>VXBP01002421.1:415443-521235 GCA_013400115.1 Rhinopomastus cyanomelas
GTCATCCTGCTGGCCACCAGGACCCCCAAGTCCCTTTCCCCTACACTACACTCCAACAGGTCAGTCCCCAGCTTATACTATCATTAGGGCTTGGAAGGGACCCCGAAAGATCATCTAGTCCAATCCCCCTGCCACAGCAGATCACTTCACTGGAGAAGTTATGGAATCAGAATCACTCAGGGTTGGAAGGGACCACCTGATCATCCAGTTCCCATCCCCCCCACCCAGGCTGGGACACCCCACCCTAGACCAGAATGAATTCTTCCATCACTTTTCCAGGGACTGAGGTGAGACTGATTGGTCTGTAGTTACTTGGATCATCCTCTTTACCCTTTTTGAAGACTGGAGTGACATTAGCTTTCCTCTAGTCCTCAGGTACCTCTCCCGTTGACCACGATTTCCCAAAAATGATGGAGAGTGGTTTGGCAACAACATCAGCCAGTCCCCCCAACACTCTTGGGTGCATCTCATCAGGCCCCACAGACTTGTTTATGTTCAATTTGTGCAAGGAAACGGGCTTCTTCCCAAAAGGCAGAGAAACAGCAGTGAAATAACCCTACCACGCTTGGCACGGGACACAGCGTGCAGGAAGCGCGTGAGCACGCAGCAGGCGGCACAAGCTCATTAACTGCAGCTCTCTTGCTGTCGTCCCTGTTTTTCACTTGTTACCTTGGCTCGCCAAGCATTCACCTTTCCTTGCTGGTTGAGACGAGCAAAGGAAGGATCCCACGTGTAAAACCAGGACGTCTTGGCGGATGAGGCTGTTATCTGGGCATTCTTGATCTTGCCATTTTCCATTCCAAGCGGCAAAGAACAACCTGTTGAAGGGAAGCACCGCGTTATCCCCAGTGCATTCAAGTAGACACACCCTAAGCAGCGACGCCGGGTTTGAGGGCACGCACGGCTTTAGCTTCATTTCACGTATTAATGACAGAGAACGGCCAGAAGAGAAGCAGGAGCACGTGGCTCATTCTTACCATCTACTTCACAGCCCAAAAGCTCCATGCGAAGAGTAGGTCTGTTGTAGGCCTCGACTGGGTAGACTCTGATGTACCTAGCAATAATAGGCGGATCGATGACGTTCTCTTTGATCGCATAGGCATCAGAATTACCTTCAAAAATCTATTAAAAAGAAAAAAAAATATCCACATATTATTAATTTAACACAAACACAAGCTTAGATGCTAAAAACTCACTCTATTTTACACCTTTAGCCCCATCCACGGTGACGGAGCTCCCTGCGCTACAAGGCAACTTGAAATCTCTTTCATGGCTCTGTCTTGGCACCTCTGTAAATGCCACTTCGAATACACAAGCCATTTCTGTGTATCATTTAAGTCTGTACAAAGACATCAAAGTAAAGGGAGGGAAAAAAAAGAGAGGTGAGGGACAAGAGGTTGTTTTCATTTTGTGAGTTGTAGCGTGGAAACTCGATCTTACAATCATCGAAGTTGGAAGGAAACCTCCAGAGATCATCAAGTCCAATCCCCTACCAAAGCAGCACAGGGCTGCATGCAGGCAGAACCTGAATGTCTCCAGAGAAGGAGATTCCACAACCACTCTGGGCAGCGCTTTGGGACTCGCACTGTAGAGAGGAGTTTCCTTACTTCTAAATGAAACTTCTTGTGCTCCTGCCTGTGCCCAGTGCTCCTTGCCCTTTCACAGGACATGACTGAAAACAGTCTGGCACCATCCTCCTCTACAGCCATTCTATGGATATTTATAGACATGGATCAGTCTTCTCTTCTCAAGGCTGAACAGTCCCAGCAACCTCAACCTTTCCTCGTAGGAGAGGTGCTTCAGGCTCCAAATCATCTTCATTGCTCTTCACTGGGCTCTCTCCAGTAGTCCCCTATCTCTCTAGAAATGGGGAGCCAGAACTGGGCACAGTACTCCAGATGTGGTCTCACCAGGGCAGAGTAGAAGGGGGGAACAATCCCTCCATACCTACTGGCCACACACTTCTTAATGCCCCCCAGGATTCCATTGGCTTTTTTGGCAACAAGGACACACTGTTGGCTCATGGTCAGTTTACTGTCTACCACGACTCCAAGTTCTCTCTCTTTAAGCCTATTCTCCAACCACAGGGTAAAACAAAGGCACCTGTGATTGGTAGGGCTGGAACATTTGGCCAT
Organism: Rhinopomastus cyanomelas; assembly: GCA_013400115.1. Taxonomy (NCBI): domain Eukaryota; kingdom Metazoa; phylum Chordata; class Aves; order Bucerotiformes; family Rhinopomastidae; genus Rhinopomastus; species Rhinopomastus cyanomelas. Next base: position 417,579 of record VXBP01002421.1, read on the forward strand.
AAGATAAATCTCTTTCAGGGTACGATCTGCAGGCAATTCAACGTTCATCTACTGTTAACAGCAGCATGGGAGGGACAAAACTGATTTGATCCCAAACAAGTTAGGGCCCAATTTTAATGCCGCTTACTGCTTGCCTTCAAAAAAGCTGACGTGGGCTTAGAAAATAAAAGTAAGGAGAGATGCTTGTGAGAAAACCAGACTTTTACAGAGTCAAGGTCACAGATCCAATCTGAACTCCAGCCTAGCGGTTTCCTTACCTTACAATCGGGCCTCTGAGTTTTTGTAGGTTGGTAAGTGCCCTTTGGGGACTCAAGCTGTATTCCTAAATCTCTGAAGGCAGATTTTTTCCCTGCTCTCTCAATGTCAAATTGTAACCTCGGTGCATAATCTAACAATGCTACCTAGGTTATTGCAACCCCTCTGGCCCACACAGACCTTATGTGCTGGAGAGCTGTCTCCTTTGAAGGTGCTCCACTTCCGTTTGTCTTTGCTATAAACGATGGAGAACTTCTCGATGTACAAGGACTTAAAAAGCTGCTTGGCTCCCTGGGTCTGTATCCCCGTTAATAGAACTTGCCTTTGAAAGTCCACCTAGAAACAGCAAACTGTGTTTACAAGTCAATCCAGTTTCATTCTTCGGTTCATACACAATGTTTTCACATTTTAACACCCACGACACCAAGACCCTAAGAAGGCATAACAACCAGGTGTCAAATTAATGCTGTTTTGCCCTCGTTTCATTTGTGTATGTATTGGTGTGCACATTTTATTTTAGAGGCCATTTGACAGCGTTCAGCGCAGCACCAGAGACACATCCAAAAAAAATCTGCGTCTCCCTGGCAGACAGAACTCCGACATCCTTGTTTTATGAACAGGCAAAAGGAGCAGAGAAATTAAAACCTCGCAGCTTCATAATCCACCCGTAGTTTTGGATAGCCAGGCTGAGAAAAGGCATGTGACATTCTGAAGTGCCAAGAAAGCTGCTGTTCCTGCTCGTATCAGATCCAAACCCTTTGCACATAAAACCGCATCAGCAAGATGTTCCTATCAGCAATGAAAATCATTCTTTGCCCTCCACATCTTCGCATGCTTTACTGCAGTAACCTCAGCTTTTCACTGCTGTGCCCCCATCATATTCTTCCTCCTAGCAACACTAATCCCAGTTTCCAAGCAGATCTCCCATCCTTCCCCCCACCATTTCACCTACACTAACTTGCTAGGATCTGAAACGTTAGCAAGCCTAACACAACAGCTACCTCACACTGCAACGCTATAGTCGAGGCTTTCTTTTCTCCCGGTTGCCAATTTTCTTGAGATTTGTAAGGCATCAACTGTACTACCCAAATTTGGACACAAATGGGCTATTTGGTACAGAAGTGATTGGGATAGAAGAGAAATACAGTAGAAGCCAGGTGACTAAATGAAACAGTTAATGCTTGATAATAATTATAAGCTTAATTTCCCGGTGAAGCTGCACCGTGCTACGTCAAGTTTTACATAGAAACATCCAAACAAGCAAGCAAAAAACCCCCGACCATCTGAAGCAGTGCTTGAGAGTACTACACGTGAAACGGTCACCCAACAACCCAACTGCTACTGCTAAGTAGTCAGAAAGTGTCGCTCAGTTGCCTACAAAATGGTTAGTCTGAACTGCGAGGTCAACTGTCCGGTCAGTGGGCCCCAGTACCAGTAGAGACTGGGTTACTCAGGAGAGGCTGACAGCTTAGGGCATCACCAATCTAACTTGCCACACCTTTTCAGTTTTCCCCAGCAGGTCTTCACAGCAAGAACTAGAGCAGCTTTGGCCTTGTTCAAAAAGTTTGTAGGGAAATCACAACTCAGTGATAGCTAATGTGAGAAATAACAGTGGGCTGGGAGGATTTTTATTAAAGGTTAATAGATCAGTAGAATGTTAGGTGAACTTTAACATGTAACAGTAAGATGCTTTGGAATTATGTTTAGAATTGATGTGTAGCTTTGTTTAGACTGAGCTTGTAGCTTGTAGAGAACTCCTCAGCCTTGGAAAGACCAAAACGACAAGCTTGCACAGCAAGAGTCTTGTACACACTAGCAGCAAATGTGACAGGACAAAGTTCACCGTGGAGAAGACCCCCCCAAAGACCCTGTTAACCATCATACACGTGCTCTATCTGAGAGGAGCTCATGTAAAACTAATAGCATATGTGTGACCTTCCTCAGAGATGGGGCACATATGCAAAATAGGACCTTTACAACTAGGAACGGTGCTGCAGAATGGGGCTTGCAAGTTCCCCCACAGCTTGTTGAGCCCAGCGCTGCACTGTAAATAAATCGTTCCAATGCTTCACAACCTTTATGCCTCCATGGTAGTGAAGGTGTTTCTAACACACGTTGCCCCAATCATACCTGGATCCAAGGGAGTACTTCCTTATTCATTGTAGTGCTCCAAGCATTGTATGTTCCCGAATTGTTTAATCGAGCTAACTTGGGTTCCCAATAGTCTAGGCAAAGAGGAGTAAAGCAAGAATTTACAGAGAGGTGCTGAGAGAAAAGGAGGCTGTAACTAGCTGCTGCTTCAGATCCTTATCTATCCATTTTGAGAAAATAACCAAGTCAACCAAGACGCTCAAACTATGATCTAGGAGAATTCAGGCATGGTGAGCAACTGAAAGCCAGCTGTTACCCTGCAATGTTAGGCTACAGAAAACCCATGAACTTCAACTGTCTTTTATGTAATGTACTCTGCTGATTTAGAATCAGGGTCTAGAGTTCCTAAACAGGTTTTGGATGCCAGCAAGATCAGACACAAAATGTGCTCTGTGCTCACGGAAGAGAGCTCCCCTCTGCATAAGGAGGTTTTCATGTCAGCTTGCGGTCTGACCGCAGACCTGTGACACCGTTAATTTACAAAGGTGAGGGGTACGTACGAAAACTCACAGTCTCTGCCTGCAAAAGTGGGGAGCTTTTTAACCTGACAGTCGATTCACTGCTGAGCTGATCTTGTAAGGCATACCATAAAATAAATAATATAATGGGGTTTGGACTAGATGATCTTTCGAGGTCCCTAATGATTCTATGACTAGAAACAGATAGACATTCAAAAGAATACGGAATGCAGTACTTTGCTGGGGATACTCAGGAGCATCCACAGACCCTTCCAAGCGTTAACTCACCTACGTGATGTGAAGCATCAATTTGTGAATCAAGTATAACTCCACTTGCTAGACCCATTGGAATCCTGCACTCTAAAGGAAGAACAGTAAGTTTGTTGTTAAAGAAGAAAACTATTCCTATAGATCTCTCTATATATACACCCTTGTGTAACCTCCTCAGACAGACACCATTCAGAACAATCCTTTGTAATACCATAACATCATCACTGTCTTCCCAGAGAAGGTCAAGTTAATCTTTACAATTTCAACAGACTAATCTGCTGGTGACAGTGAGAAAACATCAACTTCAAAGCTAGTATGGTAAAGGAACAATAAATCGTGTGCTACATACAGACACGCTAAGTACAGGGTGGAGAGAGTCCAGAATAGACTGCCCAAAGAGGTTGCAGATGCCTCCTTCTCTGGAGGTGTTCAAGGCCAAGCCTGTTGAGGCTTTGAGAATCCAAGTCTAGTTGAGAGGCATCCCTACCCATGGCAGGGAGGATGGAGCACACAATTTCTCAGGTTCCTTCCAAACTGAGCCATTGTATGAAAGAACTCAAAGCTAGCACGCTAGATGCCAAACATTTTTTCTTCTGGAATGAATTTACAGTAACCACTCCACCACATCCTTGAATGCACAGAGAACCTGCTTTGGGTTTTCACAGAATAATCTCCACAATTTCTTTTTAATGATCCTGGAAGGGTGGAGATGATGTCATAGCTTGACACCCCCAGCCCAAAGCCATCTTAGCTCCATACCTTTCTCTATAACCAAATAGGATGCTTGCATTCCTGCTTGCTGATATTCCCCCACTTCAGTGTCTAAAAGCCACCAGCCAGGGTTCTGTGGTTTCATTTCAATTGTTCTAAATGAACCTTGAAAAGAATGGCAGAGAAATGTGTGAGAAACATTGGCATTATAAGGTTGAATGGATATTAAACCAAAAAACACCCTACAGCTTAATCCCTAAAAAATAATTAATTTACTACACGTTGCAGAGAAAGCAATGATTACTACTGTCTAAAATAAGGGTTCTTGTTTTAGCAAGCAAGTTCCAGCCAGAGAGTCAGATTGGAATGAAGTGACCAGATAAAAATCTAATCTTTGCTGCAGGTGCAAAGTACAAAGCCTTGGATGCCAGTGCGTAACAACAGACACCTGCACACTGGGTACAGCACTGAGCCACGTGATCAACAGTGCTATTAGTTTTATCATGTTAATTCTCTGCCAGCTCCAGTGTGTTGGCTAAGTGCTGTAAAGGACAGATGTTAGGAAGCCAAAGTAGAAATGGAAGGATCCAATGGGCACTCTGCCTCACTTTCTGCATATCCTAGAGGGGCTAAGGACTGAGCTGGAAGCAGACATGGTTTAGGTTGTTTGCTGCACCATTTAGAAAGCACAGAACATGCATCATTACTTTTCTTATACTTCTAGTTAGTGCAGACATGAAAATTCTGGTTCTCATTGAAACAAAAGCATATGTGTATGTCATCATGAAAAACATCAGCTTAAAAAGCTTGAATAGTGGAAATAAACCACCTAATGCTCATTAAAATAAACTCCTATAATTCCAAGCCAACCCCATTGTTTTCACCTCCATACTGTCTTTTTTTCCCGCTGACATGGATGGGAAGGAAGAAAACCCTGGTGCCTGATGAATGCTTTTAGATGATTTCCTTTTTCCCCTGGAGATAAGAATTCTCCTAGTGCTCACATTTTTGTTCTCTTCAGTATCACAGTAATAATACTGTAAAAATAAACCCTCACCACACTGCGCCAGATGCCAAGAAACATCGAGCCTTCAGTGGTACTGAAGCCTGGGGACACAGGAACGGGACTGCTGCGTAACTGTACATGCCTCCTTTCACGCGGAATTGGTGGCTGACACCACCCTATTGACTTGCTTTTTCCAGTACTGAGCGCTCCTGTCGAGCACCTTCTAAAGCCAAGCCCAGCACCACGACCTACTCTGCAGGTCGGAAAAGAGGTGCAATAAAGGAAACCCATTCCTACTCCCCAGCCTGGTGAGTGGCAAGGAAAATGCAAAACAGGAGGTAGTGCCACAGACCACCCTACTCCTCATTTGCCAGGTGAGTTCTCCCTTCTCATCTGAGATGAAGAGATTTGTCCAAGCACTTAGGTTTTCTTTGTAACTTAACGCATATTTCCAGTTTCAAGGGCAGCAGTGTTGTCTTTATTTCTCCCCTCCCACAATGTTAATTGATGTGCAAAGTGATTCTTTTCCTTCTGACCATCATAGGCAAATGAGGTGTTAGTGCTGTCAAACTGTTTCTTACTGTGTTCGAAACCTGGCTTGTATCAGAAATCGCGTAATCAGGAGGAGCAGGGAAGTCATCGTCGCCCTGTACTCAGCACTGAGGCTACACCTCCAGGACCATGTTCAGTTTTGGACATCTCAATACAAGATGGACATTGAGGTGCCGGAGTGGGTCTAGAGAAGTGCAACAAGTCTGGAGAACAGCCCTTATGAGGAATGGCTGAGGAAGCTGGTGCTACTTAGTTTGAGGAGAAGACTGAGATAAGACCTTACTACTGTCTGCAACTACCTGAAAGGAGGTTGTAAAGAGGTGGGTGTTGGTCTCTTCTTACAAGTAATGGCCTGAAGTTGTGCCAGGGGAAGTTTAGGTTAGACATTAGGAAACATTTCTTTCAAGGGTCCTATCAGAGCCTCAAAAGGGAAGGGGTTGCCCAGGGAGGCCATTGAATCATCATCCCTGGATGCATTTAAAAGTCATGTAGGTATGGAGCTTATTTTAGCGGTGGGCTTGGTGCACTTAGGTTAATGTTGGACTCAATCTTAAAGGTCTTTCCCAACCGAAATGATTTGATGAAACCAGTAACTTTTCACCTTTACATAGGTATGATGATGAGAGACTCTAATGGCCACCCTTTCAAATTTATTCTCCTGCAACACTTACCTGGAAGGAGAGTGTACGTGCCAAGCTGATGTCTTGGCTCTCCCTGTTCTATGAAAGTCTGTCCATGAAAATGAACAACATGAATGTCTTTTGGCCCACCCATATTCAGTAGATGCCATCGGACCAATTCCCCTTCATACATCTTCAAGCCTTGCAAATTGTAGGTAATCCCATTAATGGCTGAAACAAAAACATTGTTAGTAAGGGTGCAGTGCATCAAGTCAGGAAACCCAGGGATCTTACCAGAGGATTTGAGGACATTTTGCTTGCAACACACAGCAGTGCCAAGAGAACAAGGACACATGAGAAATTACATATCAGGTGGGTACATCAGGGACAAAAGAAAGGACAGCTATCCAAAATACCTTCTGCAGCTCACATTTCCAGAGCCACAATTGTCTCTTTCAACGTATAACTGATTTTATAGACCACATTTTCAAAAGGCAGATTCTCAACGTGCCTTTCTCAAACGTGATCACTTTTCAGGGGACACACACATAGCAGGTTTTCAAAGACAGAGACATCGAGTTCTGCTACTGTGATTTAAAAGAGAAAACAGGTTACCTTTCAACAGTCAACCACTGCCTTTACGTGAGTACAAACTGCATTCACCGAGAAGCATTCTACAGCTCCTTCAAATTTCTCAGTTGAACTAGTCAATTCATCAAATTACTACAACGTTTGTTATTTTCCTGCATGGCCAGCTTCTTGCTGAAGGGGGCTTTTTTATTTTTTCTTTTTTTAAGAATATGTGCAGTAGATGTATGTTAGAGGTTTTCTGTTCAAAGCTTTCAGTCTAAAATGTCCTTTCTTCATTTTTGTAACAGATTTCCATTCAGTGCTAATCTCAGAACTATGACTATTGAGGCTACAATGGAGAACAACAAACCCAGCATTCACATATTTAACAGGTAGGGTTCAAAGGCACTGTGAGCTGAGATACCCTCCCCTCTACCCCAAAATAATGACCACTTGTCAAAATGAAATAAGTACCGTAGAATTTGTGGCATTGCTGCATTCCTTGGCTCCTTTCAGCGCAAGATCTAGAACGTTTGTTGAAGTACCAGCTTTTCTCTTCGTCAAAGACCATGAAAAGCAAGAAAAAGTCTCGGGTCGATGTTCTGCTGTTGTTTGAATGACTGAAGGTTCCTTTTTGACAAATCAGTATTGGCCCAATCAAACCAGAGTGAATATCTTTCTCCTAGAATGTGATGAATTCATATTAGATGTAAAAACATATTTCCCAAAAGCCGTCAAGTTAACAGATTTCTGTAGAATGAGGCTCTGAAAATTTGAAGCAGAGGACAGACTTGCTCTTGCATTTTATCTTTCTCCTGGTCATTATACCAGATTAGAATTCTTCAACAGATCTTTTAACTGAGTGCGAGAGATTAAATGTCAAGTGGGATCACCAGGCCTAAAAGAAAAGACAACTATCCAAAACGTGTTCTGCAGCTCATATCTTCACAACTATAAAGTAACATTTGGAAATGCTCAAAACCCAACTGGACACGGTCCTAGACAACCTACTTTAGCTGACCCTGCTTGAGTAGGGAGGTATGGACTGGAAGATTCTTTGTGATCTCTTCCAGTTTAAATGTTTCTGTAGTCAACTTTAGCAGGTTTATGAAAAGGCAGGTCTTGCTGTCTAATCCCCCTGCCACAGCGGGATCACGTAGATCAAGTCAAACAGGAACATATCCAGGCAGGTTTTAAACATCTGCAGAGAAAGAGACTCCACAATGCCCCTGGGCAGCCCCTTCCAGTGCTCAATCACCTTCACCATGAAGCTCCTTCTCATATTGACATGGAACTTTCTATGTTCCCGCATACAACCAGTGCCCTAACCCTAACCCTAGATGATACTGAGTAGAGCCTGGCTCCATCCTCCTGACACCCACCCCTCACCTATTTATAAACATTAATGGGATCACCCCTCAGACTCCTTTTTTCCAAGCTCAAGAGACCCAGCTCCCTCAGCCTTTCCTCATTAGGGAGATGTTCCACTACTTTCATCATCTTTGTGACTCTACGCTGGACTTTTTCAAGCAGTTCTGGGACTGAGGGGGCCAGAACTGGACACCAGGGCACAGTAGTGGGAAAGGAGAACCTGTCTCGATCTGCTAACCACCCCACTTCCGATCCACCCCAGGATGCTGTTGGCCTTCTTGGCTGCAAGGGCACACTGCTGCCTCATGGTCATCCTGCTGGCTACCAGGACCCCCAGGTCCCTTTCTCTTACACTGTTCTCCAGCAGGTAAGTCCCTAGCCTGTAGTGGTACCTGGCGTTGTTCTTGCCCAGATATAAGACTCTATACTTGCCCTTGTTATAGTTCATTCAACTTATCCTTGCCCAACTCTTCAGCCTGTCCAGGTCCCACTGAATGGCAGCACAGCCTGCTGGGGTGTTGGCCATTCCTCCCAGCTTTGTGTCATCAGCAAACTTGCTGACAGTGCTCTCTAATCCCTCATCCAAGTCATTAACGAATATATTGAATAGTACTGGTCCTGGTACCAACCCTTGGGGGACTTCACTAGATCCAGACCTCCAACTATAGTCTGTCCAATTGATCACTACTCTCTGGCTTCTGTCCTGCACCCAGTTTCTAACCCACCTCACTACCTGATTGTTCAGACCACACTGTCTCAGTTTGGCTGCAAGAATGCTCCTACGACAAGGTGACCACTCTAGTAGATGAGAAGGCGGCAGTGGATGTTGTTTACGTAGACTTCAGTAAAGCATTTGACGCATTCTCCTAGAGAAGCTGTCAGCTCGTGGCTTAGAGAGGTGTATTCTTTATTGGGTAAAAAAACTGTCTAGATGGCTTAGCCCAGAGAGTTGCACTGAATGGAGTGACATTGAGTTGGTGGCCAGTTACAAGCTGTGATCCTCAGGGCTTAGTATTAGGGCCAGCCTTGTTTAATTGTGATCTGGATGAGGGGACTGAGTGCACCCTCAGCAAGTTTGTAGATGACACCAAATTGTGAGGATTTTTTAATCTGCTTGAGGATAGGAGAGCTGTACAGAGTGGCCTGGACAGGTTGGATCGAGGGGCCAAGGTCAGTTTTATGGTATTTCACTAGACCAAGGGTTGTGTCCTACACTTTGGTCACAACGACCCCCTGCAATACTACAGGCTTGGGGAACAGCGGCTGGAGAACTGCCTGGCAGAAAGGCACTTGGGGCTTGTGGCCTCCTGGCCTGCATGAGAAATAGTGTGGCCAGAAGGACTCAAACTGATTGTCCCCCTGTACCTGGCACTAGTGAGGTCCCACCTTGAATACTGCCTTCAGTTTTGGGAACCTCAGTACAAGAAGGACACTGGGGTGCTGAAGTGTGTCCAAAGAAGGGCAACAAGGCTAGTGAAAGGCCTGAAGGATGGGTCCTAAGGGGAGCAGCTGAAGGAAGTGGGGTTGCTTAGTCTGGGTCCATCCTCCTAACACCCACCCCTCACCTATTTATAAACATTAATGGGATCACCCCTCAGTCTCCTTTTCTCCAAGCTCAAGAGACCCAGCTCCCTCAGCCTTTCCTCATCAGGGAGCTCTTCCACTACTTTCATCATCTTTGTGACACTACGATGGAGAGTCACAGATGGGGAGAAAAGGAAGTTGGTGGGAAACCTTATTGCCCTTTACAACTACCTGGAAGGAGCTTGTAAACAGGTGGGGTTCAGTCTGCTCTCCCGGGTCACTAGGACAAGAGGAAACAGCCTCAAGTTGTGCCAGGGAGGTGTAGATTGGACATTAGGAAACATTTCTTTGTACATGAGGAAAAAATTCTTCACTGAAAGAGTTGTGAGGGTTTGGAACAGGCTGCGTGGGAAGTGGTGGTCACCGTCCCTGGAAGTGTTCAAAGAACATGTAGATCAGGCACGAGGAAACCTGGTTTAGTGGGAATGGTGGTTTTGGGTTGATGGTTGTACTTGATGATCTTGGAGTCTCTTCCAACCTGAATGATTCTGTGATTCTAACATTACCCCTTCCATTTTAATTTTCTTACCAGATTCAAATCGGAGTAGTAGATCCAGGATCGACAAGCTGCTCCCGGCTGCGCGGGTCCTGAGCGCCTGTTTGCATACCATACGTATATATAGCTGCTATTTGGCTGAACTTCATCATCTTCTTTAAACCAAGAAGGTGATTCATCATCATAGATGCTTCCCTCAGAGGACTTTTCATAGAGGAGTCCATGAGCATGAAGGGAATATGGTCTGGATGCCAGATTCTTAAAATGAACCTTCAGCAACAACAACAAAAACATTGCGTTCAGCAAATTCAGGCACAAACTGCAGTCCCCACACAATGTGTTGTCATGATCTCAAACCAGGGTTGATTAGGATTTGTGCAATGATTACAGACTACGTTGTGCACAGCAAAGCTGTCAGGGACAACTGACGTGTCCATGTAGAGTCATCTTCTTTGATGCAAGTAGCTAATTACAAAGTAGAAAGCAAGAGTCCCACTCTCTGTCCCCAGTGAGTCCAGGTTCCTAGGACTGTTACCGCTGCCCTTCGCACCTCGATATGCGGTTACAGCAAGCAGGGAGACAAGGAGTTTTTAACTTGCTGCCCAGTCAGGCTAAAGAAGGGGCAAAGTACTAGCACTCTTGCTGAAAGCAGCGCTTCTCACTCCTCCCAGAGATGCTTAAGGATATGATATACTTGGCTTTCCTCAGCACATGCTGCTCCCAAGCTAAAGCAGCCTATTTCCGCTCTTACGCTTTCGATGTGTTTGTGTTGTGCACTACTTTCACTGAAATAAACAGAAAAAGGAGATCTACTCTTCTCACCTAAGTCCAGCCCTGTGTGTTAGAAGGACACATAAAGAAGGATGACAGAAGAGTAAAACTCTACAGCAATGTGCTTGCTAATGCAGACATACCACTGTACCACCAAGCATACAGAGTCTTCCTTGTTGTTTGTATTAGAACTAACCAACCCATTTACAGCAAAAGTTTTGGAGGAAAAGATCTATGTTTGTCCAAACAGTGCATTTCCATCTTGAATACAATTGACTAATTTATTAAAAAAAGGAAGCAGCTCCTTTACATGTAAAAACTTAAGGCTTTTACTGCAATTGGGGTTCAAAAAAGCTTATATGTTTAATGCTAAGCTGATTCTAAGTTAGACTGATAAGCCAGTGTTTCACTGTTGGGAAGCATAAGAAAAACAGAAGTAAATTTACCATGGATAGGAGGAAAAAAAGACGCGTTTCAAAGAAGCATTACTAGGCTTACACGTCCACACTGCAGTTTCTAGCTTTGAAAACTGTTTCCCCATCGTGATCTTTTAAAGATCTGTGGTATTTTTAGACCCATTCTATGTCACGCTGTGCAACAGCCATAAGAATCTTATCCTACACACATATTCGAAACATTGACCTACTAGGATAACATCATCCACTTCAGCCTGGATAACTGGCCCCAGGATGCCAAGGTGTTCTGTATATTCATCTTCCTCCCGAAGGGTTGTGAATGTACTGTCCGTATAGCTTTGGAAAACCACCTTGTATGTGGTGCCATCCTTACAGGCTTTGTCATTCATCGTTGTACTGAAAGGAAATCCTCAATTAAAAACCCACACACTGAAATCAGAGATAATAGCTTTGATGAAATTGGAGAACTCGTTCAGCAGGAACATTTTAGAATATGATGAATAAACTCACAAACCAGTATCAGGTGATTCTGAAAATCATTACCTTTAAGCGATTTTAATTCTACAATTGTATATGAAATCCTTCAAGGATCTGGTCAGCAATCACGGAAAAACTCCAACTGGTCTCTGAAAACCCACATGTATCTCTTTTAATGTTAATAATCTGACTTAATTTAGGATGTAGTGAGCCCACCAGCTATATCTCTCTGTCTCAGATTTACCTTCTCTAGAAAGCTGAGAAAAACATTTTACAATTGATTGTATCTGCAATTTGGAGATGGCAAGATAAAAGCCAAGCTCTTAGGCCCTCAATCCATTCTTCAGTCCTTAAATAGAAGCCCCCAAATGCTGTTATTCTGATAAAACACATCACAGATCCCTGTAACACCTCATTTTCCAATCTGCAAACACCAACTTAAATGAAGTCATCTAGCAGGAGGAGAGACTGGTTTTCAGCTCTTCAGCACAGTGATACAGTCCATACTAGGGGCTCTGTTCATGTCACTGCAACTATTCTCCTCACACGGGCTGAGGATGAAGCCCACAGAGGAGATGTATGAAGAGCTTTGAGATAAGGATTTATTTGGTAAGTGTGCAAACAAACTGCCTGTGGTTTCTGCCTTTTGTGGAAGCGCCATTTCACTGAATCACCGAATTATTGAGGCTGGAAAAGACCTTCAAGATCATCAAGCCCAGCCCATGACCTCACATCACCACAGTCACCTAGACCATGGCACTAAGTGCCACATCCAGTCTGTCCTTAAACACCTCCATGGATGGGGACTCCACCACCTCCCTGGGCAGTCCATTCCAGTGTCTGATCACCCTTTCCAAGAGGACGGGCTTCCTAACGTCCAATCTAAACCTCTCCTGGTGCAGCTTCAGACCCTTCCCTCTCACCCTCCCACTAGCTGCCTGGGAGAAGAGCCTGACCCCCACCTGACTACAACCTCCCTTCAGGTAGTTATAGAAAGCGGTAAGGTCTCCCCTGAGTCTCCTTAACGGTAGACAACCCCAGGTCCCTCAGCCTCTGCTCAGACTTTCCCTCCATCTCTTCCCCAGCCTCGTTGCTTCTCTGGACCTACTCCAGCTCCTCTTCTTGAAGTGAGTGGCCCAGAACTGCCCCCCGTTACTCAAGGGGAGGCCTCATCAGTGCTGAGGACAGGGGCAGAATTACATCCCTAGTCCTGCTGGTCACACTATTCCTGATACAAGCCAGGATGCCATCTTCCAGGCTACCTGGCCACACTACTGGCTCATGTTCAGCCAGGTGTCAACCAGTACTCCCAGGTTTCTCTCTGCCAAGCTGAGATGCAGCAGGAATAAAGCTGAAAAGTACTGAATAGTTGTCAGAGGTGGGGGAGAAAGATCAATAAAATAAAATGGAATAATAAATAAGATATACAGTTCAGTTTGAGGAGCAGTATAAGTTTGTTTGCATAATTAAATTTTTCTTGCTCCTATTTTTGCCGCCTTTGACAGAAACCTGAAGTTGCAGTGGTTTTGGTCTCGTTCATTTCAAGGGCTACAAAGTGGAGCTTTTGATTAAAAGTGATTAGGAATTCTACACATCATAGGATGAGCACTGATCCTAATGTAGATAAGTTAGGACAAGGAATTTTTAGCACAACTTCTCTCAAGTCACCTACTCTTTTTTGTGCCAAAGTGGCCAGCGTTGAAAGCGTTGTGATCCAGTCACCTTCTGATGTCTTTAATTAGTAGGAACAAAAATTCACACCGTGTTACTTTTACTTTAGGCAGTCACTGTTGTGGTTAATCATTTTTCACCTATTTCTCAGCACTGCTGCCTTGTGAGGTTGGAAAGTGCTGTTACTCCATGTCACCACTCAGAACTGAGACACCAGAACCACTTCCTGCTAGTGCTAGAAACTGATTTCACACTGTCTGTAAAGCACTTAGCACATCCTGTCTACATTGCGACAGTCAGGACATTCAGTTCCTGGAAAGACTTTGGACAAGGATTCCTCCATTCTGTCTCTACTAGAGATTCCAAGAACTCAAGGAGGTTGGGTCATTAAGGTATTACAAAGCTGACTGGAAGCTTTCCTCTTGACCTCTTACGGGGGGTATTTAAACTTCTGTTTTGAAGAGTGTTTCTAGTAAGTCTAAAAAAGGGGGTTAAAAAAACCCCTCAAGCCCTAAAGAGTTCTAGTTACATTGCTCTTGACTGTCATAATCTCTGTCTGTGACATTCTAAGGTGATCCCAGCCTCCTGTGGAAAAGTCTTAGGGTTCTGCAACCAGTGTTGGAAATCACATTGCGCATCACAGATGATCTTAAATTCATCGGGACGGGAAATCAGTGCTCTGATAGTACACTCAGGACAGTGTGAAAAAAGAAGCAAATCATTTAGCCAAACCTTTTTTTATAACCAGCGTAGTTCCAGCAGACCTCTTTAGCTGCAATATAGTATCTCCTCTCGTTTCCTTTGCTGCGCAGGTAGTGTTCCGCAATGTTGTCTGGGTTACGCCGTTCGTTGATGTTCACTTTTGGGTCTGTCATGTACGGGTCCTCAAAGCTCACGTAATGGTATTCGTATTCACCACCTGATGTTTCCTCACTGTAAAATCCTTCTGCAACGTATTCATAGCCTCCATCTTCCTGGGGAAGCGCAATTGTAATTGATGGCTTAAACTGCCGTGGAGTCAGCGTGTAATTTAGGGACTCTTCATGCCTGGCTCTACTAGGATCCACCGTACGGTTGGCCTCACCGGGTGTCAGTGTGTTGTTAGTGCAACACGGTAGTGTTGTGTGGTTGGTCTCACCTGGCAACAGTATGCGGCCAAACCCTGCCATAGGATGACTGGGTTTTAGGGGCTTTCTACTCCTTGGACTCAGAAAATTAGTTTCTGGATATTCCTTCTTTTTCCTTCGGATCTTGATGAAGGATCCAGATGTACTCAAAGTATCATTCTTGCTGTTCTTTCCTTTCAAAGGAATGTAGCTCCCTTTCTGTTTTTCTCCTGTTAGGTGTGAAAACGCTTGATACTGCTTCACATGCTGCTGATCTATGAATGCTGTACAATTTCTGCCACGACAACTTAATTTACCACCAACTGATTTGCCTAAATTCGCCTCTAGCCTCAGAGTGTCCTTTGCAGACACCAAATTCCATTCCTCATCTGTCATTTTAGATGGATATTTCCCAGACCTGGGCAACGATGCTTCTAGGAAGTTATTTGCTAGTGCAAGGTTAGAATTGCGCAGCGCGTGATCTAAAGAAAAGCGCGTGTCTGCCTGTTTCTCTTTAGATAGCTTGAGTTCAGAAGGGCTGGACGTATTAGACTCGTGTCCTACAATGAGGTCCAAAGCAACCGTCAGGTTAACTGCATGAGCGGCATTTTCCACCTGGGTTTCCTCCTCTTCCAATTCATCATCATAATCACTGGGAAGCTGACTGCTTCCAACTATGTCTGCGTTGGATGCGCTCTCTGCATGATGCACAGAATGAGAGGCACTTGTCTTCTCAGAAATTGAGACATTTTTATTTCGCACATGATTTAGAAGGGCACTCATTTTTTGGACGGCATAAAACTTAACGGCCAATGAGTTTCGCTTTTTTCTTTCATGGTTAGTGTTGTGGATTCCTCTTCCTGTGCTTTCCTCTTCATGCCTTTCTGAAAAAAGTGTACTGTCCTGTTTATCAGTTGGAAGCTCCTCTGCAACATTCACTTGGCTTTCCCCGACGCTCAGCACGTGTTCACCTGCAGGCATGTTACCACTACCTGTTTGATAATTGCTCTGGCTTCTATTCTCAAATACCAAGTCATCACTCGTGCTAGCTAAAAATAAGTCCTCTTCTGCTGTGACAGGTGTGTGATTTGACTGGGATGTTTGAGCCTTGACTTGGGGAAGAGAAGTGATATGAGTTTCTAAGAAGTTAGAGGTGTTTGTGGATTCATCACTATTTATAGCTGTCACACCCAAGTCAGCTGCTGCCTCAGAACTGACAGCGGCATCAGTGTCTTTGTACTGTTGCCAGGCCAGTGCTGTAAGGTTTTGTGTTTCTTCGTTGCCTGCTCCGTTCCTTGAGCTTCGGATGGAGTAAAAAGATGCCAGGTAATCCTGATAATCCAAATCCTCCTTATTTTCTTCTTGCACTTCCTCATCCGAGACAGAAACAGCCTTTTTATCAGTCTTGGCATAACTAAAATCCACAACGTCAAATGCATAATCTTCCTCATCGTCGCATCTGGCATCCCTGAATCTCAGCCTCATGCCATGTCTCATCTCTGGGGCACCCCAGGATGCTAAAAGCCAAGTACCTGCAATTGAAACAAAGGGGTTTTTCTAATATGCAGTAACTAACTGCTATGCTCATCATGTAAAGTGGTCACAGCAAGTTGCTGGGTTTATTTCTACAGCACTTGCTATAGAAGACAGTTAATCCTAATCAGGTATTTTATTGCAATGAAAAAGAATTACTAAATGGAAAAAACACCATATCTAAAAACATAAATAGCTCCAGCTTGCAGATCACAGATTAAGCTGTACCTAGAACCCAAGTCCAAACAACCCCTGAAAGAGATGGACAAGAAAAAGAAAGAAATGAAAAGGATTCTGTGTTTGGATCTAAATCTAAGATTATGATGTTTTGAGACAGCATTTGAATTTGGTCCTGTCTGTAGTGCTCTACCAACACATTCTGAGAGGATGTTGACAAACATCTGACAAACACAGTCTTTTAAAAGCTCTTGAATGCATAAAGCATGGCCTTTAATAAAGTAACTTGAGTTTCCAAGAGGTGTGAGACTTGGACACTTGTTTTGTGAGACTGGACACAAAACATTAAGATGCCAATCTGAGGCATCTCAGATTATTAACTTAATGGATTTAATAATTCGTACAAAATCTAGACAGAAGGCAAGTTCTCCATTTGAAACTAGGAAATGAAGAGAACAAAATTTAATGTTTCCCTAACTATCATCAAATCAAGTTCTTTGCTTGTTACACCTTGGTTTTGGAATGATCATAAATTGCAGAACGAAGAGAATTAACAGATCTTGAGAAAAATTGGCCTCTTTTTATTTAAAAGGTCACATACAATTTTTCTGAATTTACAGGAGCGTGAAGCAACCTGAATAGCTTTCCTGGTTTCTAACCACAGCAGATTTACAAAAGAAAGCATGCCCCCGCAGGAAAGAACAGATCACACCAAAAAATTAATCAAAAGTACAACTTCATTACTTGAGAGATTTCCTGATGGAGTTTTAATGATTCTCTAGTCTTGAACAATAAGAACTACTTAATGTACAATGCAGTTTTAATTTATAAGGTCTTGATGCTCTATGATCTCGGAAAACAAGCTTTGAAGATACAAAGAATTCACTACATAAATAGATAAAAGACACAAAAACTCTCTGGCATTTAAAATAGGACAGGGATTCACAAATCCTGTGGGATTTTAGGATGATGACTAAACACAGAGAGCTTTAAATAAGCAAGAATCATAGAGTTATAGAATCATTAGGAATTGGAAAGGACCTCAAAAGATGATCTAGTCCAATCCCCCTGACACACCAGGATCACCTAGACCAAGTCACACAGGAACACATCCAGGTAGGTTTTAAATGTCTCCAGTGAAGGAGAATCTGCAACAACCCTGGACAGCCTGTTCCAGTGCTCTGTCACCCTAACTGTCAAATATTTATAGACATTAACGAGGTCTTACCCCTCAGTCTCCTTTTCTGCAAGCTAAAGGGACCCAGCTCCCTCAGCCTCTCCTCGTTGCTCTAGGCTGGACTCCCTCCAGCAGCTCCACATCCCTCTAGAACTGAGGGGCCCAGAACTGGACACAAAACTCCAGATGTGGTCTCACCAGGGCAGAGTAGAGGGGGAGAAGAACCTCTCTCGATCTGCTAACCACCCCTCTTCTGATCCACCCCAGGATGCTGTCAGCCTTCTTGGTCACAAGAGCACACTGCTGGCTCATGGTCATCCTGCTGTCCACCAGAACCCCCAGGTCCCACTCTCCTACACTGCTCTCCAACAGGTCAGTCCCCAGCCTATACTGGTACCTAGGGTTGCTCTTGCCCAGATGCAAGACTCTGCACTTACCCTTGTTATACTTCATTAAACGTCTCTCAGCCCAGCTCTCCAGCCTGTCCGGGTCTTGCTGAATGGCAGCACAGCCTGCAGGGGTGTCGGCGACACCACTTTGTGTCATCAGCAAACTTGCTGACAGTGCACCCTAATCCCTCATCCAAGTCATTAATAGATTGAACAGGATTTGTCCCAGCACCGACCCCTGGGGCACTCCCCTAGATACAGGCCTCCAACTAGACTCTGTCCCATTGACCACTACTCTGTCTCTGTCCTTTTACAAGTAATTCTTAGTGTAGACTAAATGGATTCTAGTGTCACCTTTCCAGGATCTGGTATGAATCCTAGTTCAGCACTGGAGATGTACACTGATGGACTGACGATATGATTCAGTCAAGCAGACTTGATTGCTGCTAAATGACCACAAGCCTAAGGTGACGTGTAGCCACTTGGTCCATTAATGAGTACCATACTCTGACAGTCTTGGCCTGTTTTAGCTAACTCAGCATGGACAAGTATTTGGCTGAGTTTTGAATCATACAGTGGAGTTGATACTAGATTATGTCCAAGGAAAATCTTAGAATTGCCCTAAAATGATCATTTCTAACCATAATACTAATTGTGAAATGAAAAAACCCAACAGAGAACTTCAGCATAGCATACAATTGTGTTGTGTCCTAAGCCTGTGCAGTAAGAAAACTCCATACATAATGGTAGCACTAAGGAGTGAGTCAACATCACCCAGCACTGTGTTTATCTGAAAAGCTTTGTTTTCCTATTCAGAAAGAAAATAGGAAAGAAAGTTTATTCCCAATTTCATTCCTATGCATTGCAGGTTTTTTCTGTTTCAAGTTCTCATAAACTAAAGATTAAAAAATACCTTAGAAAATCTGTCAAACGCTATGGGTTTACCACTTACCAACATTGTCCATTTCCACCGTGACCGATTCTCCACTCATTGGAAAAAGGTTCAACACATCCTCATACTTCCCTTGATACAGGAAAGAGTGCCCAGAGAGGCGAACAGAGACAATCTCCTGAGTGCCAACACTGGAGAAGTGCCACTGAACCACGCTGCCTTGGCAAAATCCAAGGATTTCACTGCTGTCAGACACATAGCCATTTATTGCTAAAATGAAAGCAAAATAAAAAGTGGTCTCAGTATTTTCAGAATAAGGCTTTTAAAACCTCTCGTTCCTTAACATCAGTCCACTGAAATGAAGTTACATTTTCACTGGCCCAGGGCTTAAACCACAATAGCCTTGATGGGAATTTCAGCTTTGGAAATAGTATTGCTATGACAGTAGGGTGCCACTCCAGTTAAATAAGCCTTGCATTTGCTTCAGTGCCCAGTGCCAGCCTGATCCCTATAATATTACACGTTTCTGTACAGTGCCACCTGGTATGATTGGAAGTTTGTTGACTGTGGAGAAATCTCTGACCGCACTACATCTGAGGACACACAGTCACTGAATGCTCAAGTTCATGTGAGCTTTCCTGAAATTCAGCTTGATAGGCCACTCACTGTGCATTATGTTTGAGTTATAGAACTTGGGATCATCCCTTTTAACACTGGCAGGGTTGCTGCAGTAGTCCTTGATGTTATCCTCTATGTACCAGCTCTTATTTTCATCAAACACAGCAAACATTGCCTGCTGCTCCACATCTGCCTTTTTCTGAAAGACAATCAACACAACTGTTACATTTGATGAGCAGAAACATTTACTAAGGACCCGGTCCTATTATATTTCTTAATTACTCTATAAGCAACATAAACCTCACTAGTTTTTTGGTAAGTGTGATCCGGGGGCTAAATCACAGAACATTAGGGATCGGAAGGGGCCTCAAAAGATCATCCACTCCAATCCCCCTGCCACAGCAGGATCACCTAGACCGAGTCGCACAGGAACACATCCAGGTGGGTCTTAAACGTCTCCAAAGAAGGAGACTCCACAACTCCCCTGGGCAGCCCCTTCCAGTGCTTTGTCACCCTCACTGTGAAGAAGTTCCTTCTCTTATTGATGTGGACTCACCTATGTACCAGCTCACATCCGTTGCCCCTTGCCCAGCAAGACTTCAATGTACAGGAAAGAGAATGAGTTCACCCAGAACTCTGCCATGCTGTTTGGGTTCCTCTGGATACAGTGATGCCTGACACTGTCAGGCTCTGCACTGAGTTATATCTGTTACAGAAAGGCACCAGCCTCAGCTCTGAATATATTTAGTGTAAAGTCTAAGAGCAGCAACAGAGTTTATTATCAAGTCCAGAAATAGACTTCCAAGTGAGGCTGATCTTGTGTTGAAATATTGCTCTTGCTAAGAAAAAACTGGATTTTAATTTCTCTACTGCTGTGTAGAAGCCTATTGGTTTAATTGTTCTCTACATAACAGCTCTCTAAGGGGAGCAAAACCAAATTCACTCTAGATCAAATACTATTTGAGCCAAGTCAATCTCTAAGTGGTTGCCAAACACGTTACCTGCACACCCTTCTGTGTCAATGCTTCACTTTTACATATCAGAAGTGGGCCAATGAGTCCAGAGGCTATATCTCTCTCAGTGTCTACAGCACTATGATATAGCTTTGTAATACACTGTGCATCCTGTGCAGTGGGCTGATCTGATTTAGCAATTTTCCATACGTAAGTGTAAGTCTTCCCTGGTTCAACCCCTCTGCTCTGGGTGCCATTGCCTGAAAATAATAAAGGAGAACAGCAATGAAACAAACTTAGAGCCAGACCTTTATACGGGCTGCAACTTTTCATGAGACTGGTGCAGTTGTGCCTTTTCAAGCTACCTCTGAGAAAACTAAAGCTCGGCATGAACATTTGTCTCTCTCTGAAATCAAGAAACAAGGACAGAAAAGGATATTTATCCATGCTTTGCAGATAATGTCTTTTCTTCTCTGTGAGGCAACACAACAGATCAGCGCAGAACTGAGGTCTCCCAGTCATGCATGTTCCTAGCCACAGAATCTCCCCGAAAAAACCCAACCAAACCCTCCACAATGGTTAGAGGTAGGCAAAATGTAATGCACAAATTTCTTACTTGTGGGATCCAGAGGATAATCAGTTCCTTCTGCAGTCTTTGAAAGTGTCACTCCATGGAAGTAAATGCTGTAGGGTCGACTAGCCTTGTTTTTGAACACAATCTATATTGACAGGCAAGAAAAAATAAGTGAAAATTAGCATTCAGTAAATCCCTGTCTGTATACATAACAGAGCTTCAAATACTGATTCATTTGTCTGGTTTCAGATCAGAAAATGTTGGAAAGGCAAAGGGATGTCTTACATACTTTGTGATTATATAAGCCCACAGTCTAAATGCTGCTGATACCCAGCTTCTGAGCTTTATAAAGCCCGATGAGTGAAGTTCATGCTACCTCAGAGGTTATTGACTAAAATTCTTAAGAACCTCCAATATGGGAGAAAATAAATGTCAATAGTGGGGTTTTTAAAAATAAATTCTTGTCCCAGACTCCATGACCCAAAGAGATATAGGAGGTAAAGACAAAATGTCCTGCCTATTCTTGACAAAAGCAGAAAAAAAAGAGTACTAAACTCAAAGTCAGAGCAACAGTCATGGTGGCAATTAAAGGGCATGAAACGTTGTGATGTATCGTTAATGTATTCTTAAGAAAGACAAATGGATGCGCCAGCAGCACAAGGCTGTAATGCAAATGCTTTGTAGTTTCATTTAATGCCTCCAGGAAAAAACATTTAAGTATGAAAAGTGAATACCAGTGTTTAACACAGACAAAAAACCCAACAACATAAGGAGTGAAGTTTGGTCTCACATTCAAATCCCCCTAGAAGTCCACTGTCAATATGTACATTTATTTTACCAAGGGTGTGAATGAAGTACATTTATGTGCCACGAGGGTAGTGAAACACTGGAACAGGTTGCCTACAGAGGTGCTGGAGACCCCATCCCTTGTGACATTCACGGTCAGGCTTGATGAGGCTCTGAGCGATCTACTCCAGTCGAATATGTCCCTGCTCACTGAAGGGAGTTGGACTAGATGATCTTTAAAGGTCCCTTTCAACCCAAAACATTCTATGTTGTAAAATAAAGCAGTGTCATGGAAACCACAGAGGAAATGCTGAAAAACTCAAGCTAACCAATTTTAATCATAACCTTTAGTAGAGCAAATACTTGTAACATTCGTATTTTTGACAAAACTCCCCAAAATCAAACTAGTTATTTTGCATCTTTACCCAACAGAAAATTACCTTGTAGTATAAATAATCTCTGAACTTCTGTTACTTACTTTGACTTTGTCATTAAGTTGAGCTCTGATAATAGGGCCCAAGATTCCGGTTTCCTTGGGACGTGGATTTTCCAAACGTTTAGTGAAGCTGGCATCAGTATACTGCCTAAAAATAGCCTTTTTGTACTTTTTACCTATGAGATTTGAGAAGTTGTCCAAGTGCTGTGCTTTATAGTGTCTTAAAAATAAAGGAAAAGATGAGATCAACGAGATTTGAAGTGACATCGAGTAGAATACAGACTAAGCAACTGGTAGCAACCTTGCTGCTTGAAAAGAAAATTCAAACCCTAAACTAACCCAACACTCCTCACGTTCTAAAAGAATGATTCTAACATGAATAAGGTAGGAAGAAGCTTGTAACATTATTTGTGTTTTAGTATCACATGTGACCAATTTGCATCAGAGACCACATTTAACTTAACATGGGGTACATGCAAGAAAGAAACCAACTGCATCAGCAGCTACATTTTCAGGATAAGTTAGAGAAACCACCTTTTACAAGGTAGGAATACTGTTAACTGAACACTATTTTAAGGAGGTATCTGAAACTATAACCCCATATAGGGTGTGTTCTGCTTAAATCCTCAAAGGTTCTTATGAGTATCAGCACGTCAAGTCAGTAGTATCGGGTAATGGGGAAGTGGCAGACTGTAAACTTAACCTTTTGATGTACTAGCGGTGTTCTCCTGCTTTTGTTGAACAAAATGACTCAATACCCCTAACTACTGTCATTTTCACTACATTGGTGCCATTCAAAGGTCATTTATAGAGACCTCTGCCTTCCCTAAACACTGTACTGAACTTTAATCACCTTTCTTCTCCAGAAATATTCCCCCTCTCTCTGCCTTTTCCCTTCCTTGTAAGTAGAATTCACGTTGAAATGTAATTTAGAATATAGGCTTGTATGCTACTCCCTACTCATTTCCTAAGTCATCTTCATATTTGAGGCTCTCTGTTAAGAGTCAAAAGGTATCAACTTTTGGGTTCCTTTGGGCTCCTCAGCAAAGAAAGTAGTTGACACACCAGTGACAGTCCAGTGGAGGACCACCATGGTGACTAAGGAGCTACAGGGTGTGACAGAGAAGCAAAATCCTGGTTTATTCAATCATGCAAAAACATAGCTAAGGATGCAACTTATTCCTATTTCAGCTAACCAATGGGAGACTATAAAGGGAACAGAGAAAGACTCTCCTCAGAGTTGCATTGTAAAAACACGTATATAGCAAACATGAGGTGCACCTTGAGAAAGTCTGATTAGATATAAAGGAAAACCTTTTTCACTGTGAGGTTGCAAAGGTGCCCCTAGAAGTTAAGGAGTCCCCATCTTTGGGAACAATGAAAACTCAGCTGGATAAGGGCCTCTGTGACTGGATCCAGCTTTGCTGTTGAATCCTCAGAGATCCTCTCCAACCCGAGCTATGCCGTGGTTTCATGTTAACATTCCATATCATGTTGACAAAGTGTCACTTTACCTGTCAAGGCTGTCTGAAATACGTGGGGCATAATCCCAAGTAACTTCTTCTGCAGCAATGAAATATTCCCAGCTTTTGACGTTAAGCAATTCTTTATAGGAAAGACGAATCATCTTCTCCTTTTTGTCCCCACAGTCTCTTATAGTGAGGTAACCGTGCATTCCAGCTAATTGACAAGGAACAGTGCCACAGTGATTTTCCATTTTATGAACCACTTCAACTGCATTTCTCATTTATTTAGCTAAAGCTGCCAGCAAACATTTGTTCATCTGATTGCCCAAAAAGGGCACGGAAAGGCTGCAACCATGTAGGCCATATATAGGTTGGAACCCTTTCAGGAAGCCCATATTAATGAAATGGAGTACAGAAGCTCTCTCAACTAGCTCTCCTTGAAAATACCAGCTGAACAGACAGAAAGCCATTTTGTCCCTTCTTTCCCCCTAAAATGTCTTCCATCTCTAGTAAAAAAGGTACTTCTCTCATTTTTTAAAACAGAATTCTGATCACTGCTGAGAGATCTACCCACTTTCAAATGATGAACAGCAAATATTTTTATCAGATTGAGTGGCCCTTAGCTGAAAGCACTCAGTTTCTCAGGAAGCATGTGATTCCTCTCTCATTCTGTAACAGTGCTCATCTGAACAGCTCACAGAGACCCTAGAGTCCTGTTGCTCTGTGATCTGCACAGGGAAGGCACAGATGGGAACGCTTCCTAGTTCATTGCCCGCTTCTCATTCCAACAGAGTATCTTGTTATTTTACTAAGAAAGCACTGGACAAACACCTGAAACACAGCAACCACAGTATTGCAAAACAGTAGATGCTACTTAAAACATAAAGAAGAGGACAACTCTGTCTAATGGGACTACAGCTGATGAATAAATAGATGTTTCCTTGCCTTGCTTGTGCTTTTGGACAAGAGAAGATATCAGCCACCTTCCTTCTTCACTCACGGTCATGTTTACTGTGGCTGATGCTCCTCCAACCAGGTTAAGAGTAGAAATACGGTGATGTCTGTGCTCCATGGAGTGACCATTGAGATGAATGGAGAAAATTTCTGGCTTGGAACTCATTCCTATCAAATGCCAGCTAATGTTGTCATATGCACAAGCCTCTAAATCTGAGAAGGAAATGAGTAGGGTTCAGAATACAGGCAAAACATTCAAGTTCCCTATGCACACTAGGTCGGAAACAAATACTTGCTAAAAATACTAAAACCCCCCTAATAAACTGACTCCTGTGGTCAGTATTTGCAACAAGATGAAATCTTGTAAGCTTGTAAAGGAAACCGATGCCAAAATCCTGTAGGTCAGTGTTTAAATCTTACATGCAAGTGATAGCCTGGCTTACTGTGAGCTGGGGCAGAAGGAAGAAAGCCCATAGCTTCTTATGGAAAACTGATCTGTCTGTCTTTGTGAACAGGACAGAAAAAAGATCCAAGTTAAATAACTTTGGTCTAGTGGCAGCAACTACCCTATCCAATACACGCTTTCAAAAAACCAGACCCGACCACTGAAGAGACTACTTCGTATTTGCTTAATGAAATGGACTGACATATGAGAGAAGTTTCTTAGGAGAACATAGGGAAAATGCCAGCAATCAAAAGCCCCATTACCACCTTCCTAGGCTTTCTACTTAGGTTCTCTAACTTAATGACACCTGGCCTTCCACTTGAGGAAATTCTTCACCTCATATGTTCTCGATGGTGTAAACCAGCAGTGCACTTAACGATGTCACTCTCCCCGTCAGCCGAGTGTATGAAACAATATGTGATTTTTAACTTTTTTAAAGTTAGTAATCCTGTTCTTTGAGCAGAACTCTTCACAGATCATCTTGTTCCCATGAGCAAAATGGTAAGACTTTCTTTCCAGCAGCACAGGTTCTTTTCTAGAATTTAGCTGCTCACAGATATTTAGCTGTTCATGTTCTAAAAAGGGCTGTATCCCATTCCTCCACTTCCTGTTCTCTTGCATAAAAAAGCAAACAGAGGTAATATCTAGTACTCCATCAGTATTAATTTAATTCCACATAAGACTGAACAGTACCTGGTAAAGTTCCATCAGTATAGCCATTAATCGTGTATTTGAGTGATGCTGATCTCTGCCAACTCTTGCCCTCATCAAACACACCAAACATCAGTACATACTCCCTGTTGAAAAGTTTCTGTGATCCATCCTCATTTAGGCTGCCTATGAAGAGAGAACAACAGGTCTTGAAGCAGAAGTAAAGCAGATTCAAGGTCAATGAAGTGGCGTTAATGTATACGTAGTGAGCTCGCTTCTCCTGTTACCACATGCTGGCTGAGCCTGACCAAAACAAGACCTTAAAAATCACGCAACGTTACGGATTGGAAGAGACCTCGAAAGACCATCTAGCCCAATCCACTTGCCACAGCAGGACCACCTAGACCAAGTCGAACAGAAACATGTCCAGGTGGGTTTTAAACGTCTCCAGAGAAGGAGACTCCACAACCCCCAGGTGGTACTTTTGGGTTGTGTAATCATCAAATCACAAGTTTGTAATATCCCAGAAGAGATTAAACAACATGCAGTGAAATGTCTCATGCAATTCTGGCAATGCATACTAATGACCACTTTAATGAGTGGAAGCACCAAACACTCTCCTGTCCACAGTCAGATGCTGGCCTCTCTTTTGGGACTTTGAGGCAAGGAAGCAGAAGAATGGTGGCAGAGACACCTATAGTGTGAACACTGCCTTTTCAACGACTACACTGAGATCACCGGTTCCTGTAAAAAGTGTAAAATTGACCACTCAGCAAAACACCTTTGCATACAGTGACATTGAGAAATACTGCTGACTTAGATCAGTTATAAGAAACCTCTTCGTTGAGTTTGCAATACAAGTATGGTGACTGCCAACAAGTAAAACTCATTCTGGACATGCCATACAGAATGACAGAACATTAGGGATTGGAAGGGACTTCAAAAGATCATCTAGTCCAATCTCCCTGCCACAGCAAGATCACCCAGACCAAGTCACACAGGAACATGGCCAGGTGGGTTTTAAACATCTCCAGAGAAGGAGACTCCACAACCCCCCTGGGCAGCCCCTTCCAGTGCTTTGTCACCCTCACTGTGAAGAAGTTCCTTCTCTTATTGATGTGGACTCGCCTATGTACCAGCTCACATCCGTTGCCCCTTGTCCTATCACTGGATGCTGCTGAGAAGAGCCTGGCTCCATCCTCCTGACACCCACCCTTCATATATTTATAAACATTAATGAGGTCACCCCTCAGGCTCCTTTTTTCCAAGCTAAAGAGATCCAGCTCCCTCAGCCTTTCCTCGTCAGGGAGCTCTTCCACTCTATCACGTTTGTGGCTCTGCGATGGACCCTCTTAAGTAGTACTGGTGTGATTTTAGTGATCCTTGTTGTAGAGTGCAGCAGGAAGCAAAGCCTCCCAACTTCAACCTTCAATAATGAAGAACAGGTTTTATTGCTGAGAAGGACATTACATAGTAGGAAATATCCCTTTGGCCAATTTGGCCCGTTTGTGTCCCCTCCTATCCTCTTGCCCACCCCAAGCCTACCAGCTAGGGAGGTCTGGACACTGTGCAAGCACTACTCAACAGCAGCTATAACATGTGCATTATCAACACTATTTAACCAGAAATCCAAACCACAGCACAGGATGAGCTGCTGTGAAGAATCTTAACTCCACACCAGCCAGACCACATTACACAGGCATGCTGCAGATCGACCGCACGCAATGCCTAGTCAGTGAAACCCCATTTGGAAATCTTGAGAGCATGGTGAGTCAGCCATTCCTCTCTGCTCTAACTAGAGAAAGGATGACTAGACTGTCATTGGATCTACACGAAAGTGGGCATTCGAAAGCTTTAACATCTGAAAAAAGCTGTTTGGACACCGTCTACTGGATTCTGCATGTGAAAAAATGCCTTCCCTCATTATCAGACAATCTGAATTTTATTAAGAAATTAAAAGATATTGCTTTACAGCAGTCTTAAATCATTTCGTTACCTTTCTTACAGATAAGGAGTGCTCCAATCAGACCAGAGTTAAAATCCATTGTAGTGTTCTCGTGAGAATAATATGCATAAGTAAGACAAGGAAGGTCAGCTTCTCTTGGACCAACTTCTTCTGTTATATCCCACACGTATGTGTAGATCTGGCCTGGAAGTACAGCATCATCCCTTTTTTCTGCGGATGATGTTCTGTCATCATACAGGGATCCTGACAAGAAAATAAGTCAGCAGGGTGGCGTGAAGGCAACGAGCAAAATCTGGAATATTCTTCTACTATCAATTCCAAAAGCTTGGTTTGTTTTTTGCTTACATGATACTTCAGCTTCAAAGAGACAACTCATGATTCCACTTACACTGTGAACAGCAACACAGGGGATAGTAGCTATTCCACCATCCTGTTTCTTAAAGATTTCCTAGAACTGTTCTCACTGCCAAAAGTTGAGGCTTTTTGTCAGTCTGTAGTGTAATGACTTGTGTACACCTACAACATCCAACGTATGTGCAGTATCACAAAGAGGAGCCAGAGGATCAAAATTCTAGGCGCAAAAAGCACATTAGTTTGGACTAGTTGATCTTCAAAAATCCCTTTCAGCTCCTCTGACACTGCACTAGTTCAACTAAACTGCCTGTTACTGCCAATGACACATTCTTTTCAACTTCACAAGATGGGATTCCAAAACTTTTTGTACTGACACAACAAAGAAGCCTTGAACAAATTCGTTAAGCTTGCAGGTCAGAGCTCTGGCTCAGCATCCGGGGCAGGGCAATTCAAGATGCAGGAGCAGTCAAACTCATTCCATGCTACTGCAGACATTACGCTGTCAATTTGGTCACAGTCTGTGGTCTTTCTTTTCTAGTCTCATAAGGTTTCCAGGAGCAAAACAGTACAAAGCTGAGCGTGAAATGGTGTGTAACAGAAAAACACGATCAGCACCGTCAGCTGTCTTTAGCAATAATGCCTGGATGAAGGCTATTGCTAGGGATGTGGAAAAGATCTGTGAGACCTGTATTCAAGAGTCTAAACATCCTGACACAGAATATTTTGCATTTATATGGGGAATACACCCGATGACATCCAGAGATGCCTCAACCTCTGTCACTCTGATTCTGCGAAGACATAGTAGAACACATGCAGCTGGTCAGGAGATTGTGGCATGTTAAAGAACACTCAAATTCCCAGTTG
Source organism: Rhinopomastus cyanomelas (assembly GCA_013400115.1). Taxonomy (NCBI): domain Eukaryota; kingdom Metazoa; phylum Chordata; class Aves; order Bucerotiformes; family Rhinopomastidae; genus Rhinopomastus; species Rhinopomastus cyanomelas. The sequence continues at coordinate 446,299 of VXBP01002421.1, forward strand.
TTATGCTGATGAACAAGAAGAGTGTCAACAATGGAGATCACCAGATCTTAGTGTTACGCATATCCTCAAAACACTGCTCTGGGCTCCTTTCATGTTTTCATGCAGTACTCTACAAGTAAGTGAACAAAACATGGAGTTTCTATACTATTTACCTTCTGCATTTTTTGGGTAAACAATGCCTTGGGGATGAATACTGACCGGCTTGTCAGCCATATTCTTAAGGTGAACCACTAAAGTATCTCCCACTTCAGCGTGCAGCGTTGGTCCCATAAGTCCTGTAGTTAATTCAAGATAAAAGACAGAGGAAAACTGAGCAAAATAGAATGTTCGGTGAAATGAAGAACTCTCTCTCTCTGCATTAGAGAACATAAGCTCTCAATGTACAGGTTGCAAAATCAATACAGGCAGAGAACAAAATACCACTGCAGTGAGGATCTACCTGTGAAAAGGCACATGGGGACTTCACTGCAGCTCACAGTCAGAAATGTTATAAAGTGTCCATCTGGCAACTAGCACTTAAAAAAAAATAAGTCACAGAAATTGGTAGATTTTTGTGTTATTTCCAGACACAGAAAATTTATCAAAATGTATCAAAATGTTCAGGTTTCATTGGGAATTTCTAGGAATTCCTCACACATAATTTAATTAAACAGTTTTAGAAAGGGAGGCATTTTATAGTTTAAAAACCTAGAGAAAGGTATTCTATCACATTTCTTTGAATAGCACTTTCAAAGCCTGAAGTCATAGAACAAGAAAATCTTTCAATCCCAAAATGTTATCTAAAGGAAGAATCAGCTCCACATTGCAAATTATTGAGGAATAGCTGGCAAAAAGTTTCATGAGGGACTTGTATTCCTACTCCTTTTGTTGCAAAAATAAGCAACAGAAGAAGCTTGTTAAGACAACCTCAGCGTTACCACCAGGACTGTGTCACACCAGTCTGAATGTGCATGGGAAGTCCCACAGAATCATCCAGGTCAGAAAAGATCCCTTGAGATCATCAAGTCCAACCCATAACCCTACTCTGCCAAGTTTACCACTAAGCCATATTGCTAAAGCACCACATCTAAATGACCTTTAGACACATCCAGAGATGGTGGCTCAACCACCTCCCTGGGCAGCTTGTTCCAATACACGACTACTCTTCAGTGAAAACTAAAACCAAAGGAAACCATGAAATTAATCTGTAGATAGCACCGAGCCCCAACCTCTGAAAATCCAACCTCTCTGTGGCCATTGAAAGCCCAGCACACACCCGAATGCCAGAGCCTATTTGGTTAATAAGCAAATCAACGGACACAAAATTACAATCTTGTTTAGCTTGTTACTGGCTGTACAACAAACAACAAAGATATTCAAAACATTTCCTTTCTGATTACCTGCAAATATATTTGCTGGCTTTTCTTTTTTATAATCCACTTCATATTCTCTGTAAGTAATTTTTTTAAACACAGGATCTGAATGTTCCAATCTGAAACAAAGAGTTAGAAAAAATAATTTACTAGGCAAAGATTCCCAGAGGTGCCCCAGCTGTTGAACGGATGTCTCAGAAAATGAACCCTGGAATCACATTTAAACACTTGCACATTTTGCTGAAAGCAAAGGACATGGTCTGACTCTTTGTAGTGCCTTCATCTCTCTCCCTCTGCCTCTGTTTTAACCTAGGACATTCCTGAGATGGGCCATTTCATATCACACATTCCATTACAGTATCTAGCACAGTTTACTCCTGATTTTGCTGATGATTTCTATAGGTCCTCTTGATTCTGTGATGAAGATGCCTTGATGTTGTACATTTAAGACAGAGGAAGATGTTTTGACAACGTTTAACTTAGAAAGCATCCGACAAAACACAGTGAAAGAATTTATCTTTACTCAGGTCTGTGCTTGAACTTCAAGACTTACCACAGGGGTTCTACTACAGCATTAAGGGCAGCATCCTGTAGCAGCAATGACTGTGGAGAGAAGCATTAAACTGTTCCCTAACAACTTGCAGCAAGTCAGAAAATTGCTTTCTGAGAAACACTGCAGGTATCCTTAGGCTTGTTATGTAAATAAATCAGGTACCTAGTAGGCCACACAATGCTTTCTTCAAGTATTTAGGCAAGTGGGAGGAAAGCAGCACGCTCCACTTCGGAAATGGAAACAATTATGAGAAGAGAGCTGGAGGGATCACAAAATAATCATGGTTGGAAAAGGCCTTCTAGATCACCTAGTCCAGCCATATCCACTACAACAAAAAAACCTAAATACCTGATTGATCCACAAACACAAACTAATTCCCTCCATGCCTGCCACTAGAATAGGTCACGAAGCACCATGTCTACATGTTTCTTAAATGCCTCCAGGGATGGTGACTCACCCACCTCCCTGGAAAAGCAGTTCCAGTGCCTCACCACTCTTTTTATAAAGAATTTCTTCCTAATATCCCATGCAAACCCCCCCTGCCTCCACTTCAAACCATCTCCCCTGGTTCTGTCATTAGTTACTAAGGAATGGGGGCCAACATCCACCTCTCCCTTCAGGTAGTTGTAGAGGGCAATGAGGTTCTCCCTCAGCCTCTGCTTCTCCAAACTAAACCTGCCCAACTCCATCAGCCTCTCCTCATACGACTTGCTCTCTAAACCCCTGACGAACTTGGTAGCTCTCCTCTGGACACGTTCCAGCATCTCCATGTCTTTCCCATAATGAGAGGTCCAGAAGTGAACACAGTACTCGAGGTGAGGTCTCATAATGGTTGAGTACAAGGGCACAATAACTCCCCTTCTCCTGCTGATCACACTATTCCTGATACAAGCAGAGATCCTGTTGGCGTTTTCGGCCACCTGGGCACACTGCTAGCTCATACCAAGCTGGCTGTCTACCAGCACCCCCAGGTCCTTCTCTGCTGGTCAGCTTTCAAGCCACTCATCTCCAAGCCTGTAGCATTGCCTGGTGTTAGAATCACAGAACATTAGCGATTGGAAGGGACCTCAAAAGATCATCTAGTCCAATCCCCCTGACAAAGCAGCATCACCTAGATCAAGTTGCACAGGAACACGTCCAGGCGGGTTTTAAACGTCTCCAAAGAACAACACTCCATAACTCCCCTGGGCAGCCTGTTCCAGTGCTCAGTCACCCTCACTGGGAAGAAGTTCTTTCTCATATTTATATGGAACCATTGACATGGCTTAAACCCATTACTCCTCATCCTATCACTAGATGACACTGAGAAGAGCCTGGCTCCATCCTCCTGACACCCACCCTTCACATATCTATAAACATTAATGAGGTCACCTCTCAGTCTCCTCTTCTCCAAGCTAAAGAGACCCAGCTCCCTCAGCCTCTCCTCATAAGGCAGGTGCTCCACTTCCTTCATCATCCTCATTGCTCTACGCTGGACTCCCTCCAGCAGCTCCACATCCCTCTTGAACTCAGATGCCCAGAAATGGACACAACAGTCCAGATGTGGTCTCACCAGGGCAGAGTAGAGGGGGAGAAGAACCTCTCTTGGTCTGCTAAACACCCCACTTCTGATCCACCCCAGGATGCTGTTGGCCCTCTTGGCCACAAGAGCACACAGACTATGCTGGCTCATAGTCATCCTGTTGTCCACTAGGATCCCCAGGTCCCTTTCTCCTACACTGCTCTCCAACGGGTCAGTCCCCAGCCTACGCTGGTACCTGAGGTTGTTCTTGCCCAGATGCAAGACTCTACACTTACCCTTGTTATACTTCATTACATTTCCCTCTGCCCAGCTCTCCAGCCTGTCCAGATCTCGCTGAATGGCAGCACAGTCTGCTGGGGTGTCGGCGACACCACCCAGCTTTGTGTCATCAGCAAACTTGCTGACAGTGCACCCTAATCCCTCATCCAAGTCATCAATGACTAGACTGAACAGGACTGGTCCCAGCACCGACCCCTGGGGCACTCCACTAGATACAGGCCTCCAACTAGACTCTGTCCCATTGACCACTACTGTCTGGCTTCTATCCTGCAGCCAGTTCACAATCCACCTCACTACCTGATCATGCAGTCCACACTGCCATAGCTTGGCTGCGAGGATGCTATTTGAGACTGTGTCAAACGCCTTACTTAAGTCACGATAGGCCACATCCACCACTCTGCCATCAGCTATCAACCTTATAATGCCCTCATAAGAGGCTATCAGGCTGGTCAAGCATGACTTCCCCTTTGTGAAAGCCATGCTGACTGCTGACTGTCCCTAACGACCCTCCTGTCCTTGATGTGCCTGGAGACAGCCTCTAGGACAAATTGTTCCATCACCATGACTTCAAAAAGGTGATGGAGAGTGGCTTAGCAATGACTTCTGCCATCTCCCTTAGTACACGCAGGTGCATCCCGTCTGGGCCCATGGATTTGTGTATGTCCAGTTGGCTCAGTTTATCCCTAACCCAGTCCTCATCAACCAGGGCAAACTCCTCTCTTGTCTCAGCTCCCTCTAGGGCCTCAGCAGTCTGGGGCTTGATATCAGGACAGCCCCCAGAAGTATAGACAGAGGCAAAGAAGGCGTTCAGTAGCTCTGCTTCCTCTGTATCCTCTGTCTCCAGAGCACCCACCTCATTCAGCTGGAGGCTTACATTGCTTCTAGTTTTAATTTTACCTGCAATGTATTTGAAGAAGCCCTTTATGCTGCCCTTGACTTCTCCTGCAAGGTTTAATTCCAAGGAGGCCTTGGCTTTTCTAGTTGCATCCCTATATTCTCTCACCAGAGCCTTATAATCACCCCACGTGGCCATCCCCTCCGTCCATGACCTATGGACTTTCTTATTCCTCTTCAGTTTGCTCAGCAGCTCACTGTTTAACCACGCAGGTCTTCTGGCTCCCTTCCTTGGCTTCCTACCTTTTGGAATGCTCTTTTTTTGTGCTTCAAAGAAGTGGTCTTTGAATGTTAACCAGCTATCCTGAGCTCCTTTACCTGCCAGTACCCTGTCCCATGGGATTTCCCTTAGCCATTGCTTGAAAAGGCCAAAGCTGGCCCTCCTGAAGTCCAGGGTTGCGGTTCTGGTAGCTATTCTGTTCCTACCACACGAGACCCTGAACTCCACCATCTCATGGTCACTGCAACCAAAGCTGCCCTCAACCTTCACTGCTTCAACCAGACCCTCTTTGTTAGTGAGTACAAGATCCAGCAGCACTCCTCTCCTAGTAGGCTCCTCCACTTTTTGCATCAGGAAATTGTCACCAATGCACAGGAAGAAGCTTGTGGACTGTGGGTGGCTGGCTGAGTGGGTCTTCCAGCAAATATCTGGGTAGTTAAAATCCCCCATGAGTACCAGGGCCTGTAGCTGTGAGGCTGCTGCCAGTTGCCTGTAGAAGACCTCATCAACCTCCTCATTCTGATCTGGTGGCCTGTAATAGATCTTCTAGTCCTCTCACACCATATGCAGCCAGGAAAATGTAAAAAAGAGTGCTACATTCCTGGCAGCCTGTCACCTGCACATCCTCATCTTGTTGGGGGGCCTCTGTTTCGGTTCCCACATTCATGTGCAGTGGTGACCAAAGCCTGGTCTTCCTCTGCTGCTGCACTGTTATCTTTTGTTTTTTTTTTGGCCCCTGATGGCTGAAGCAGCTGCAGTATTGGAGCTCGGTGTGGTCTGGGCATGACTTCCGGTTTCACTGCCTTGTAAGGCTCCTGGGTGAGCGTGGATCCCGTAGCTCCCCAGCTAATCCCACGAGAGATTCCAACCCTCAGTGGCGGCCCCTTTTCTCCCCAGAGATTTCCCGTTCAGAGAATTTCTAGATCACTCAAAAACCTCGATAGCGTTCGGGGACCAGTGCTGTCGGAGCTTGGCTTTGTTGTGACTCTAGAATCCAGCACTTGGCCTTATTGTACCCCGTACAGTTGGCCTCAGCCCATCGAACCAACTAGTCCAAGTCTCTCTGTAGAGCCTTCCTGCCCTCAAGCAGATCAACAGTCCCACACAATTTGATGTAATCTGCAAACTTACTAAGAGTGCTCTCAATCTCCACATCTAGGTCATTAATAAAGACTTCAAACAAGACTGGGCTTGAAACAAATCCCTATGGGAAACCATTGGTGACTGGCAGCCAGCTAGATTTCACCCCATTAATCACAGCTCTCTGGGAATGGCCATCCAGCCAGTTTTTAACCCAGTGGCGAGTACATTTGTCTGTACCATGATTTGCCAGTTTCTCCAGAAGAATGTTGTGAGACTGTGTCAGAAGCCCTACTAAAGTCCAACATCCACAGCCTTATCCCAATCCAAAAAGGCAGGTCACATGGTCATAGAAAGAGATAGAGTTGATTAAGTAAGATCTTCCTTTTGCAAACCCATGCTGGCTGGCCCTGATCCATTGGCTGCCCTGCAACTGCTGTGAAAGCTCACTGAAGATGATCCTCTCCATGATCTTTCCTGGTACTGAAGTCAGGCTGACAGGCCTCTAGTTCCTCGGATCCTCTTTCCGGCCCTTGTTGTAGACAGGCATCACATCAGCCACGTTCCAGTCATCTGGTACCTCCCCTGTTGACCAGGATTGTTGAAAAATGGAGAGAGGCCTGGTGAGCTCTCCTGCCAGCTCCCTGAGTAGTCTTGGGTGAATGCCATCTGCATAACAGCCTGCATTTAGTTTGACATTTATGGCTTCATTTCTTGTCATACATATATGATAACTGCAACCAACAGTAATTCTGTCTGCTTTTTTTGTAGTGCCCTGATAGCAGAGAGCAGAGGGGCTGCATAGAACTATACAGAAATAACAGAACTTGCTTCAGTGACAGCCAGGGGGAGATCTTTTTGTAGGTAAGGGAGATGGGATGTAGAAATCCTTCTGTGACACGCTTGCAGCAGAAGAGTCAGGAAGAAGCAGTTCATATCTCAATTTATTCCCTCCTCTTTAAAGTCAATGAGAAAGTTTTGGTTTGCTCTTTGTCACTTCATTGACAAGTGCTGCCTAATGTGGCAATGTTCAGCACAATACACACCTAAGACTATCGGGTGGATGAGGAAATTTATGAACACCAGTAGTGCAGCTGGAAAGAACAAGATACACAGATTAACTGGTCCTTCAGAAACCTCAGACTACACAAGCAGGTCTAGTTATACAGCTTTCAGAAATGGCAGCAGCAAGGCTGCCTATGTGAATATGTTTGCTTTGGTCTGAAATGTCTTATAGCTTCACAGAACCATAGAATGGGTTGGCCTGAAAGGGTACTCAGATGTCATCTAGTTCCAAATCTTTGCCATGGGCAAGGACACCTCACTAGTCCAGGTTGTAAACAGTAAAAAAATCTCAACAAAGAGAAATGACCCTCAGCGAAGTTAATCCAGCCTATACGTATGATTGGAAACTTAAACAGTTTGGGAAACACTCACTTTTTTTTCAGCCTCTCTTCAGTTATTTAGAACCAAGGGCAGTGAAATATCAAATTCTTATGCTGCATTTAGACATTCAGCTCCTATTGAAATCACAGCAAGTTACATACACAAACACCTTTAGGACCCAAGCCATTAGCTTTTCTCTGGTATCTTTGTGGGGCTTTTTTCCTGAGTAATCTCTAACAAAATTTTTTGCTGTGTAATCTCTAACAAAGTTCATCAGGCTTGTTCATGATGTGACTTGCTTTAAACACATGGGATGTCTCTGTAAGTGAGATGTATGAAGAGCTCCTAGCTAATCAGAGTACTTCAGGTTGAGGTTTGAGGCAGTCCTATGGGTCACTACTGCATGAAAACAGTCTATCCGCAGTGTGATGAAACACAAGGTGATTCTTATATTGATGCATCCAGTCGAGATGAGAAAGAAGCTTTAATTACTAAATTCACATGCATGGATCAGTACTTAAATGCCATTTGGCTTTATAATCCTACACTTAAATCCTCTTTTCTTCTTTCTTACCATTATGCTTATATCACCTGTATCAAACTTACAAGGGGAGTTTTGAAAATCATGGAAATTGTTAATTCTAGCTTGAAAATATAATAGTTTGAAAGTCTAAATCCAGAGATTGGAAGGGAACTCAAGACTGTCTAGTCCAATCCCCCTGCCAGAGCAGGATCACCTAGATCAAGTCACACAGGAACATGTCCAGGTGGGTTTTAAATGTCTCCAGAGAAGGAGACTCTACAACCCCCGTGGAAGCCCGTTCCAGTGTTCTGTCACCCTCACTATGAACAAGTTCCTTCATATAACTTTTAGTGTAATTGGTATAGCTTCCCAGCAAAAGAAAGCTATGTATGGATACTGTAGTGACCACAGCATATAAGTAAAGCCTAACTGACTCAGCATCCTAAATAATATTCAAGTGTTGTTATTTGAAGCACCGCACTGTGATCCTAAGGATAATAGTAGCAACAGAAATATTTTAGCTGCTGGGTTAGTGTCTACGTGTAGGCTGGCCAATCTGCAATGCTATCTGAACAAACAAATGAAACTGGTATTTTCACTTCATGAAGGACACCAATGCCCAGTCCTATAATCTTTACTTGGCAGAACTCAGGACGGACATTTCACAAAAACCACTGGACAACTCAGAAATTACATACCTAGTCCCAAATGTTCTGACTTAACTGAAAGTGATAGCGTCCAGATTGGAACATATTTGTTCCTTCAGCCAATTCTGAAGTCCAGAGTTGCTGAAATCTTGCCAACTCATGGCTCAACTTAACAGTGCTCCAAATCCATATACCTAACACTGCTAAATAAACACTGCTACACTAACAGCCCCCACCCCGCCAAACAGCAAACACCAACCCATGCAGAAGATCATAAATGCAAGCCCTGGAACATATTTATATAAATGCAGCCCTGGAACATATTTACAGAAGCGCTCTGCCAACAAAACTGTATCTACTAGTAAAGAAAAAGTAACCTTTCAATACTTCACTGGCTCCAGTTCAGACCAGGCTTTTCAAAGTCATGCAAGTTCCTCTAAAGTCAGCAGATCAGGCTCTGAAGTCCTCCCGGGCTTTAAAATTCCACAGGAGATGTGAGAAATAAACCACTTTAAGTCACAAGAAAGAATCTGTTTCATCCTTCTTATTCAGTACTGTATTACCTGGGCTTTTCCTCAGGTTGCGGTTTGTAGGTCCAGCTGGTGGTCTGAGCAGCAATATAGTGCTCCCTGACCTTTGCAGCTCCCACCACATGCTTCTCTGAGTCTGGCCACCATGAACCAAGCAGAAGCCAAAGAAAAATCCACATGCAGTGGAGCGTCATGGTACAGATGCCTGTTGATGGTGCTCTGGAAGACAAGGCAGAAACAGCTGCTTTTATTGCTGCTGCTGCTGCTTCTAACTTCCCCTCAGAAATGAAATAATTGTGATGCAAGAGGGTAACAGCATTTGCTACGCTCGGGTCATTGCTCTTCACCTCCTCCTCCCCTCGCTGTCAGGGATCCAAGAGATAAAAAAAAAAAACCTGTTCAAACTACCTTCTCTCCCCTCCTCCACACCACCCTCAGCGAAACAAGCACCCACCAAGGAGAAGCAGCTTCAGCTCCTCTCCAGACTGTGGTAGGGCCATTGTCTACTGAAGCAGTGGCCTATCAGAGGCAGAAAAAGAATGACTTACATTACTCACAATTACAGGATACCTGACTTACATGGTTAGGAAGAAGGGGGGCATATTTTTTATCTTCCCAGAAAGCAGAAACCTAGTACACTGCCAACACTGATGGAAATTTCCCATTTGGAAATCATTCCCAATTTGAAAGCAAATTGATGAGGAATTAGTTACTGGGACTAGAAGAGTTAAATCTAGTTCAAATCTCATACGCATACTGCGTATTTATTATAACAAGTCAGTAATCTTTCTAAACATGTTGTCAGCTTCAGTGTGGTCCCTACTATACTCTCAAATATCTCAGGTAATGGAAAACAAACTGGCTTCTCAGTGGCAGCTAACAGGTCAGCCTGAAGACTTGCCCACTCTTGGCAGACTCGCCAGAATCCTTCTAATCCAGTTTTAATTAGGATCTGTTTATATTTATCTAAAGAGAAATGATTAAGGAAATACCTTTTGATAAGCTAACTGCCAATGGCTGCTCTACAACAAGTATTTTCCTGGGTTTGCCCATGCTGAGGAGTTTTGTCAAAATAAAAGAGTTGACTGTGTTTCCTGTAATGCTGGGATCACTGCAAAAAGAAAAATCTCTAGGTTTTTTTTCATGGTTAGAAGATCACAGTGGAATTTTCGATAATTTTTTTCAATAATCACAGCAAAATACGCTTTGCTGATGTTTTCCTTTAAAAAATTACATTAAATTAGCCCTAAATTAGAAAAAAATCCACTCCAGAACCAGACAAAAATAACGGAAAATATTTCCTCAGACCGCTTCAAAAGTAAACCTAACGGAAAGAAAACCTAAGACAGTCTAGGTCTGATGTACTGATCAACAGCAGAACAGTCTAACTGGCAGCTTGATGAATTCTATCCAAACTACATAGTACGAAGAAGAGGTAGGGAAGATTGTTGGAAAAAAACATGATGAAGATCAATAGCTGAATGTTCTCTATCAAACTGCAGAACCTTTTGGGGCCTAATACCTGAATACAACAGTGATCACTGAGCCAGCATGGGACTACAGACATCCTGAAACAGCTTCAAGCCAGCAAATGGAACTTACATTGCTTCTCACTGCACCTGCATGGAGTTAATCACTTGTTTCCATTAGATGCTTTGGCACACACATGGTGTATGACAAGGATTTGAAATCCAGAAGTTAGCAACAAATGAGTTCAACCAGAATGTGCGTCTGAGTAATCAAAAACAGGCAACTTTTCAAAAAATTGCTGTAAAGTGGTGATGTGCAGCTTTCTGCAAATTATAGGTTAGGACTCACCATGAACTTGGTTCTGCTTCACCATAATCTCTATCCTAAATGCTATCAGGCAACCATCTCCTGTTGTAACAATTATATCATAGTGACTGACAAGGGAGCTAGTATAGAGAAGTTTTAGAACCATTATTGAGTGGGTTAATACTGCCCCAAGAGAGAGATCTCATTCCAACAGACAAATGTATTGTTTGACACAGGGTGAAAGGGCAAACAAAGAGTTAATTATTGATCAGCAGTGAACACATGGATCTAAAGTAGGTAGAAGTCAGAGGGGGCACTTAGCAAATTTGTCAGGCACAACTTGGAAGAGAAGCCACCACATAAATATCTTCACTTCTGCAAGAGGCACACAGTAAGTTTGAACAACTTCTTCAAAAAGAACACGCATGCCTGTGTCCTGTACCTGATGGCAGCTCAACATTCTGGAGACTTCATGCTGCATAAGAGAACACACAGGCAGGCCACATAACTTGTTCCATACACTTCATGTAGAACAGCATTCCACAGTGCTCTGCTGCTAAAGGTTTCAGAAGACACAACCACATTAATTTAAAGCAAAAACTTCCACGTATTTTAAAGCTGTATTTTTCCTTAGGAGAAAAGTGAGTGCCCTTGACTGGAGTTAGGTGTTTCTCCAGTCAATATACTTGCCAAACCTAATTATTTAGCAGGACCCAAATCCTTTTGCCCTGAAATGCTGAATAAACAGTTTCAGAAAAAAATAACAAAACCTGGGCATGTGAATTTTCTAAATATTTTAAAATCTAATTTCAATGCTCTAACACATTTGTCTAAGACCACTGGCTGCTGGTCTGAAAAATAACCATTGTAAGGAACATTGGGAAAAGAATATACACTAGCTTCCTCTCTTCAAAAACTACCTGAACAACATACAATTCAATTTGAACTGACCCAAAAGAAGCCTAAATTTTTCTCTCTGTGTGGAAGTTTTGCCTTAAGTTTCAGTTTGGATCCATGAAGAATCTTACCATGTTTGTGTTCTCTGTGTTCCAGTTTGTCTCCTTCACTAAAGAGATTTCTTTATTTGCTCAGGCTTACAACTGATAGGCTCCATCAGACGAGCTGTCCTCATGCTAAGTCAGTCTAACAGCATACTCAAGCTGGCTCTCTTTCTGTAAAGAACCAGTTCCAACCTTGTTGGAGCTGAAAGAGGCTTATCAAAACAGAGAGCCTCTTATCACGTTGTACACATACCTGCTCCTGAGAAGCATGATACCTTGGATGAATTAACCTTTTCTTCTTCCGTAGCTGCATTTTCTACATCCAGGGTTTTTTTATTCTTTAAAAGTACACTTGAACAATTCTTAAAAGTTACTAGCAGAGAAGGTTATTTTCCAACAGGAAAGCAGATAGGTGCCTTTCATAAAAAAACAATACATCAGTAACTTTTTGTGTAGTAAGACACTAAAATACAACTGTTCTTACAGACTTTAGGACATCGACATTCAAGGCACTCTAGTTCTACAGAAAGTCAGCTGAACAAGCTCCACTTTTCCACACCTAAAAACACAATCACAGGACAAATCTGTAATTGCCCTAATTCTTTAACACACTTCCTACCCTTTGATATTTACAGTTTAAACTTTGATAAGACTTCCAGAAGACTAAATACATGTGTGCCTGTCTCATGAACTTCTTGGAAGTTACTACTTTGATATTTTTAACTTGTAAATCTTTAAGGATGTAGTCAAACACTGCAGAAAGAAAATCAGGAAGCCCAAAGAACTGCCAGAGGTCAACTTAGCTACAGCTGTTAAAGGCAATTTTAAAAGTTCCTATAACTACACCAACAACAAAAGGAGGACCAGGACAAATCTCCATCCTATTTTGGATACAGAGGGAAAACTAGTAACAGACGATGTGCAAAAGGCTGAGGTGTCAAAGCCTACTTTGCCTCAGTCTTTAGCAGTGGAACTAGGTGTTCCTTGGACAACAGGCCTCATGAGCTGGGACAGAGAGAGAGAGCCGAATGAGGCCATCACAACTGGAAAGGAAGTGGTCAGTGACCTGCTACACGACTTAGACATAAACAAGTCTATGGGGCCGGATGGGTTGCACCCAAAAGGTGCTGAAAGAGTTGGCAGATGTGCTCGCCAAGCCACTTTCCATTATTTATTCAAAATCCTGGCTAGCTACAGAGGTCCGAACGGACTGGAAGGTGGCAAAGGTAACGCCCATCTACAAGAAGGGCAGAAAGGAGGATCCAGGAAACTAGACCTGTCAGTCCGACCTCAGTACCATTGCACCTCACATACAGGACAACCGGGGATCAGGCCCAGTGAATACGGGTTTATCAAAGGTAGGTCCTGCTTGACGAACTTGATCTCCTAGGACAGGATGACCCGACTATTGGATGAGGGAAAGGCTGCGAGTATTGTTTACCTGGATTTTTTGAAAAGCTCCGCTTGGAATTCTCCTTGATAAGCTGACTGCTCATGGCTTGTAGAAACACAGTCTGCTGGATAAAACAGTGGTTGAACAGATGGGGCCAAAGACTGATGGTTAATGGAGTTAAATCCAGCTGGCGGCCTGGCACAAGTGGTGGCCTCAAGGCTTGGTGCTGGGACCATCTCAGTTCAACATCTTTATTGATGATCTCAATAAGGACACAGAGTATATCGTTAATAAGTTTGCAGATGACACCAAGTGAGGTGGGAGTGTTAATCTGCCAGAGGGTAGGTAGGCTCTTCAGAGAGACTTGGATAGATTGGAGCGATGGGCCAACGTTAATGGCAGGAGCTTCAATAAGGCCAAGTGCCAGGTCCTGCACTTGGGCCACAACAACCCCCTGCAACGCTACAGGCTTGAGGAGGTGTGGCTGGAGAGCCATCTGGAAGAGAGGGATCTGGGGGCTCTAACTGACAGGAAGATGAATATGAGCCAGCAGAGTGCCCAGGTGGCCAAGAAGGCCAATGGCACCCTAGCTTTTATTACAAATCGTGTGGCTGGCAGGAGTAGGGAGGTTATTGTCCCCCTGTATTTGGCACTGGTGAGGGCACGCTTGAGTATTGTGCCCAGTTTTGGGCACCTCAACATAAGAGAGATGTGGAGGAGGTGCTAGAGCAGGTGCAGAGGAGGGCAACTAAGCTGGTGAAGGGCCTGGAGAATGAATCTTATGAGGAAAGACAGAGCTGGGGCTGTTTAGCTTGAAGAAGGCTGAGAGGAGAATTCCTCACTCTCTACAACTACCTGAAAGGATTTTGCAGAGAGGCTGATGCTGTCTCTTCTCACAAGCAATTAGTGATAGAACAAGAGGGAATGGGTTCAAGTTGCAACAGGGTAGGTTTACATTTGATATTGGGAAAATGTTTTTCACAGAAAGGGTGGTCAAGCACTGGTATGGACTTCCCAGGGAAGTGGTTGGGTCACCAACCTCAGATGTGTTTAAAAATTGTTTGGATGTTGAGGGATCTGGTTACAGGTGAACTTGTAAGATAGGGTAGATGGTTTGACTCTATGATCCCAGGTGTCTTTTCCAACCAGAGTGATTCTGTATTTTTTTTATTGGAATCAAGTCTTTTTTGTATTTTACGAGTATTTAATGTAAATTAAGGACAACTACCTTACCTGATCAGACACTGGAATGGACTGCCCAGGAAGGTGGTGGAGTCCCCATCCCTGGGGGTGTTTAAGGACAGACTGGACAAGGCATTTAGTGCCATAGTCTAGCTGATGTGGTGATGGTTAGGTCATGGGCTGGGCTTGGCAAATTGAGAAGCCTTTTCCAGTCTCAAGAATTCTGTGATTCACTGCATGTAACACCTGCAAACTACAATGTACTCAGAAGTCCAAGATCACAAGGCAGATCTAGAAAGCAAGTAAAGAGTCAGAAGAACTGAAAGCTGTGCAGCAGAAAAGCAAAACCATCATAGCAGAAGTTCTCAAGAGCTGTTTTGATGTAGAGGCAAAATTCAGACAATTAATGACCACACGGGACTTGCCAGAAGTGGTATCTGAAGTTACAATTCATGTTCACAGGAGTTCATACAGCTACAGTCTTCACCTCTCACAGGAATTTTTAGTACTAGTCCCAAACAGAATAAAGGGCCTAACGTACAATACAGCTGCTCCAAGTTGACTGCAGTTCAAATGTGCGTGCTGAGGTGCAGCCACTTTGATATCCAGCCAAGTGCTGCACCACGTACTAGTCACGAAGTACCCGGTTTCGTAATACCAGAAGACATCGATTTGCTACAAGCACTATAAAACATTAAATATCATGGTGCAGATGAAAGCTACTGGCAAATTGTTGTCAGCTGTGCTGCTCCTCTGTTCAGAGGAAAAGGCCCTCATCATAAAAATCAACAAAAAACCATAAATGCCATTTTTGTCAACAGCCTGACAAAGATGAATGTGTTATTTGTTCACTCAACGTACCAGATAAGAGCAAAAGACTGACTCACCCTCCACAAGAGTGAGAACAGACACCTTCTAGGGATAAGGATGTTTCAAAGGACAGTGACAGAGCAAAGGAAAAACCCATACATCACTTCTGGCTATTTTAAGTTATACTCCCACTTTGCTCTGCTCCAAACCCCCTTACTTGTTAAGTGAAGGACAGCTACTTCCCTTGTTACAAAAAAAACCAACCCCAAACGTATTTGAAATTAGTCTGACATGGAAAATCCTATTGCATGACTCAGTGGGTGTGGTTAAGTTTTACTAGGTTTCAGCTAGTGTTATTCATCATTTATGCAGACATTGCTTAAAATGTTGTCCAAGAAAGAGGAAGACATATCAAAAGAGGAAAGCCAATTTCAGCATAGTACACAGAACTTGATTACAGGCTCTCATAAGCAACAGCATGATACATGACAGCCAAGACAGCCTGTCTTCATTCAACAGTAAATTCAGTTGCAGACACCCAATGGTCCTTTCCTCCAACTACGTATGTATTATTTTATATATTTATATAGATATAAATAATGGTTCTTTTCTCACATTTTCATTCATCAAAAACTCACCTTTCACAGGGCAGAAAATGACTGCCAAAGCCTGGATACACCTGCAACATGTGAACTCAAAACATACTCAGCCCAAAAAGCAAACCATATTATTAGACTAGCAAGTTAGTGTGGTTGAGGCAGAGAAGCAATGAAGACTCAACCTTCCTCTACCCTAGCAACCTTCTCCCTTTACTCCCGAGCTGTAATTTTGCCACAAAGGTTGTTCTTGCCTTTGTAATAGCCCTACATACCAGTATTCCTTTGTCTCAAAAAATATCAATCCACCTCAAAACACTACTCTTGCTCAAGTGTAAACCTAACTCACCTTCCAACAACTGGTTAGTAACAACTATTTTAATCAAGTCTTCCTAACAAGATGATAATTTCATTTTTTTTTCAGCTTTCAAAATCTACTTCCATCTAGAGGAAACAGTAACCGGCACCTAGGAAAAAAAAAAAGCACACAGCTCTCAAGAGCATTTAAATGGGAAGAAAAACAACACTTTCAGTAATCAGCACTGAGACCAAAAGCATTAGGCTTTTACTTGACAAGTAGATTTTAGCTTTCAGTATAGACAAAACCAGGCTTCTGTTGAAAGGATAACAAAGGACTTACAGAATAAAAGTAATCCCACCTCTTAATGCAGAGTCTGTGTAGGAATGAAAGTGATTTGTTTATCTTACACACAAATATTTTTATTAAAAAGGCTGGTAATGGAACATTTTATTTCAATGCATCAGCTCGACAAAAGGTTAGTTACAGAAATTGTGTATAATGTTGTATAAGTCACGTGGATGGATTATTTTAAAAAAAGATTTGATAACTAGAGGAGGATATTCTCTTATTTTAGTTACATTGTAAAGTGCCTTGTGTAGTCATATTCTATCGTTGGAATGACTGCCTGTACAAATTTCAAGAAAATAAGAAGGTACCTGAGTTTCTTGTTAAGGAAACGTGCAATAGCTGGATATCCTGTCAAACAAAGCAGAATTCACATTCACCACTCTGCTTGACAGCATTTCCTATTTTTAGGAAAATAATGTCTAACACTTATACAGTTAGGGGTTGGGAAATTAATACAGAACTCTGGTAATAAGATCTGTTGCTCACCCAAATCTTCCTGTTTTAGGTTAAAGCAGATAAACAAGAGTTAGTTTCAATAACTCTTACAAGCATCACACAAACATTTACAATCCCATTTACACACTTAATATTTGTTACTAATAAACACTAAGGTAAATTGCACCTGTAAATAAAACAAGGCTAATCCCTAGCTACCTTCCTGTAGTTGCCAAGAAAGCAGGCTCCTCCTCAGTGTTTTGGTAGCTCAGAAAAACAAATATGTTCCTGCTCTGAACCATCCTTTCAAAGATTTTCTTTCTGCTGATGAGAGAAAGCAGACATTAGCTTTGCTCAGCTCAGAAGCCAGACTTTGTAAAGGAGACCTTCCTCAATTCCCTTGCTTTTATCACCCTCAAATGCATGTTGGGCCAGTATTTGCAATTTGAGGCATACTGGATCACAACAAACTTACGAGTCTGCCCACCTGGGATTGAGGCAAATAGGAAACTGGAAAAATCACTAAAAATAAATCACTACTATCAACTGACAAGTTACACTGGTTGTGGATATAGGCAAAGTACTCCATCAGTAGAGAATAATGAGACCTTTCAGAAATGAATATAAAGATTCTGATCTAATACAGAAGCTACTATATGAAGAAGAGTGATCACACTCTGGCCAGAGTCCGTGAACCTCCCACCACATCTTCTCACACTGGGATCTCAGTTTCACATAGCTACTTCCTTCACACCAGTACAAACAAGTGCTCACTCCTATCCCTTCCTACTTCGCCAGTTGCTCCTGCCACCCTGCACCCCAGCAAGAGTGGACAAAAGAGATCACCCTAGAGCTCTAGTAAGTGCTACTACAGACAGCTATTTACTGCTTTCACACACAATTCCATTGTTGTTTAAGAATCTTGAAGTAGTACCTTCTTACAATGTAAGAAATCTATGAATACTGTGTGGTAATGAAAAAGGATACATGTGAACTCCAAGTTCTCCCCCACCTTCTGCAACAGTCTCAATTATTTTCTTCATGACTTCTGCATGCCTGAAAAACAGACCAGAAACAGTGAAAACACTTTAAGAAAAAAAAAAATCACTCTTTCGTCATCTCAATAACAAAGTTTTGGGCAAATTAAATAGTTTTGAAATCCTAGCTTCAGAAGCAGCAGGAGAAAACTTCCAGTTTACTAGGGAAAACAAATTGCAACAGTAACTGAAAGTTATTATTAAGTGATGAACATCTTATTTCCTTATATTCACAAGGAAAGCAAAAAATGTTCTGTGCTACACCACGGACTGAGTGCTGTTGTGATGATCAATATATAGTGCTTGTCACTAATGCAGTTTAACTGCTAAATGCCAAACAAGCCACCAGGTAAGTCCCCAGAAGGTAATCCTCACCAGCAGCAAACCACCAGAAGTTCCAGGATGACCCTTGAAGAGGATGCCTAGAAATTGCTGCAGCTTTTTTAAGGCAGATCAAAGTTTCTAAGCTAGATTCTTCTCTGTCTGACTGTGACTGCAAAGACATGGGAGAAAAACCCCCCTATTTCCTCAGGTCACTGTGTTTTGACATTAAATTGTCATTGACATACCAGCCCTACAATGAACCACTGAAACATTTGTGCATAAAGGTGATCCCAGGAATATACATGGAATCACAGAGTAACTAAGATTAGAAGAGACTGGTCATCATCTAGTTCAACCCTCCTTGTTCAATGAGCAGTAAACTAGAACAGACTGCTTTCGAGTATCTCCAATACTTAATATTTCAAATCCTTTAGTGACTAGTTACAATTCAGAAATAGTTGTCTTGCACTCCAGATAGCTCTTACACGCCATAAATTAGGGGATGAAGAATTTACCATATAAGAGGGAAGAACTACTGTGTTATCGCAGAATCACAGAACATTAGGGATTGGAAGAGACCTTGAAAGATCAGCTAGTCCAACCCCCCACTGCCAGGGCAGGATCACCTAGCTCAAGTCACTCAGGAACATGTCCAGGTGGGTTTTAAACGTCTCCAGAGAAGGAGACTCACAACCTCCCTAAGAAGCCTGTTCCAGTGCCGTCACCTCCACCATTAAAAAGTTCCTCATGTGGAACCTTCTATGTTCCAGCTTGCACCCATTGCCTCTTGTTCTATCATTGGATAATCAATGTTTTATTTACATGTTTTAAACACAAACTCAGAGTCTGTATAACTCTTCTTACTTTTACCTGCTCTTCAACTGTTTTAAATTCATGATTATATAGGCAATCTTCATCAGTGATGTCATATAGGTCTATGGACACTCACTCACACAACACTGCATATTATTAACAGAAGTAGCTGAAACAAAACTGTCCTAAAGCAACCTATGTACTTACTGAGAAGGAAGAGTGTTAATCAGTTTGCATAACTTTCTGACCACACTTTGATGCTGTCATGTACATAGCTGACCAGTAACTGGCACTTCGTAGTTACCTCCAAAGTAAATCACACTGCGAGCGAGTGCAAACGCAAGGAAGGAAGCTGTTGCAAAGCTACCAAGACGCACTGCAAACAGGAACAGGCAAGTCTGGAGAAATACTAAAGGTCAGCATTTATCATTTGCTGTGCTGTTGATCTTTGTAAATAAGCTAA
Source organism: Rhinopomastus cyanomelas (assembly GCA_013400115.1). Classification (NCBI taxonomy): domain Eukaryota; kingdom Metazoa; phylum Chordata; class Aves; order Bucerotiformes; family Rhinopomastidae; genus Rhinopomastus; species Rhinopomastus cyanomelas. The sequence continues at coordinate 465,764 of VXBP01002421.1, forward strand.
CCCTTGAAGTTAGTTCCAATTCTGGTTCTTTACCATGCCTGCGCAGAACACGTGCTGTATTAGGTGCCAGGCCACTTGTTTGAGGAACAAGGCCACTGTGAAAACTTAATCTTGACCTCACCCGTAATGGCAGACCACTATCTGCACTGGCACAGATTGCAGCTCAACCCACAGCCATTAGCACTCTTCAACAGAATACCCTCTCAGCTTCATAAATCTTAATGACATTTCCATTTCTGGGTTTTTTCTGGACTAGCTAGTATCTGGAATTCCGCAGCGATCACAGGAAAAGTAATTTTTACACTGCAGTCATACAGCAACATATCAAATTCTTTGCAGGCCCTTTACACACTTCAAAAGCTTGTTGCCTGTTTTCAGTTTGCTTTTGTAAGAAAAGTTTGAGGCCTTATTAGGAAATATTTATTTTCTTTCCACTTGACAGTATATATGAAATAACTTTGGAAGAAATGTCATCTAAAATATTCCACTATGATTCTAATTTTTTTTGCATCTTTACTTAAATCCTCTAGAAATAACTCATAACCAAGATGATTAATACACTAAGTGCTCACCAATGCTTGTTTCAGATCCTTTTTGTAGATAACTGAGCTACTGAACACATCACTTAATTAATTTTCCAGTATATCAGCCATCTCTTGAGATAGATCAAGTAATATGTGTTATATGTATCCTAAATCAGAAATACTACTGTATATGGAGTTAAACCATACTTCACAGAACATTAGAGATCAGAAGGGACCTGGAAAGATCATCTAGTCCAATCCCCCTGACACAGAAGGATCACCCAGACTAAGTCACAAAGGAACACATCCAGGCCGGTTTTAAACATCTCCAGAGAAGGAGAATCCACAACTACCCTGGGCAGCCTGTTCCAGGGCTCTGTCACTCTCACTGTGAAGAAGTTCCTTCTCATATTGATGTGGAACCTCCTATGTTGCAGCTTACACCGACTGCCCATTGTCCTATCACTAGACGACATCAAGAAGAGCGTGGCTCCACCTTCCTGACACCCACCCTATCCATATTTATCAACATTAATGATGTTCATAAATACGTCGGTCTCCTTTTCTCCAAGCTAAAGAGACCCAGCTCCCTCAGCCTCTCCTCATAAGGTAGGTGCTCCACTTCCTTCATCATCCTCATTGTTCTACTCTGGACTCCCTCCAGCAGCTCCACATACCTCTTGAACTCAGGGGCCCAGAACTGGACACAAAACTCCAGATGTGGTCTCACCAGAGCAGAGTAGAAGAGGAAAAGAACCTCTCTTGATCTGCTAACCACCTGCCTCTGATCCACCTCAGGATGTCATTGGCCCTCTTAGTCAGAAGAGCACATTGCTGGCTCATGGTCATCCTACTGTCTACCAGGACCCCCAAGTCCCCTTCTCCTACACTGCTCTCCAACAGGTCAGTCTCCAGCCTATACCGATACTTGGGGTTGTTATTGCCCAGATGCCAGACTGTACACTTGCCCTTGTTAGATTTCATTAAATTTCTCCCTGCCCAGCTCTCCAGCCTGTCCAGGTCCTGCTGAATGACAGCACAGCCTGCTGGAGTGTGCCAGCCACTCCTCCCAGCTTTGTGTCATCAGCAAACTTGCTGACAGTGCACCCTAATCCCTCATCCAAGACATTCATGAATAGATTGAGTATTAGTCCCAGAAGCAACTTAGGACTCCACTAGATACAGGTCTCCAACTAGACTCTATCCCATTGACCACTACTGTCTGGCTTCTATCCTGCAGCCAGTTCAAGAACCACCTCACTACCCAATCATCTAGACCACACTAACTCAATCTGGCTGCAAGGATGCTATGTGAGACACTGTCAAATGCTTTACTGAAGTTAAAAGAGACCACATCCACCACTCTGCCATCATCTATCCGCCTGGTTATGTCCTCATAAAAGACTATCAGGCTGGTCAAGCATGACTTCCCCTTGGTGAAGCCATGCTGCCTGTCCCTAATGACACTCCTGGCCTTGATGTGCCTGGAGACAGCCTCTAGGACAAATAGTTCCATCACCTTTCCTGGGATGGAGGTGAGGCTGACTGGTCTGTAGTTACCTGGGTCCTCATTCTTACCCTTTTTGAAGATTGGAGTAACATTTGCCATCCTCCAAGTCCCCAGGCATCTCTCCTGATCCCCATGACTTCAAAAAGGTGATGGAGAGTGGCCTAGCAATGACTTCCACCGTTTCCCTTAACACTCTCAGGTGCATCCCATCAAGACCCATGGATTCATGTACATCCAGTTTGCTCCACTTATCCCTAACCCAGTCCTCATCAACCAGGGCAAACTCCTCTCTTGTCTCGGCTCCCTCTAGGGCCTCAGCAGTCTGAGGTTTGATATCAGGACAGCCCCCAGAACTATAGACAGAGGCAAAGAAGGCATTCAGTAGCTCTGCTTCCTCTGTATCCTCTATCTTCAGGGCACCCACCTCATTCAACTGGAGGCCTACATTGCCTCTAGGTTTAATTTTACCTGCAATGTATCTGAAGAAGCCTTTTGGCTGCCCTTGACCTCTCTTGCAAGGTTTAATTCCAAGGAGGCCTTGGCTTTCCTAGTTGCATCCCTACATCCTCTCACCAGAGCCTTATAATCATCCCAAGTGGCCATCCCCTCCTTCCATGACCTATAGGCTTTCTTCTTCCTCTAAGTTGAAAGAAGCCGATTTATTTCATGAGATGACCCTCTAAGCTCTCCTCAGGAATGCTCACTTTCTGGCTGAAGAAGCCTTCTCCTGCTTTTTATTTGACCAGAAGTCTCAGTTAAAACATTTATTACTAACTTCTCATTGGGACTCAGCACAGCAGGCATCCTGACACCACCAGGTAGTAAAAGCTTTCATGACTTATGGAGAAAAACCCTAAATCAAACAGCAGTAATGATTTGTTCCCACTGTCACCTCATTCTCTACAGGACTTTCAGTGTAGTCGACAATAAAAACCGTCCGTAAGAGGGTAAAATGCCAGAAAAAGAACTACAGACACTGAAGCAAATTTATACTAGGAAGTGTGGAAGACCCCACAAATGTCACCATTAGAATAAACATTTAGAATTTACAATGTTTAACCTTAAAGTCTACAATTTACTGCTCCTTGTATCTGCTTTGTCACTTCCCCTGCAGATATTGAGAGTACATAAAAAAGGAAAGAGGTCAAAAGGCTATCACCATTTATTCTGAAATAGAGAATTAGTGCAAGTAACTTGGACCTAATTGTAAGTGCGCTTAGTAGTTACCTAGTTTGATAGTCCCTTCATAACATTCACATGAAAGAGCTGAGAACTGTGATTAAAGCAGTTGGCAGCAGTTAATGAGGATGTTGACTATGTTTTTCCCAGTACTGTAGAAATGCTGACGAGAAATGTAACTTGGAGCAGAGCTGCAAGACAAATAGTTTAAACTACTCAAAATAGACACAATCTCCGGCAGCTGACAGCGGCACCCAAGTGTTGTTTCTTTCCTTCCTCTGACGCATGACATAGGGATAAACACGTCAGAAGATGGTTTAAGACCATGCAAATACCCATTATTACACAACTCTTACAAGGTGCAGGGAAGCAACAGAGCTAGCTAAACACTGGTGCTTCCTAGCCAAATTAAGAACAATGCAACATTTGCTCTTAATTTTTACCTCAGATGCCCAGACCTTAGTTGCTAGCCTTACCAACTTCAGAAAACGGAGTGTAACAGAACAGACTTAAACCCTAAATTTTTAGATATGCAGTTAGCCTTTTTACAGTCTCAAGATGCCCTTTTTAAATATGATTGTAAGCAGTTGCTTGTCAACTACATTGCTTTTTGGAAAGGACTTTCCTTTCTTCTACATTTAAGACTACCAACGAATCTGCCTCACTGTAAAGCAACTGTCTCTGTCACGCTTGACAATAAGCGGAACAAGTGCCATAATGAAAAGAATTTCTCCAAGCGCAGATGTGGATTACATAACAAAGGCACTGACACTGTGCTGGCTTCACAGGAAGAAGTGAAAGCACACACAGAGCGCTCTCATCCATGAAGACTCTCAATCCAAATTCAGCACTAAATTGGTTCTTGCTCTGCAAAGATGTTGGCAAAATTAAGCCCATTACACTGCAGCCACAGCCCAGTATAAAACCCACAGGTCTACCAGTCAGTGAAGGCTGCCACGCTCCAAAATCTGCTTGTCTTTTTATTTGTTCTCAGAGTATCACTCACATACAGTTAGGTTGACATATTAAGGCCAGTATGTTCATATAAAAGGTACAAAAATACCTTACTGTATCAAGCCAAAGGTCTGTGTTGCCCTGCTGCTTACCTTACAGTATGTGCTCAAGCAAAGTTCAGAGCATGAACCTAAGTAGTGCTTCCCCCAATCTACTACTAGTTTCCAGGAGTAAACAACCCAAGGACTTTGTAGTTTGGGAAGAACCTGGTAACTTCATTTTTAGTAACTGCTGATATTTTTTTTCTTTCCTAAACATGATACTGTTTAAATATCTAGTTAGGTGCTGTGTGCAGAGTTTAATATGTTTTCCAGCTTTGAACACGCCACTATAGAGTGCATTACATGCTACCAGTTTTACTATTAGAAAAAAATGAACAATTATTATCTCACCTTCTGTGCCATTCATGATCATAGAATGCATTGGGTTGGAAGGGAGCTCCAAAGGTCATCTAGTCCAATGCCCTCTCTATAACAAGCAGGGACATGTCTAACTAGAACACATCATTCAGAGCCCCATCAAGCCTGACACTGAATGTTACCCAAGATGGGGACTCCACCACCTCTCTAGGCAACGTGTTCCAGTGATCCACCACCCTCATTGAAGAATTTTTTCCTAATGTCCAGCCTAAATCTACCCTTTTTCAGCTTCACACCATTACCCCATATCCTATCATTCCATGCCCTTGTGAACAGTTCTTCCCCATCCTATTAATAGGCCCCTTTCAGGTACTGGAACACTACTCCAGGAGTCTTCTCACTGAAATTGTAACCCCCTCCTCAGCTGCCTTTTCCAGAGCTGAATTATCTCAAGTTATTAAATAATTTCTTATGGGAAAGAGCACCATAATACCAGTTATTCTGGACAATCCTTCTGCATCTTTTCTAGTTTTAGTCTTCCTTCATCTCACAGATTGCTGAACAGATTAGCACTGTATTCAGCATGTGGGCAGTCCCACAGCCTATTCTTTATTATTTTCCTAGAAGTTTTTTTAGGTTCTATTTCCTGTACTACTATTGAGCACCAAGACTCACATTTCCACAAGTCTACTATGTTAGCATAGACTTAAAAACCAACAACAAACAATACCACTTAAAATTTCTACAAGACAGTTAAACTGGAGGAAAAGTCCAGTTGTCTTATCTGCTCAACATCATGAGGCATAAGCCTGACCACTTGGTGAAAGCAAATACTGTCGTAAAGTAGTAGCTGAAGAACTACATACTGATAGAAGCACAAGATACAGATTTACAAAACCCATGAATATATATCCTCATAACAAGATCAAAAGTAGCCACAACCTACTTGGTGTTAAGCTCCCAAGTCTAACAACCAAGTAACTACTAAGCCAGAAACAATAACGTTTAGAGTTAGCAGGCTTGTCAAGCAGCTCATTATTTGACATCTCAGCCAGAGACATGGATCCTAGAAATGTGTTTTTAAGCAAGAAGACATGACAAGATGTAAAGGACATTCTGCACTTCTTTTACTTTATAAAACATGCCAGAGTACCAAGGGTGTATCTTCCTGAAAATTGAGATAAAACTCCAAACTGCTGTCTCTCAGAACTTCATAACACAAAGAACCTGTCACGCTGCTCAAGATATTGGCTCTGTATCACCAAGACATCTAAAATGATGTTAGGGCCTACATCCAAGACAAAAGGCACCTTTCAAAAGCCTAGAAAAAAAACCTTATCTGTGTGCTAGCTGGACTACAGAATCCTTATGCCTTGGGTGAGAAATGTGGAAAATGCAACCCTGAAAAGCACAAGCAAGTTTTGCTCTTGTGTTCAACACATGCTTTGGCATGGCTATTAGTAAACCTCCATTTATCAGTGTAAAATTTCAAGGACTTCTGTGGGAACTGAAGGTAGCTACTACAAAACAACAAAGAATACATACGTATTCAAATAGGTTTTTCTGCTCTCAAAATACATTTTATAATTTTACCCTCCCGAAAAAACCAGCAAGATGGGTACTCTGCCATCTTCTGGAACTTGTAGGGAAGTGGAAGAAAAACAAGCTGAGCAGGCAGAAGACAGCTCTGACTGCAGAATACACTTGTGGCAGCGAGCACGGAATGACTTCAGAGAAGTGCCAGCATCCTCTTCCTTTCACACTCCTTCAGGAGCTAAAAGACCAGGACGGCAACCAACTGAGAAAACACATCTCAAAAGCCTGAGCCAAATCCTTAAAAGACCAGTGAAGTGCCTTGTGCCTACATCAGACCAGAAACAAAGACTTACCTGCATGGATGAACTGAGCACATGGGAGGTGGAGGAAGATGAGGATGATTTTCAATGGTCACTGTTTTCTTGACATGATCTTGACTAATATCTTCATACATGTGCTCTACTGTTAAAGGCTGCCGTTGCTATATGGGGAAAAAGAACACAAGAATAAAGCACCACTAACAAAGAATTGCTGAGAAGTAGTAAGAGATTTTAATATAGCTAAATAGATGAAGCATCTAGTTTAATACACAAGCATTTAATATGCAATAGGTATGAAAGTACATTGAAAGAATTGTTAAAATCTATATTATGTAGAAATAGTACTATACAAGTTTTGTTCTCAATATACTAGGTGAATCAAAAAACTTATCTGCCAGCCCTCTAGGTATTCGAGCTGTAATCTCTAACTCAAGAAACTTAATCATTGAAGCAAAGAATGATTTATTTAATCCTCTCTCTTGAAGATCATGAAAACATGCACCTGCTCACTTGACTAAGTTTACTAGGGTTGTAACTACAGAGCTCTACAGCACTAAATGACAGAGCTCCATTTCCTTTTTTCCAATATACCTGGTTACCAAGTACAATTTACATTAAAACTGATGCAGTTTTGGGCAAGTACAGTAAGTCCAATCTGCAACCCTGACTGTATAATCACTTTAGCCCCATTTTGTCCTAAAAATATAGGTGAATAAACAGCAAAAGAACCTTGCTATTTGACACAGCAAGTCTAATTTCACAGGTATTGGGAAAAAAAACAAGGGGAGAAGTATACCTCATCATATCCAAATAACCAGAGCCTTGGAGTTTGGTAATATTTGTCGTAAGTGATGTACAGGTCATAAGTCCTCGTCTGTAGAATAGCATCTTCCCCTCCAACATCAACTTTAGCTTTGCTAGCTTCTGCAATCTGTCTTGTGTCAAGTGTGGCCTGGTTCAAGGTAAAAATAGTAGCATTAGTATAGCCTTCTGTGGGTTTTCTTTCTCATACCAAGTAGTTATGAAAAGCTGTAAAACTGAAAGTAATGTTCTTAAGTGAGCATTAAGAAACAGATTTTTGGGTTTTGTTTTTATCTTTAAATCAGGAGTGTCAGTCTCTCCCACAAAGTGCTTTGGTTTCTGTTTTTCCTTTAAGAAGGTCCAATTTCTTTAGGAAGCATGCACCTACATTGCTATATCCCCCTTCCTTCTTTCACCTTTTTTGAACCCAACAGACAATTCCAATGAAATTCAGGAGGCAGAGGTCTCAATTTATGTACACCTTAGCAGAGTACCCAAATAATGATGCCTTCCGTTTTTTCTCATTACAGTCTGGTGCATCAGTGTAATCTAGTGAACCTGTAAGTCTCTGGTACTCCATATCTAAGCCTCAAGAACCACCACCACATTTTTTTACCATCTAAAAATACAGCACTGTGTGTGATACGAGTGAAAAGAAATTAGCAGAGAAGTACCATAATCAAAACCTCTAGAGGACCTAAGAGTTAAGGTTACTGCAGTTGGTTGGCATTGGACCAACCCAAAGGAAACCAGGAGAGTAATCCCATTGCTTGTAACACACTTGCTACACTTTTTATTTGGCTTGTGCTCATTTTGGTGATAAGCATTGTAATAGACACAACAGAACTGTTCACTCACATCATCTGTCTCCAATAGCCCACTTTCTTCATACTCTGAAAAGAAGACCCATAAAATGCAGTATTTAGCTAGTGGCTACATATAATAATTCATAAGCAACTCCTTTAAAACAATCTGTATGTACATAAAAGAAGTTTTGTTCTGGTAGATCTTTCAGTCCACAAACCAGACTCTCTCTCTCTCTCAATAATTGGACAGACCATGGCTACCGCAACGACACGATCACAGAATGGGAGAGAATCACGATGACCAATGCCTTAAGTGGTTTTTAAGCAGGCAGGCAGAGTTCAAGCATATGTATGAAGCAGCAAGGAAGCCATGCTAAATCCCTAATTTATACTTGCTTGGATCTGCTCTGTTACAAATTAATTCCCAATGTTAAGGCAGCTTACGGCACACAAGTTCATGAACACGCATCAGTAAGATCATTTAAAAAAGGAGATGATACAGAGCACAGGTCAGCTAAACTGTTCAGCATGCATCCCACAAGAAAAGCCGTGTTTTCTTAGAATGCACCGCCTGAAATAAAGCACTTTCCACCCAATTTAAGAAAATACCTTCCATATCTGCAGCTTCACCTTCATCTTCCTCATCATCATCTTCACAGGATGCTGAACATTCTGGTATCTTTATATTATCCTTTAGAAGTTAAATTGAAAAACACCACTTTAAAGACTGCTGCCACCTGCGCAGCCCCAGCAAATGTAAGGTTTAAGTCCAGTCAATACACACAGTGAAACAGAAAAGTAATTTCTTCACTGCTAAAAAGGACTACACTGAACTCGCTGAATTGATCGTTTATCAATTTTAGTTTCAAGGTCTTGTATGGTATTGAAAATCTGCTTATACAGTTCTTATTTAGCTTTTAAATCTGGACTAATTTAATTTGTAAGCAAAGAAGAATAAACATGGTGAAAAGTAGCCCATAATTTTTTTTTAAAATCCCCTGTCTCAAACAAAAGGCAGTGGCTAAACATGTAGGTTAAGATCTTATATGTCCTAACTCACAAACAGCCACGCAGCAGTTATTATAGAATTCTCAAGTTGGAAAGAATCCATAAGAATGACCGAGTCCAACTCCCTGCTCCTTGCAGGACAACCTAAAACCAAAGTGTATGGCTAAAAATATCATCCATAAGCTATGAGTGGTGGCTAATTAAGCTCTTGTTTTAAAAACAGAGTTCCAAAAGATACCATAGTTTGGTATCATTGTCTGAGGAAGCACAGACAAACAAATGAATAAAGCAGAAGTACTCGGCCAACTTTTTCTTTAGGGTACAGTGGGTCTATACACAGCATTTGAACCAAACTGACAACTCCAGTGAAATTCAACAGGGAGACATCTTGATTTAAAAAAAATACTTCACATACTGTTTAGAATTAGAAGCTTCTCTAGTTGTAAGAGCCAGATGTCTGGTTTCCTCATTTCATAAAAAAACAACAGTAAGAAATTAAGTTGTGAAGTGCCTTGGCAAACAGAGCACTAACATTAAAAGTCTTCTGGATTGGACCTGTGGTCCAAGAAACAAATTACTGCACAACTAGCCAGTTTTGCTACCTACTATATGTTACAAGTGAAATCAAACACTTTTAATGCAGAATCACAGCATAATCACGGTTAGAAAGGACCTCCATGGATCAGTGAAAGACCACCAAGTCCAACCATACCCACTACAACAAGAAAAATCTAAATACACCATTAACCCACAAACACAAAATAACATGCCTGCCACTAGCACAGGTCATGAAGCACCAAGCCTACACATTTTTTACGTACCTCCAGGGTGGGTGACTCGACCACCTCCCTGGAAAAGCAGTTCCAGTGCCTCACCACTCTTTCTGTAAATAATTTCTTCCTAGTATCCCATGCAAACCTCCCCAGCCTCAACTTCAAACCATTTCCCCTGGTTCTGTCATTAGTTACTAAGAGGCCAACATCCACCTCTCCACAACCTCCTTCAAGTACTTGTAGACGGCAATGAGGTCCCCTCCAAGCCTCCTCTTCTGCAAACTAAACCTGCGCAGCTCCCTCAGCCTCGCCTCATACGACTTGCTCTCTAAACCCCTCATGAGCTTGGTAGCTCTCCTCTGGAGACGCTCCAGCATCTCCATGTCTTTCCTATAATGAGTGGCCCGAAACTGAACACAGTACTCAAGGTGAGGCCTCACAAGAACTTAGTACAAGGGCACAGTAACTTCCCTTCTCCTGCTGACCACACACAACAGCAGTTGTGTAGCACAAAAACGTTCTGCAGGTATAGTGTTTCACAGAACTAGTTATCACCTTCAGCTAGCTATTAGAGTGTTTCTTCCACCCTTATGTTACTGATTTGTGAAAAAGCAGTATTTTTACTATGGTTACCACAGCCACACTTGAAACACACGCATTTTGTAGTTCATGTATCATTTAATTTTGGCTATGGGCAGGCCAAAAAGAACACTGCCTCAGTAAACACATATTGATGAGGAGATGCACATGCTTAAGACTCACGGGCCCTGAAGGTCAATGTTTATCTGCAATGCACATAGCAACAAAGCCTATTTTATGCTTTCACAGGCAGTACTAGATTGCTGCTAGTAAGACTTCTATTACCTTTATGCCCTGCAATAAAGCAAGAGGAAAATTTAGAAACAAGTACCTTACTGTCTAGTGTGATCTCCTTGATCGCTTCTGTTGCGCCCACTATGCCTGTTGATCGAACAAGAAGTTTGCATTAAAAAGCCTTGATTCTTTACTACAGAACATTACAAAAAAAGCTGTAAAGATTTCAAAAGGCAGCATACAATTGTTTCAAGGTACAACCTCACGAGAACAGCTGTTTATTTGATATAGGAACAATGCTTGGCACTGGATGCGCATAAAAAAGCCATACCAGTAAGAAAGACCCAAGAGCACAGCTCTTGCATGTCATACAAATTTTGTAGATGGAACAGTGCAAAGTAATTTGTGTTAAGGATTTTTTGTATAAAAGTGAGTTCAGGATAGACATTCATATCATAATAATGGAATTCAAGTTCACAAGCAAAGTATGCGTATTATGAATATTTCTGAGCATCCAGAAACAAGGTATTAGTGACAAAGCCTAATGCAGCAGAAGACTCAATGCTTTTTGATGAAAGGAAGTGGGGGTAAAAAACAATCCACACCACAGTAGTATCAGTTCCCAAGTTCTCCTCCATTAGCTTTCTAGCTTTACTGCATTTACTGCAGCTCTCACCCAGTACTCTGGGATAAACGACAAGATTCTCCTTTGACACAGCACATTTATCAAATCAACTCCTCAGATGAAAATGAAAGTTACATCATTATGAAGAGTGAAACTGGAATGAAGTAACTGCTCATAAATGTTTAATCAAAAGGAACGCCGGTTCAGTGTTTCTTACGAACAGTACATGTGTAGCGGCTGTGTGAGCATTTATGTATATTCTTTCCTACCAGAAAGGTGTTAAAAGGGCATCTATATAGCTAAGAGAAAACATGTTTTTTTAATCTACTTTGACAGCTTTTGGAGACTTGGCCAGATGCAGTAAAGTGCAGGGTTGTTCTACCAAAGCATGATGTCCGAATCTGCCAACCCTAAACAGAAAAAATTGACAGAGGAGTCTATCTACAGCAGGGATGGAGAATGCATCCTTAACTCAAGAACATGACAAAGCTATGCCAAGCAATTTCTTTGGTGTGGGGTGTTCAGTTAAGAACTGTGATACACTGAAGAATTGCCAGCGATGACAAAAGTACATCTACAGAAACAAAAGGCTTCTCCCACTGTTTTTCTCACAAGCCTGGCTGAACTACTTGGGGAACTTCCACATCATTGCAAAACATTTACTATTAAATATTAAAATAGTAACCATTTTCTAATGGTTTCTTCTTTTAGCTGAATTGAATACACTGGGAAACTGAAATAATTCAATCAGTTGAAACTATCAGCAAGATAATTATCTTAGCATGCTTCACATACATATATATATATTTGCATACATATTTCGACCAGCATTCTGTTCATGGGAATTCGTTAGTAATGACCAAGCCTATACACTAATTTAAAAAAAGTAACTTCCTAGAACTTTAATACAAGAATACTGAAATAATTTAGTGTTGATGCCTCTGAAAAGCAGTCTGTATCAAGCGTATATAGCCACGCAGTTAGGTACCAATCAAGTGGGCAACTGGCAACATAACGTATTTCTTCCAGATCAGATGCAGGTAAGTCACCTATACGCAAGAAATATTTTACTTTCTAAGAGCAAAAACTGAGAGTCTTTCAGATTACCCAAGGCAAAGTCTGAAGGAAGACTCTGAATACCTGCATTATGAAAAGTGTCTACCCATCCCCCATCACCATCATCTTCTTCTATAATTGCTTCTTGCTCATCTGAGTACTCCATCTGCTTACACCTTTTGTAGCACGGCACTGCAAAAAATTGCAAAACAAAATGAATGCAGTCATTGTTACAGAAACCAGCTTGGAACAAGAAATTATCCTGCTGGGTCTTCTGAAATGCAGCAGTTACTCATGCATCCTTATTTACAGAATCCTAAAACCATATTTGAAATCCAAACCCAGGACTCAGAACACATTGATGTGCTGTATCAGAGATTTTATTTGTACAACACTTGCAGTGGCCTTAAAAGTTCATTCTCCTGTCACCCATTATAAGACTTTGGATGAAAATGCTAAACATTAGAAAAAAACTTCTCATTTGCCAACAGCCAGAAACAACTTGCAAGTTTTAGTACTTTAGCAACATTAATAAAAAGTATTAAAAGTAACTTCAGCTTTTACTTATAGTGCAACTTTGTCTGAATTAGCATTAGTTTATCAAACCGATTTGCCACTGGAACTGTGCTGAAAGTTTGCATATTTTTTGTATAGTAGGTATGTTTATAAATTAACATCTATTGGAGGTTAGAATTTGTGGAAGTATTTTAGTTCTTCTTTAAGAATGTTCCTCCTTAAGCATATGGGATACTGGCACACCACGTCCCGGAAGTGTGTGGCTGGAGGAACTTGTCATAATTGGTTCCGGGGTTAACCTGTGGTGCAGTTAATAAAACCTGTTATCTTAGCTAAATTCTTTGCATAGTTTCTCACATAAGCATACAGGGCAATCAGGCATGCGTGGTCTGGGGACCAATCACTTAATGCCACAAAGGCACTGAGCACCAGTCCCGGGTTTGTTTATCACTGACTTATGTCTGCTAATAAAAGGGATAGACCCTCCCGGGGTCAGGAGGTGCCTTCATTGCTTCACTATACAGCTGTCTCCTGTGCTGCTTCCCGTCGCGGCGTCAGTGACCCCTGGCCCCTCATCGCTACAAGAATATTTACAGTAACTCCAGAGCCACAAGTACAGATTTATACAAAGCCTTTGAAAACTGTCAAAGAATGCAAATCTGATTAAGGCAGATCACACGCTTTCCAAAAATCACAAACAAGGGCTACGTACAAAATGGTTCTTTTCTACTAGCGTGAAGAAATACCATCCTCTGCTGTGCAAAGTGCAGAATTTGTAAATTGCTCTTAGACCTTTCAGAAGAGAAGAAAGGTGTGAAAGCTGCACAAAAGAGATCACTTGGACATGCAGCCAGCAAGACCATCTTAGGAAAGTCTTATCTACCACTGCTATAAGCATTTTCACATAATAGCACTGTGCAAGACTCCAAAAGCCAGCAAACTGTTTTGACAAGGCTGTAACACAGCCCAAGAAGCATGATCATGAGCAGAAAGCACAGTTTATTCTTACTGGATTCTGCATAGCGTAAGGATAACCTGACACAATTCATTATATAACTTATTACCATGGAGGCATAGAGGCAAAAGAGACTACCTCTGACCATAAATACCCTGAAAGAAAACCCAAACGTAGTAAGAGTTTGTAACAAAAGAAAAGCTCATCTAAGTCTGCCACTGGTTAAACTTACAGTCCATGCTACTGCCCAGATTAGGTCCGTTATCTGTTGGAGCTTGTCTACAGAGAGGCAGCGTAACTCTCTCTCCCTTGAGGGGGCTTCTGCAACCAGCCTGTGTCTTATGCTGTGTCGCTGCTTCAACAACATGCTCCCGAAGTAGGGCACCTGTCAGCATTTAATCCTGAAGCAAACACCTGTTGCCATTTAATCCAGATTCTCAAAGTTGCCTGCCTCTAGGAAAGCAACCCAGGGAGAGTTTTCCTCCACACTCCCCCATGGGAATATAGACATTGGCAGTCTCTTAATGGAAAAAGGTATCATCCATGTGTCAACCTCAGTTCTTAGCACTTCACAAGTGTAATTCAAATATAAAATACAACCCATCGCAGACAACAAAATCTCCTGAGCCTGTTCTTGGTATTAAAGATTCATTAATGACATGATCTTTGACACATTTTGATATATCATCTTTACAGAAAATTATTTCCCTGTGGTTGTGGCAGGTTATTAGCCTTCCTATCCATCAAAAAGGTGGCCACCATAAACATTTTATGTAAACAAATGTAAATCCAATAAAAAATTTATAGAGTCATTATTGACAGGGATAATGACATTAACTACATCTCTAAAGTAGACCTAGCAGTATCACCATGAAAGACATTCAGAAACACTTCAAAAACCCAAGTTTTCCAAAAGGAAGAGGAAAATAAACACCTTCATACTAGACATTGAAAATTAATTGAAGGACAGGAGAAAGGGAAGATAGAAAATGAGGTTTATCCCGTTTAAATTCCCTTTCTACTTCATAGAGGCAAGATGTATGCTAGTATTAAGCCCTGCTAACAGGACTAAGCATTTAGATGTGCAAGAAAAAACTTTTAATATTGCAAAGCCAAACGATCCAAAGTGCAAGATATCTGCTTGCCCTGTCAATGCAGTCAGTAGAGTTGACAGCGCAGTGAACCATTTTACCAATCCTAAGAACACTTCTATTTAAACTTCAGCCTTACCATTTTTAGTTACCAAAAACTGTTTGTCTGTTGGCAGATAAGCCTTGACTTTCAGTTCTTCTCCTGAAGCCCTGTAAAATCAAGCGTACCATAAAAGGTTGAGGATTTGATAACTTGCAAACAAAAGTACACTTCTATTTTCAGTATATATCAGGAACATCTTATACATTCTGCTTGGCCTAGTATCTGTTTGCTATGATTTCACTCTTCCCTATACAAACACTTTGATGTAGGCATTGGGTCAAAAAGGTCAGGTACCACTCAGCTATGGGTTTTCAATTAAAACTACCTTCTGCATCAACAACTACTCTCACTTTCAAATGGCCAAAGACAGACAAGTTGATAGAACAGTCTAGTATAATTCAAATTTAGTAGGATCAGCAAAAACATCAGAAGAATGCAATTCCAGAAAAAGCAAGAAACAGTCTTCTACAAATATAAAACTTGCCCATAGTCACTAGAGCTCAAGTAATCTTCGCCAGCTTCACACAGCTTAAGCACCTGCTTTCATCTTCGGTAGTCTGGTTGTTTGCATTGGTGCTTGTTGTTGGGTTAGGGGGTATTTTTGGTTTAAAATAAGCCTGTTAACAAAGTGCTGGCACACAGGCCAGACTCAGTATCATGTTTGGTTGGAAGAAGACAGTAAAAAGGCAAGTAACAATAATTCAAATGCAATTCCTCCTTCAGTAAATCATGGGCTAGTACAGAGCTAAACATCTTAATGACAATGACTGCACAAACAATGACCATCTAGGCACTAACCTATTAATTTTATAACCAAGACGCCAGTAAAATGTAAGGGAGCACCTTACATCCACCTTCATTGTATGTGAAAGGTAAGGGATTTCCAAGGGAAAGCACTGAACAAAGTAGTCTGATGAGGGCTAACCCAAACAAGTTATTAACAAGTATTTCCTTGCAATTCCAACTGCATATGACCTTTGCTTTTTTCAATCACGAAGATAAGCCCAAAGAGATATGCTGCTACTGCATCGAGGCACTGAAAGCATTCACAGTTTGTACATACTGGCTTATTTAATCTAAATTCTTAGGAAAACCAATAAATAAAAAAGCCCCCAAAATGCTCAACTCCTACTACACAAAGCCATTAATAAGTCCTGCTAACTTAATGATAGCTTCATCATACAAAACAGCATGAGTTCTACTGGAAGAGCCCATCTACTGTTCTGAAATGCGACAACTATACAGTTGTGTCCAGTGGCAGCACACCAAGGCACAGGCAGGGATACTAGCTTTCCAGAATTCATTTGTTTTTACTTACCATTGCCAAGTAGGGCAGTGGTGAACTAAGTGATCTCCAGCAGCAACAAACTGTTAAGGCAGGAAAATATTACTGATAAATATGGCATAAAGAATCAATCTCCAGTTTTTCTCTACATTAGTACCTCAGTTACACGTTCCCTTCACACCGTAACTAGGTACCTAATAAAGCATCTAACTGATACAGTTATGTTAACTCAGTTTCTCAGTTAACTATGAAAACTCAAAGACCAAACACACTAGTATATTTAGAGTAGTACATAGTAGACTAAACACAATAGTAAATTCAGATCTACTTAAAAAAGATGTAATACTTCCTACAAGTAAAAAGGTTTCTAGACCTACTAACACCATTTACTTTTTGATGAAAAATGTTTGTATTTGACACTATTAAAAGTTTTACAATTAAGAACTTAATGTAAATAACAACAAAAAGTTATTTTAATATTTAATTATCTTTTAGTGTCCAAAATCATTTTGCAGCAAGAAGAAAAAAGAGATTGATACAAAGACTTGCCCCCTCCCTGGAAGTGTTCATGAGCAAGTTGGATGGTGCTTTGAGCACCTGGTGTAGTGAGAGATGTACCTGCTGATATCAGGAGTGTTGGAACTAGCCGATTTCTAAGGTCCTTTCCAACCCAAACCATTCTATGATTAAATTAATGAGAGAATTGCAACAGAAGAATAAACACAACATACATTGTAAGTACTGACCATTACGATAACACTTCACCACTGACGTTAACTAAACACAGATAACCAAGTATTTAGTACATTGAAAAATCTACGTATAACTTTGTTCTGAGGAAATACCTTTAAAAATACTTACTGTACTTGTTCTTAGTCTCAGAAATAAAGGCTTTTAAAAATTGTGACGGTGGTATTAGAAAACTCATGCTGGACTTGTGTACGAACTCAAAATTTATCTGGCAAAGGGCACATAAACTGAGGGAAGGCAAACCTGCACTTGAGTGATTTGTATGGTCTTTGTATGCCCTTCCTTTGAAAATGAGGTCCACACCCATTGCTCCAGCAGCTTTCTTGTCTTAAAAATATCAGTTTATTACAACATACTGCCTAGCTGACCAGAAGCTGTAACCCAACAGGCTCACAGCACATCAGCCATTTTCTCATCACGCCATCCTCCAAAGTGAGGCGTACCAACGTCGTGGAAAACACAGTGTGTACTGCATATGGATTAACAGATTTCATCTCTGCAAACACACTTGCTTTCACCCGCTACCCTAAAAGTATCTAGTAAAAATAAAATCTTGAAAGAAAGATTTCAAAGAAAGAAAGAAAGAAAGAAGCAATCCCTCTCAACATACACAGAAATGTTAAATCTCATTAATCTTTACATAGTAAATCATACATGAAACTCCGTAATTACTGAAAAGTCTGTTCCAGGAACTGAAACACAGTGTTAAAAAAATTAAGCATAAAGTAAAATTTTCAGTGTTCTTTGTGGGTCTAACAGATGCAAAACCGTAAAACAACGCTTGAAAATTCATGTGCATTTTCCTCAGCTTAGGCAGCAAAATTACCTACCTCGTTTCTCCACTTCTCAAGCACTAATGCAATCTTGTGACTCAATCAACATTGCAAAAGTGTCAAAATATCAATCTGCGGATATTTATCTTACTTCTACTCCTGGAAGTAATGATTTTTAAGATCTGACTGTACTTGCATATAAAATTAAAACAAGCATTATCTTTCTCAGGTATTAACTAGTAAGAACTCATGACAGGCAAGAATTTTTTGCAGTTAAATCAAGTACACAAGGTGTGTGAAACAAGGCAGTAGGTGTTGAGTTTGGTTAATGACTTGCTTTTGACCTTATTGCCAATTGATTTATTTCCAGAGGCAAACCATGGGAATCCCACAAAGTCTATAAGTTTGCATCTCAGACTAAAAGTCAAAACAGTCTGCACCATCAGAGTTTTTACTCTTCTAGGAAAAAAACCTGTTTGTTTTTCTTAGCAAGGAAAAAAACCCTACAACTGCTTGGCAGCAATCCAAAATATGACCAGCCTGAAGGAAAAATAATCATTACTGGGTACTTCGCATGAACAAGCATAGGTAATAATTTAGCCAGAGCCTTGGAAGAGACTCTGTGAGAGTGAGGTTGGAAGACACCGTTCCCAAGACACAAGTTCCCCTCTGAGCTGCTCATGGGAGAAACTACTGAAAACAACACATTCCCGATTTGGTCCTGCTTCAGCAGAAGGGAGTTAGTCCTGAGTACAGCAGGAGTGAGCGTCTCTAGAGTCATGTTTCTGTGCGACTTGATCTAGGGGATCCTGCTGTGCCAGGGGGATTGGATTGGATGATCTTTTGAGGTCCCTTCCAATCCCTAATGTTCTGTGATTCTGTGACCCAATGGCCTTTGAAGGCCCCTTTCAACCCTAATAAACTCTGTAAACTGTGTGTAAGCTTCCTGCTGTTGATCCAACAGGAGCTTCCTTACAAGCTTTTTACAACATAATACAGGAAAAAAAAGCATCTCACATTCAGGTATCAAGTGTGTGCTACCTCAAGCGGAATTATGCTAATCTGCTTCACCTGTAAAGTAAAAAGGCCCTCTAAAATTCCCACTTGTGGAGAGGTTTTGAAGATGTAGTAACTTCTTGATAAAAACATTAAGTGTTTGAGATAATCACAGTATTTGTTTTCGAAATATATTTCAAAGGTTATAAATACTTACTTCTTCAGGAGTTATCACTCCAGTTTCCTTGAATTTGGACTCCTGCAATGAAGTTTAGAAATTGTGAGAATCAGTGTTAAATCGAAGTACCCCATTTTACTGGTAAGACAAACAAACACCTGCTCTACTTGCATGTACTGGAGCTAGCTGTGTCCAGAGAAATCTATGAAACACCTCTGCCACAACGGATAGGCAGCCTACTTCCATATCCTGTAATGCAAAGCTCAACAAAATTACCTTTTCAGAACACGAGACTGCTATGAAAAAGGATCAATAATTTTTTACACTGTGTCACATTATACCAATAATGAAGAAAATACTTCCAATGCTCAATATTAGAACAGACAGAAAACCAGATGGAATCAGGTCAAGACTTTGTTTTTAGGCACTGAAGAGCACTGCAATGCATCAATAAAAGGCTTTGCAGTTAAGAAAGTTCATGAAATGAGCAATCAAAATAACCTCTCTCTGTAGTAAGGAAAGGTTATGTGTGAAGACTCTATTATTATTATTTAATATTCATTTCAGTGCATTCATTAGGCACCCAGTGGAAACAGTTCTGATTTCTCATGCTACAATTATTTTATGCATGAAAGAGCAGATGGCAAGCAGCAACATGATTTTATTCTACATGGAGCAATGAAGTACTTTTGCATTAAAGACAGCATTGATGGAATTTAAATATTTTAATAATATAGCCAAATATACAGTGAGTGCATCTTGTTTCAGATGTCTGGTTTTTATCTTCAGAAAATACTCAAGCACCGAGGAAGCTTATTGATGCCCAGCATTAGAGCGGCTTTGGACAGAGAACACTATTTCAGCTATAAAATAGCTCACTTTTCAAGTTTTTGCATCATCAACTACCAAATAACTTCTTGCCCTAAAGAGCTCATTAAATTTTCTATGGAGACTAAAAGTGGCACCTGAAAACTAAGTTTTGGCTACAAGTTCACCTCATTTATTTGTTAGTAAATCAGAGAAAACTGGGTTATTCTTGATGTTTCACCCAAGTGCATGCTGTGACCTGTGCTGTATAAAAGGAAATATTACTTCTTTCCTCCCTCTTTTCCTAAGAGGAGCCATTTAAGAACAAGATTAAAGTAAGTCAAACAGCAGAAGTAAGGACACGATAATGTAATTATACGCCAGTTAAGAGAAAACAAACTGAAACAGTCCTAATTTAGCAATTTGGATTGCTGTAAACCTGAGAATTCTCTAGAACACATTATGCAACAGTACAGTGGAGATAAGTTACTATTTAACCTCATAATGAACAATAGGCCATATGCACATAATTCCCCAAAGACAAATTTGTGAAGAAATATGTGAAATATCTACTCTCCGTTCCCTGAGGGTAAAGAGTTCACTTCATCTCTGTACATTCTGTGGTATGTAAGCTAGTGAGAGACTGAAGTCAAGCTTTTTTCTTAAGTTACCAAGTCGAGATACCTATTTCAACCTCTTGTAAAGGAAACATACACATATTAACACCTCCCATTTGTGGAAGGTTCCACCTTTGACTCCACCCAGCTGCACATCTGGGCATAATTCCTCTACTAGTACACCAGCGCAACAGCAGCTATATCGTGGTAAACAAGTCACTTCTCCTTTTCCCATCATACCTTCTCTGCAGACCATATATTTTACATTAGTGGGCAAGTCCAGAAAGGTCCACTATCCAAGCAAGAGCAAATTATACACCACAAAGGGACAAGTGCAATCAATAACCGAGTATCACTGTCTTCTGCAAAAAGACCTAGGCTGCAGAGTCAAAGGTATACAGGCCACACCATGAAACCACTGGCAGAGATGCTGCTGTTGCAAATAACTGCAGTGGAAATATTTTTTTCAAAAATGTGGAAAAGAGTGAACATCAGAGAAAAAATTGCTGACAAGTTAAGCACTCGCACACAAAATCGGGTTTTATATAAAAAAGTACTTGCAAATAAAATGCAAAGATGGCACACAGCCATCTTCAGAAAACCACCAATTGTTTTGACCTGTTCTTACCCAAAATAACCACTACAATGCATTCCTAAAATCAGGCTTTAATTCTATTCGTACATGCACAACTTTGGCTTTTCACTCCTAAACTTTTCACTGACAACCAGTGAAAGTTTAGCTACTTTAAGAGAAAACAGTAACAAAATAAAGTTATTCTTCAAGTGGAAGGTTCTGCAACACCTGTTCTTCGAAGGCCTGCACCTCCCAGAGGAATGCTCTCGGCTCAGGACCTGCAGCAGCTCAGCTGCCCTCTTCTCTATCCCACAGGCCCCGGTGCAGGGTGAGGGCCGCTGGGGCTGTCACCCCAGCACAGCCTCCCAGCGAGGCATGAGGGAGCACCGTGCCGGCACAGCCGCTCCATCAATTGCGTAAAGCCTCCACAACCAGGGAGTTTCTGAGGCCTGATCGACAAGTGAAGACGCAGCTATCAGGCAGCCCCCAGGAGGTCGGAAGGACCCGTGAGGAGGTCTGGGACGCCTCACACCTCACTGCGCTGGCAGGGAACAGTCCGCGCAGGCGGGAGCCGACACAAGGGACGTCCGGCGGCCGGACAGCGGTCTCGCTGCAGACAGCACCCCGGTATGGAGAGGGGCTGCGGAACCGAGTGGCCGGGGAGAGGAGGGCCGGAGCCACTCCATCACCACCCGCACCCCCGGGCAGTTCAGCACCGCCCTGCCGCCAGAGGGCGCGAACATCCCCGCCCCCCCGTCCCTCTCGGCTGCAGCGCCTGCGGGAACGCGCGCCTCCCCTCCGCTCGCGGGCCGGCACCTTGAGCACGGGAGTGAGGTACTCGGCCACCTCCAGCGCCTTCCCCTTCACCGTGTTGATGACGTTCTGCATGGCCGCCGCCGGCGAGCCCCGTGCCGGAGCGTACTCTCCTTCCCCGCCCCTCGGCCAGCGACCTCCGCCCCGGTGGCTGCCCCGCCCCACTTCGCCCCGCCTGTCACGTGACTCCGAGCCCCCTGCCCTTCCCCTGAATTTTCTCCTCTCCCCAGGGCACCCACACGCGCGACGTCACCGGCCTCACGGCAACGCGCGTGCGCGGAAGCCAGTCTGGAGAAGCCCATACTCCTCCCGCCTCTCGGCTGCCCCGCCCCTCGGGAAAGGAAGCCTTAAGCCTGGTCGCGCGCGTGCGCGGCTCGCTGTCCAATGGGAAAGGGAGGAAGGTGGCCTGCGCGGTCGGGGTGGCTGTCAAAGATCATGCGGGTGTGCGCGGGGCGGGGGGAAGGCAGGGGGTGTGCGCTGCCGAGCGGCAAGGCCGTTCCCCTTACACCTCCCCGCCCCGCCCGGCCCTGCCCTACCCTGCCAGGTGAGGCGGGGGGCGGGAGTCGTGCGGCATCTCCAGTTGTGGGGCGGGGGAAACGGGAAGGTTTGTGCTGGCGCCGCGGTGCCGGCCACGCCCGCGTGGGTCGGTGACAGGCGCTGGGAGCGTTCAGCGGGGCTGAGAGGCAGCGCGGTTCTGCAGTCTCCTGGGAACCGTATGCCCGGTGTGGATCCTGGCTCGCTCCCCCTGGACGCGGCCCCGGCCCCGGCCCTGAGCCAAGACAGCAACGTGGCAGACAGTGGTTCAGCAGATCCAGGCGAGTGTTCGTGCCTTCAGCGCGGGGCACCGCTCGGCGGTGATTACCGGCGAGATGGGTGTTCGCACCGTGTTCCTGGGCCCTGCGGAGCCGGCGCTGAGTGCCGGTCGCGCCGCAGCCCCGGACCTGTTGGGGGTTGCGCGCCGGCCGGCCAGATGTAGCGCAACGGCGCGAGCCCTGCCGGCCGTTAACGGGCGCCTTCCCCGCAGTTGGCCCTCCCAGGGGCTTCCTTAGCCGGCACAGCGGCAGGTGCTGGCTGCCGTCCTGAGAGTTTGACAGACTGAGCTCCCGTTAACGGGCCAGCCGCGTAACGGCAGCGCTGGAGACAGAGATCACTGGCACAGCACAGGCTGCGATCCGGGTCCTGCCCCGCCTCCTGGGCAAGGGCCAGGGCTGAGTAAGTGCTGGGTCATCTCTGAGCTCCTGCTCACTCTCCACAGCTGTAAAACTTTTTCTTGCTGGAATTAGATGCAAAACCACTTCAAATTACATGCTTATGTTTGTTTTCATTTTATCTATTTAAACATTTTAGCTTACCATTTTTCCACTTTGCTGACAAACTGGCCACTTGATGCCAGCTTCTCAGACACTGTACATACAATTTATCCCCACTCGTCATTTCTTACAGCATCTCCTCTTTCTTTTCATGTACGATTTTTGTTTAATGAAAGAGCTGTAGAAAGAGACTGTGCATTGTGATGTGTGTTTGTATAAAATAACACAAAGCTGTAATTACAGACTAATTTTGCCTTTTTTAACCAGTTTAAGTACAACTTAAAGTGTATTTTCTTTTTGTCATCCAAAGGGCATTGACATCAAAACAGCAGAATGAAGACCAAGTGCTGCAGGCGATTTGTATTTTGCTCTAAGACAACAATTTATACCTTTCTCCTTGGAGGAACATTTATTGCACTGGGCTCAAGTCGAATTCTCCTCATGAAGTATTCTGCTAATGAAGGTGCTGTTGAGCAATGAGTTTAATGTCTCTCAAATGAGAAAAAGTTGATGTTCTGGGCGAAACATACGCAAAAGCCTCCTTCTCCACCTGCAGAGGTCTTAGCATAAACATTCTACTATGTGCTAGTGACATGTGCTTCTGTACTAGTAAATGTCTGTATAGTCACTGGTCTGCTATAATGTGATAGGTTGGGTTATAAGAGAATAGCATTTTGACTTAGGTCCACATGGAGATTCACCCTTAAATAATGATACAGCAAAATATTTTATAGCTGGTGTCCAAAGACTAAATTGCGTGAACGCTATCGATGGGGCGTATTTTAGCTGAATTATTTGCCTTGTAGCAGGCTTGGGAGAAAAGTGGTATCATACTGGATGTACTATAACTGGCTAGTAATACGGCTTTGCCTTTTGCCAGGTATTGGCAAAATACCTAGCAAAGACAAGATTCAGCCCTAGAAGAAAATTGTGTTGTCCTAGATACTGTGTTTTTGTCAGAGGGAAAACATTCCCATTTTAAAATTACCATCATTTTTAAAAAACGGTAGTGTTCTTGAGGTCTTCCAAAAAGCTCTGCTCTAAACTGGGACCAAATAATGAAAGATTTCAGCCCAAAAATAAGGCACATCAGCAAGCTGCGTAAGAAAAAGTGGGATATTTGTAATGAAAGCACTGACGTAGTGTTTTGCACTTGCGGAAGTTGGCTAAAAGTCTGACTGGAGGGTTGAAACAGTTTCTTGCTGTAATTTATTAATGCAATGGACAAAACTGATTGTGTGCATTCTGTAATATGCTTAATTCCACAGATAACAAATATGATTACCTTCCTACAACAGTGAACATATGTTCTGAAGTAGTAAAACTGATTCTGTGTGTGATATTGGCACTATGGGTTAAGAGAAAAGGTACGTGCTTGTGTTTAAAATAACTAACTTGTTCCCTCTCTAACATCTACGGTACTTCAGCATGTATGTGGTAATACAGAGTAGATCTGGCTATTAAGGTTCGCTGAATTGTGTCTTTCATACAGAATTAGAACTAAATTTTACTTCTATAGCTCTGCTTTGTGCTATATATTTGCTGATTTTGAGTAGTGTTGATGGTAGCTGAAATGAGTACAAGTAAGTTGAATTAGAAAGTATAGCAAAGACACATTCTATCACTTCCAGAATTTTAGCGCACTGTCCTGGTAGGGTAATAGGATTTGCCTCACCATGAAGTCATGACTGAACAGAAGCTTATAAATTGTACTAACTCAAGGACTGGCCTTTATATTCTGTTCTTTTATTTAAAAGCACCCCCATGTTCCACTGAAGAGGCTTTATGTGTGTCTGCAGGGATATTTGAGTTAGGAGCAACGTATCTGTTTTATAATTCAAGGTAGCTTTTCTGTGAAGACAAATCTATGGGCTGCTGCTTAGAAAAAGCAGTGTCAGGCTTCTCTAGCTCTACTGCTTTTGCAGGCTTTTTTTCTTTTTCTTCCTTAACTTTTCCATTATGGTGTAAAAAGAATGAAAGCTTAACTTCATAGTGTTTCAAAGTGGTAGAGGACAGATGGTTAAATGGGAAAAGGGTGTAAGACACTGGAGACACATGCAAAGTTGAACTGCTGGTTTTGTCTACTTCTCCAGGTAACTATCACAATTCTGGCAAGCTGCTGGAATTTTTACCTCCACCATTTAGTACAGACATCATGAACACAGTAAATGTATTCAGCTGGGTTTTGCCACCATGTGCTACTGCTGGTAGCCAATTTCTGGTTCTCTTCTTTGTTTTCCTTTTCGATTTATAAGTTTGTCTGAATTTGGTGTGTGTGAGTGGTTCAGAAAAGGATTAGATATGATTGTGTGTCTTAAATCTGTCCTAACAAAGAACTTCTGTCACTAATTCTGGAGTAATCTAAAGTTTATCAGTCTTCCTTCTAAATTGTGTGTCCTGAGTACCTAAGTAAATGTCATTTTTTCTGTTCTTTGTGCCTTGTCCTTTCTTTCTTCTTTCTTATATGTTCCGTTTTTACCCAGATCATGTGCTATATGCCACAGATACTGGATTATTTTGTGTTTCTGACATTCCTGCATGCTCTTTGGGTACTGGATGAACAAAACCACTGCGTTGCTGTTTCACTTCTAGATTTGATTGATAATCATCAAGAAACCATACCCAGTAATGATGTCACTATTGTGCAGGGACTTTGGGGTGCTTTTTGGCCCTCAGTGGTTGATAATTGAACTTTTGCTTCCTGGGGACAAATAACCTGATGGGGATAACAGGTTCTTTGATGTTTTCTCTGGATGAAGGAAGCAGATGCCTTAAGGATTTGCTGCTCTAGTTCTGTGTTCTGCCCAGGATCTGTCCTCTGTGTTGCCAAACAACTGTGGTAACTTATTTTTTTCAGACTAGTGGTGTTCCTGAAAATGGAACAGTGGTACCTATCCTGTTAGAAGGGAATGGGCTTTCAATAATAAGAGAAATGTCTTACTGATTTCCTTTTCCTTTCAGAAGATTGTTTGGAACATCCCTCTGAATGCCTTTCCTGGAAAAAATTTTGCAATTCCATGAAATGGTCAATTCCTGCTTTTCTTTACTTTTTGGATAACTTGATTGTCTTCTATGTACTGTCCGACCTCCAGCCAGTAAGTATATGTATACTGAAAAAAGTATCTTCCAGTGTCTTAGTGGCAGGTTACATTTGCCTTCAGACTATCTAGAATTCTAACAGTGGCAAGGCAAGGTTTGCAGGTAGAACAGGATTTCGTTACAGCCAGAGTTTCCCATTCTATTACCCACTGGTCAGTGTTGTGCAGCCCTCAGTAGAGAGTAGTCTCTGTGCGTTTCTCCATCAAAAGTGCTTTACATGTCTGTGCAGGTTTTTGGTGCTTTTTGTCCTTTGGTTTCTTCAACTTTGTCTTTCAAGGCATTTGCTCATCTTGCTACTATTTCATCTGCACTTCTCTGTTAGGCTCCTACCACTTTATGTATGTGACTTCTTTCCTCACTGGCTCCGAAGAAAAGCAAGTAAAGGTTATTCAGCAAAGGGAGTGAGTGTAGCAGAAACTGAGAAGATGAGGAAAACTGTTTGACTCTTCATTTTCCCATTTATTTATCAGTTATCTTTTAAGTATAAAATTTAATTGGTACTTTCTTCTAGCTTTGGATGAATCTGCTTATGTTCAGGAACTGGGACAGTTTTTGCGCTTGTATTTTTGGACTAGGATACTGGTTGGTTCATAATCTGTGTTAGATGGAAACAGATGGTTAGTGCTTGCTATGAAATATGGTTTCTGTCCCTGTTGGTCATCAACAATAAGTACAAATGGTTTTGTTGTTTCTCTGTAAGAATTTATCTTTAAAATATTGTCCTTTTAGGTGTACATTTCTGTTAGGAGTGGACCAGAGTCTAGAACAGGACCTGGATGGAAAAAATCTAATTAAAATTGAGAGTTGGATATCTTAACATAACGCACAAGTGTCCTTGGTTCTGTGGTTTATTGTGGGGGTTTTTTGATGGTGGGGTTTGGTGGTTCAGTTTTTTACTCTAGGAAGAAAATGCAGCAATAGAGTTTGTAATAGCAAAGCCTGATATACAGAAGGTTACATCAACACCGTTGCTTTCTTAAGCAGTTTGATTTGGTTCAGTTAAGGTAATTTTCTGTAGTAGTCTACACAGCCACATTCCAGTCTGTCTCCTCTCAGAACATGTGCTGTAAGATTCCTCTCTTTTAGAACTCTTCGCATCTTTTGCTTTTAAACTGGATATATTTTATGAGGGTTAGCTGAAATGTAACATCATGCCCAGCAAGTATTAAAAGAGGTGACTAAACACCTGTAAGATAGAATACCTTCACAGCATACAAGACCATGAAAGTGAAAAGGTGGAGGCAAGATCCTTCAGAGAAGGCAGCCATACCTGACTGAGTTTGATTTGATGTGGCTTAAAAGCTAAGTGGCTTTGGGACTAAGTAGTACCTGAATAAGCAGTTGATTGTAGACTTGCTTTGGTGAGATTTTTTTGCCCTGAAGATATAAATACAGATACTCTTTAGTGGCTAACATTTTCCTAGTGATAATACTTAATTTTTAGATACTTCCTTATTGTCATATAAGTTAATTTCTTATTCTTTCTTACCTAGAATAAAGGTCCTGAAGGCCTCAGAGAACATAGCAACTCAAAATTAATTCTTTGTAACTATCCTGCTATAGATGTTGGTCATATTGTGGATGAAGGTGTTGGCTGTAAAGCAAAACCAGAGTACACATGGAACCCTTGTATGTTTTGCATTGAGTATTTTTCCACAGTGTTCAACTAACAAGAGTATCTGTTGAGTTGTGATCTTTTAAAGCAGAAAATTAAGTTGAGGTTTTTTAGGCAGATGTTTCATGTCGGTCTTCAGCTTAGCTGAGCCTCTGTGGTCTGCTGTTTCATGAGATGTATTATGCAGCAGATAGTTGGTAGGAATAGAGTGGAAAAAAGGAAAAAGAACTGGAAAAAGGGCCTGTGCTTTCCCTCTGGTAAATGATAAAGACTGTATATATTACTGCAGAATTGGAAATGTGGAAGTGCAGATGAAGTTCAGGATAAAGTCCATGTTTTGTACTTTTGAATCCATGTATGTTTTTGAGTAAAATTGTCTAAAAAAGCAATCTCACTCTAATTGGGGTGCTGAATTGAAGTAAAGAGTTCAGATGCCTAGATTTTTGTGTATGCATAAAAAAAAATTGTACATGTACATGGGGAAGTCCTGAAAAACACCAAATTTTGGAAACACCTCTACCCTCTTCCTCAAATGAAACTTTTTTCACCACTGGTGCTGGCAGATTTTGGTCTTTGCAGTGCCTAACAGAACCACTTCTTGGTCCACTGTCCTGGTATAATACAGAGACCAAAAAGACAGTCCTTGTCACAAGCAGTCTGCAGCTTGGGGTCATGGCTATGTGTTAGGGCACTGTCATTGTTCTGTAGGTGTTCCTAGATTAATCGACTTCCAAATTAAACAGGAGTTTTGCAGCTTTGGAGTTGTCTTCAGCTATACTCTGAAATAGGTGATTTTTTGTGTTTTTTGTACAGTTGCAGTCTTGACAATTCAAAGCATCTCTTAGGCATTTTAGGCATCTCCTTAGATAATAATAGAGCAATTGCACTCGACATATAAGAAGCTTGTGTTCTGCAAGTCTGGGATTTCATAAATGCTGCAAGCTAGCACTACAGCCAAACCAGCCTCACCTTCTCTATTCTTTTCTTACTTTCACTTCTGGGCAACTTCTTCCATTGTGCTGACACAGCTCTTTTTGCAGCTGACTGTTCAACCTGGCTGGGGAACAGATCTGACAGAAAATGAACCTTCTACTCTTCTTAAATAAGTTTTCCACTGGATTGTTTTCCTCACATCTGTTTCTGTTCAACTTTCACCACTACAGTAGAATTTAGGCTCTGGTTTGCTTGAGATTTTGGAGCAGGACTTGACTGTTAGTTGATCACTTAGATAAAGAAGAAAGTTCAATATCAGGATGATGCTTTTCACCCCAACACCTTTCAGAAAGGTGAACACTTGAAGTCAGTGGACTTCTAATGTCCACACTATGTCTGGAGTGTAATTCTGTACCCCTTCTCCTTTCAGGCAATGGCAGTACTCTTCTCAAATTTTGTCATTATAACAACAGCTCTTCTCTTCAGGATAGTGCTGAAGTAAGTAGTATTTACTAAACTGAATGAAATTTGTGTCTTCCTAGACTTGATGGAGTTAAGTTACATTTTTAAGTTACCAGCTTAGAGACCCAACATATCTTTACACATTTCAGCAAATGTAATAGGAAACAGCTGAAGTAATATTTATTTGTTGGAGGCTCAGAATTACAGAATCACAGAATTACTGAGGCTGGAAAAGATCATCACAACCTCAACGAGGGCACTAAGGGCCACATCCAGTCTGTCCCTAAACACCTCCATGGATGGGGTCTCCACCACCTACCTGGGCAGTCCATTCCAAAGTCTGATCACCCTTTTCATAAGAGCTTCCTAACATCCAACTTAAAGCTCCCCTGGTGCAGCTTCAAGCCCTGCCCTCTCAACCTGTCACTAGTTGCCTGGGAGAAGAGCCTGACTCCCCACCTGACTATAACTTCCCTTCCCTTCAGGTAGTTGTAGAGAGGGATAAGGTCCTCCCTGAGTGTCCTCCATGCTAAACAACCCCAGCTACCTCAGCCTGTCCTCATCAAACTTCCCCTCCAGTCTCTTCCTCAGCCTCATTGCTCCTCTGGACTTGCTCCTGCCCCTCAACACCTTTTTTGAAGTGAAGGGCCCAGAACTGCCCCAGTACTCCAGGCGAGGCCTCACCAGTGCTGAGTACAAGGGCAGAATTACATCCCTAGTCCTGCTGGCCACACTATTGCTGATAAAGCCAGGATGCAATTGGCCTTTTGTGCCACTTGGGCACACTGCTGGCTTGAGTACTTTCATTTGAGTGTTAAACTCACATTGCATGATGAGTGTTGCTTCTTTCTGGTCTGTTATAATTCTTAATTGAAGGTACACGTGATCTAACAGAGGGGATGAGACATACAATGATGCAAGAGGAGGTGTCTTCAGCAATTTTGTCCCAGCTCTGACATCTTTCTAATCACCTCCACAGTGTGTTTTTGAAAAGGAGTGATATGCACCTTCTTCATTGTTTGTGTGACAAAAGCCAAACTCTTTGTCTTGGGTGTTCTATTTTGCCTGATTTGTGCTCTTTGCGGAGTAGTTTAGATTCAGAAAAGACTGACAGGGAAATGACTTGCACTACTTAAAATGTCAGTTGCCTTGAACTTGGAGCAAAGATGTCATTTCTATAGGTGTTAGTCTACTGAACCACTGTTTTGATAGTCTGACTTGAAATGCTTTTTCTCAGTTGTTTAATTTTATGTCTCTTGTGATGTCACAGTTTATTTAATCTTCCAAAATCTTGATTTTCCCCTAAATAAACAGGTTTTGCTTGAGTGAAAAAAAGTAAAAATATTACTAACAATCCTGAAAATTGTGTTCATAGATTATGATTTACCATCATAAAATAGTAGAAAATGCCACAAGAATGTAGGAGAAAAGTTAAATACGTAGCGAAAGTTTATCAAAGAAAGAGGATAATTATTTAAATAGCTTTGTTTCCATTGAGACAAAGTTGCTTTAAAGTTGTCAGACAGTCAGGATCTAGAATGAACCTGATCCTGAAAGATTTCCTTTAAATTATTTCTACAGAGTACTCTGTTTTGTGTTTCTGTGATTGCCAGTCTGGACCACTCTTGCCATAGAAAACATGCTGCATTTTTGGTAGCCAGTCTCTGGCTCCTTATCTATGGCAGTGTCCTTGTGTTTTTTAGAGCTTGTTCTGCATGTTGTTTATTTTGGCTTTTTTTGTCTTCTAGGCGCAAACTCTCTTGGGTACAATGGGCATCTCTGGTGATTTTATTCCTGTCCATCGTCGCCCTGACCCGGGGAACTGGAGGTCATCAACAAACTCTGGCTACACATGGATTCCATCACAATCTGTTTTTTAGTCCATCTAACCACTGTCTCCTGTATGCTGGACCTGAAGAAGCATGCCTAGAAAAGGACGACTGCGCAGCACCAAGTTTCCTTCTCAGTTTTCAGTGGAATGTCACAAGTACTGTGGCAGGAGCACTGAAACCTCTTCGCCTTAGCCTGGGCCATCTCCTTATTCTAGTCCAGTGTTTCATTTCTGCCCTGGCTAACATTTACAATGAGAAGATCTTGAAAGATGGGGAACAGGTTGCTGAAAGCATCTTCATGCAGAACAGCAAACTCTATGCCTTTGGGGTGCTGTTCAATGGGCTTATGCTGGGGCTGAGGACTAAAGACCGAAGGCAGATAGGGAACTGTGGCTTCTTTTATGGTCACAATGTCTTCTCGGTGGCTCTCATATTTGTCACAGCTTTCCTGGGGCTGTCTGTAGCGTTCATCCTGAAGTTCCGAGACAATATGTTCCATGTTATGACAGCTCAGATCACCACTGTCATCATCACCACTGTCTCATTCATCATGTTTGACTTCAGGCCTTCTCTGGAATTCTTTTTGGAAGCTCCTGTAGTGCTTCTTTCCATATTCATCTATAATGCCAGTAAACCAAGAGGCCTGGAATATGCCGTTCTGCGGGAAAGGGGCAAACTTGTCAAAGCAGATGCATGGGAGAGGTCAAGTGGGGTAAGACTTTTCAGTACTTGTTCCCTCTGGTTTCTCTTCTGTTTCACCTCTGTGTACCTTATGGCATATTTGGAAGATTTGTTTTGGTTGTAACTGGACTCATCCATCAACTCAAAACAGCAAAACTCCCCAGTTTTTTTAGAAGTACTTTAAAGCGATACGGCATTGCTTTGCATATGCCAGTTTGTGAAGTCATGAAGTGTAGGTAAAGCATTGCCTTCCTGCTGCAGCTGCAGTGACCCACCTTACCTTTGTACAAATCCTTTTTTGAAAAGGAAATGTTTTACTGACCCTGGGTATCCAGAACTTGGAACCAATGCCTGGGAAATAACTGTACTGAAGCAGAACTGAGAATTCTGTATACCTGATCCCACATCATGAAGAAGTTAATAGATTCAGTATTAAAGTTCTTTCTACCTTAACAGTCATATATACTTGTAGACTAACAGTAATGTTTAAATACATAGTTTTAACTTGTGCTTTTTCTTATGAAACACTCCCTTAGTGTTTTTAATCCTCATTTGAATAGTAATCTAGTTAATTACAACGTGGCAGGGAGGGCTTGCTCTTAGATAGGTCATCAAATTGATCTGAGCAGTCAACAGGAGAAGCAGTGTGTACGCTTTAGTTCGTGCATACGGAGGTGTTCCCTGTTGTACCTTATTGCCAGCAGAGCGTGCTGTCTGCGTGTAAATCTTAAAGAAACCTTCACTTTGGAAGGGATTTTTGGCAGCAATTCCACATGGTGTCTTTTGAGGCTATTTAACAAAGGTTAAGTAACAAACTAATGGCTTTTTGGTACCTATACCCGTTGTATTTTGTATTTAACAGCTGAGCAGCCGTGATAAAACCAACTAGCAGTAAGTGAGCAGGCTTCCTGACAAAGGAATGGGCTGCAAGCTGGTTTAGGGAAAGAATCACTAAAAAGTGATAAAGATACAGTGGATATTTTTTGTGAACATCTATTTCCAGAACAAAATTATAGCAAAGTAGTATAACATTTAAATTACAGGGTCTTGATTTTATACAAGTGATGTCTTCAAAATAAACTTCAGTCTTCTTTCTTTCTTTCTTTCTTTCTTGTTTGGTAGTAATAGCAAGACAAGTTTTTTATTCACATTGTTCTTTTTTGCTTCTGGTTCATGTAGGATGGAGAAGAATTTGAGAGACTGAACAAACCAAGCAGTGACATTGATACAGATGAAGATTCCCTCTAGCATGAGTTGGCTCAAAGGATTGCTATTACTCATAGGAAGAGAATGTTTTTTATGTTTCATTAACATAGAGAAGGGTAATTTTTCCTCAGTTGCACAGCAAATGAGGTTATTTTGTGGCTGGATTTCAGAGGTGGGTGTGGAAAATATTCAAATCATGTATGTGGAGAGTTCTATGTCCTCTTCCTATCCATGATATCAGGAGTTGAAAATCTGAAAGAAACTAAATTTGTAACTGATGCAAGGAAGAGGCTTGGATCCTTGGATTGTCGTCTGAGTGATACGTGCTGCGTTGTGGAGGGCAGTTGTCATGGGGGGCAGTCCTGGACTCAAACCATAGGGCTTTCATTTGGCTGTCCTGAATCACTGCAACTTCCTGTATTAATTCCTTGGTTAGCAAAACAGAAACAGCCATTTTTCACCTTTCAGAAGTGATGAATGCATCGATTAATGTTTTTGGTGCATCGTTCAATGTACCAGGACTTAAGATGTTACTAATAACTTCACAAATAATGAGGCATATTGACTGTTTGATTGAATTTTGGCAATTCAGATCGATGGATACATCATACCTACGTGAGTAAAAGAGTCTCTCTGAACAAATCTCATCAAACTCTCACATGAGAATGTAAAATAATCAAATTCTGTCTTAATTTTGTCTTAATTCCTGTAACTCTGTATTGACTCCTGTGGAGTCCATCCTTTCTGATTTTCTCCAATGTGACTGAAAGCAGAGTAGATTTCACTGGCTTCAGCCACTAATTGTCCTCACATTTTCAGTGTGAGACTGTTGTGTGCCTCTCTCCCAATGTCTGGGATCCAGAAACTGAAATTTGGAATGCCTCTGTAGCAGGTAATGAGTTCTATGTGCAACTTCTGTGGTCTAAATTTGAAAGAGCTTTAATAAAATGAAAGTGTGTAACACATGGTGAGTGCATCACAGCGTCTTTTCTGTTTGCAAAGGCTAGGTGTAGAGGCTTAGTTTGCACTGAGGCTGCTGTCTGGAAACATACGTTACGTAGCTACAGTGATGCCCTTTTAAAACCTGGAGCACTGAGCAGGAGGATGTAGATGGTAGCGTTGCTCCACCCTGATAAGTGTCTGGTAAGGTCTTGTGTTAATTTTGTAGAGAGAGGAGCCATGGTGCCAGACTGTGCTCAGAATCACTGTTGAGGCTTCTACTAGACAGTCTTTGGAATGAGGTGAGAAATAGGTTTGAAGTAATTTAGATAATTTTAGAAGGGGGAAGGGAACAGGGATGCAGATAAGAGACTCTTGGTATGTTCCTAAAGCCTCTTCTCTTGGAACAGTGGAAAATATGTTGATTTATCATTCCCTGCCTTCAAAACTGCATCTTTCATAGCTGAAACACACTGTCAAATGAACTCTTAAGAAGATAAGGCGTGAGTTCAGTGTCAAAGCCTCATACCACAGTGTATAGTAATCAATGATGCGCTTCTTTGTGGACTGAAGAGAGTCCTGCCTTTGTTCCCTTCTACCACCCCATTTCCAGGCTCTGTGTGTAACAGCTTACTTATGGATATAGTATTCATTGCTCGTTCCTACCTCAGTTGATACCTCCTGTCGTTTATTTTTTCTAGATGTATTAACTTTTCTCTAGTATATATTAACTGTACAAAGTGACATGGTTGCAGTGGAAGGTGTTTGTAGGGCTAATCTTGTTGTGTTTGTATAGTAGACCATTTCAGCAAAAGGAATCCTTGTTGTTTGCATCTGTACGGAATGAAGAAGGTATATTTGAAAGTAAATTCCAGAAACATGCTGTCATTAATTTTTGATGTCTTAATTGGGGAAATGAAAATTCACCAAAAAACCACCAACCTCAAACAGTTTAAGACTTACCTGTGATAAGACCTTTGCATTTGTGCATTATATACCTGCATGAGTTAATGATCTTTTTCAGTCATAGCTACCAATTCTATCCGGTATTTCCATAAGTGAAAGTTTACATTTACATGAGCAGTAGCTTTTAACATTAATTTTTCCAGAAAGCTTTACCTTCATGAAGCTTTACCTTCAGAACTTGGACTCATACCTCTAGCAACATGAAATCAAAGACTTACCAGTCTTAAAACTGATATGCTTGACCTTCCTGCCTGAAATATCTACGCTAGGAGACAGAAGATATGGAAATAACTGATCTGTGTATTTTAGAAAGTGCACTTAGTTCTTGCTTTCAGTTCTTGTTCTGCTTAATGATTTTTCCCCTCTATAAATTTCACTGATGCTGTTATGCTTGACTTATTTGCTAAAGGCTTAGAGGCATGAATATATCATACATAGAATCACACATAATTACAGAATGACAGAATTATTGAGGCTGGAAAAGGCCTCTAAGATCAAGTCCAACCTATGACCTCAATGTTGAAATGTTGATCCAAGCATTTACTTGTGCTGTAGAGTTGGTTCTGTCTAACACATAGAAATCTTTCTATTGCTTTCAGGTCAGAGGGCTCAGAGACTACTGGATTGGCCAGGGAGATTTCTTTTAATGACACAGTAGAACTGTATATCCCCTTCGCTAGGTTAACTGCTGTCTGAAAATGAGTGAGGATTAGCATCAACGTAGCAATAAATGACGTGTGTAAAGTAACCCAGAAGTACAGGCATGCAGGTCTGTGCAGCTGTACTACCCATGGAAATAGTCAAACTGGGGGCGTATTGGAGATCTGCTAGAGGAAGTGACTGTAAACCAGTGGCAGCTGAAGAGCAGCCCTCGGTTAGCGAGGGGAAGCGATTCTGTAGTTACACATTTCAAATAGATCGTGTGGATCCCACTCGAGCGTTTCTACTTTTCATTGACCTGCTCCACGTTGGAAAGCTTGCTGTTTTGCTCCTTGAACGACAAAAGGGAATTTACGAGGAGGTTTTTGGAGAGCAGCATTATTTTGGCACATTTTCATAAATATAGTGGGCAGAGAGCTCTTTCTAAGCTGTGATTTAGAGTCCAGATTCACAACTATTTGTACTTAATTGCTGCTGAGGATGCTTTGCTATGCTCCTTTCTCCAGGTTGGAGGAAGTAGTTCACTAAGCCTCCTAGGAAGAGAATAGTGTTGATGTTTATAAATAAGCTGATGAAAGAATTATTTGTTTTCTATAACTATAGCTACTTCGTGAATGTAGCTACTGAGCCATGGTGCCTGAAAGCCTGTGGATGAAAACAGCCATCTTGGAGCTGAATCAGACCACATACATACATCCAGGAAGAAGGTTTTCCTATAGCGTGTAGAATCTTGCCGCTGCGGGCTGTCCCTGGAGAGACACCATACGTAAAGATCCAGTGCACTGGATTGCATTCGTGTTTTGTAAAATTAAGTGAATTAGATCATTGTAGCTCCTGAATGCTTATAGTCTTCAAGATCACCATAGGTAGTTATTGAAGGGGTTTTTTGATTTGGTGTTCTTCAGGCTTTGCTTTTAGATTTCCATAGGGAGAGGTAGGTTCAAAATCTGGGCTTTAAATTGTTCCTGGTAATTTTAAGGCAGAAATTGGCACCAGAATGGAGAATAATGCTCGGGTCGTCTTCAAATTCTGTGAGTACTTGAGTGTGTCGTTTTGGTGAAGAGCCCATCCCAACTTAAAGATAAAAGACAACTAACCAAGTTGTCCACTTAAATGCAGCTCCCACTGAGTGCCTAAGTTGAGTTTGGTACCTAACTTTGAATTCTGGAGGAGGAGAAGGGGGAAAGAAAAGCAATTTGGATCAGGTCTTGCATTCTTTTTGTAAGTTAACTTCTCCTCCTCCTATTCAGCCAGAACATTCCATCATTTGTGACTTAAAAGACCTTATATTTAAAGACCTTATATGAGAAACAAAATTACAGAAAAGTTAGTGAACACCTGAAAGAAAACACCCCAAAGGTGTTTCTCATTGTCTACAGGACATGGCTGTTAGACGTCTGGTATACTTTCCTCTGCTTTTGCTTTGGGCAAAGAAAGTTAGGCAGGTGACCTTAATACACTGGTGCAGTAAACACTGGTTTTTTAAAACTGAGCTATGGCACCTCCCATTTTCTTCCCCCACTTAGCTCCAGTCACCTGAGAGAGGGAAGTTAGCTCTACTCTGTGCTGCCTAGGCCTCGCGGGTTGAAGGGCAGCCTTCCCCAGAGGGTGGCCAGGGTTTGTAAAACTAAGAAAGGATTGGCTAGGCCCTGTGTAGCTTCCTCCTTCCCCTGTGCTACTGCTGTGATAGCAAAATCCAGGAGTGCCTTGTTGCATCTGTCTATCTATACATGGCACGTGCACCCATGTCACCAATCATGAAAGGAATGTGACTGGTCAGGAACGCCTTCAAGGTCAGAAGGGACCACTCTCGCACTGTGAAGGTTGGCATGGAACCTTCACAATATTCCTGAGTCTTTCTACTGGGTCTTTAATGTTTAGCAATCCAACCCAAATGTATTGAAAAGTGTGCCTGTGCATGCAGTTCCTGCCACTGGTTGCGGCAGGAATGTGGTGGTGCAATGGATCGCGTGCCCAAAGGCATAAGTGAGATGAAAAACAACCATATCAGAAAGTGTGGCAGAAATAGAACTGGTTTAGTAGTGGTTCCAATTATTCCCAGAGAGTTCTGTAAACATTTGTCTGTATTTTTTTTTCGATGAGTGTGTAAGAACAGGTAGAAGGAAATTTTACATTTAGAGCCATAGTTTAATTAAAAACATTACTATAGAGAGCCAGTTACAAGTCCTGTAAAATATATGTGAATGAGGATTTTTTTTCCAATGAAGGCAATGCATTTCAGGTTCTGTATTTCAGATGATGCTAACTATGGTTGGTGTTTCCACTAAGCTCTCATTAACTTGGATTTAACCGTCAGGTGGGCAGGACTTAAGAGAACAGGACCTCAATTAAAAGAATAAATGGCCATGCAGCAAGCTTCATAGCTAAGAACTTTACATTGTATTATACTGGAACAAATCCTGCCATAGCCAGAAATTCTTATTTTCATTAATGAAGTTGGCTAATTGCAATGTTAATGCACTATAGAAGGGATATTTTCTTTTTAGACAAGTTATTTCAAAAGGACTTTGTTGTTGTTGTTGTTGTTATTAAAGAGTCTGCTCCATGCTTCTTTCTTAAATTTTCCTTTTCTGGGTAAGTCCTGAAGCGTCATTCTTGCTTCTCTTCATGAGCACAAGGCAACCTTACTTTCCAATAAATATACTCCTTTATTTTCTCCTTAGAAATGCTCCTATCTCTAGAAGGAGCATTGCAGTATTTGTTGGGAAGTTCGTGTCCTGCCCTGCGGTAGTGTCCATAGACTGGGGCTCTGCGTTTGGTTTTTTTTGGTTGGTTTTGGTACAAACAGCACCTGCTGAAGCCCCCTTTTTTAGAAAGGTTTACAAATATAAAGGAGTCTTTATTGTTTAAAGCTTCAATACTACTGGTTTGAATTGTTTCACTGTAAAGGCTTCTGTGTTTTTGAGAAGGCAAGTGTCCAAAGTCCCTTGGTTGAACAGTAGAAGAACGAGGAGGCATGGCTATCTAGGTGGCGAGGGAAGGCTTTCTGCACTGGCCACCTGTTGCTTGGATAGCTATTAGAAGACAGACACAGGGAAGTCAGAGGCTAAGATGCTCTTTTCAGTATGGATATCCATGATGGTAGCTTCCATGGTGACGGTAGTCATCTTGGTAACCTTCCTGGTATCCTTGGTGATAGCTGTGGTAACCGTACCCACCATATTCATCATCTGGGCACTGCATGCCAAGCGATTGCTGTATTGTCATTTCCTGTCGCCGAAGCTGCATAGAATCAATCAAATCATACACAATTGCCATAGACCACATTGGAGAAGGATACCAGGATTTGACGTTTCCGTCTTTCCCAACAAGAAGCATGGAGAAATATTCCGGGCTAATCTGGAAATAATTTCGAATGTCTTTCACCAGATTAGCTGGGATATCTTCTCGGTCTACCGTAGAGCTTCCTAGAAAATGATAACACAAAATCAGCATTGATGCTTCATTTAGGGGTGATGGTTTGTAGCTGAATGAGAGAGGATACAGCCCAATAGTTGGGAAGTTAAAATACTTGATGTTTACAAGTTCAGAATTTCCTCATTCCAAAAGGAAACAGCTTCCCTGTGAACTAAAGACAGCAGTTTTGTCAGGTTTATTCTCCAGGCTGGAGCTACAAGAGTGTGGCACATCTTTTTGTTATACAACACACAAGTACTTCTTTGGTTTCTGTCCAACACTGGTTTGCAGAATGCAGAAGGCATATGTGAGTAACAGTCACAAAGAAATGACAAGAATTGAAGAGTGGTAGTGTGAAGAAGTGCTGATGATTCTGCTGGGTCACTAATGGCAAGACAGAGCCTCACTCTTAACTGTCACATGAGATGTGGCAGGGTGTGGTGGATAGTGTTTCCACATTATATAGTGTAGCACAAACCTGATGAACTTTAGGCATTTAGGTGTGAAGTCTGCTCAGTAAATGAGTAGAATCTGTGCGATGACTGGGATCAGTGGACACCTACATATATATACACACACATACATACAGCAGTAGGTGTACACATAACTTGATTTGGCAACAAGGACTCTTTCAGAGTGGTGTCTTGCCTTATAAACTTGTTGAGGTTTGTGGTAGGTTGGGACTTTCCTTTCCTTGGAGGAGGGGAATCTAAATATCTGCCCTAGAAGGTTCAGCACTTAACCCTCGAACCAGGACAAGGTTCTCTATAGGAGGTCAGCAAGCCAGTGGCTAAAGTTGGTCTGTCTGATATAGGTTATGAGGATCTTCTGAAGGTGCTTTGATAGCTTGGTTGAAAGGCAAGAGCAAGACAGGAGCAAATGACCAGTTCCTAGCATGGAGGGAGTCACCAGTGAAGTTCCTCAGTTGTTTGAGCTGAAGCTGGTGCTGTTCAATGTATTTGTCAATGTCTGCAAAAAGCTATGAGCATGGAGGTCAGGAACTGTGCTGAGGATGTGGAGGTACAGTACTTGGGGCAGCAGACGACGTGTTGCAGAAGACCCTTGTGACGAGTTAATAAAATGATAGAGGAAATTCTGTTCAGATTTAAGTAAAATGAGGCACATGTTGAAAGTTTTGCAAACTTCACATAAGAGAGGCAGCAACATCTTCAGGCTATCAAAACTAATTTAATGCAAGGCTAGTTCAGTGCTCACTAATGGTCAGAGGCCATGAGGAAAATAATAAAACAATGTTATCAGG
This sequence comes from Rhinopomastus cyanomelas, assembly GCA_013400115.1. Taxonomy (NCBI): domain Eukaryota; kingdom Metazoa; phylum Chordata; class Aves; order Bucerotiformes; family Rhinopomastidae; genus Rhinopomastus; species Rhinopomastus cyanomelas. The sequence continues at coordinate 505,927 of VXBP01002421.1, forward strand.
CCACTGTGGAAGCCTGTTGTTTGTGTGCATCGTGAAACCGTATGGGAGTCTGGGTTTCTCACCTTTCGTGGCGGAACGGGATGGGAGGAGGGGAAAAGCCAGAAGGGCAACAAGGTCAGTCGTAGGTTAGGAATAAATTATGTATGAGACATGACCAGGCAAGTAAAGTTCTGCAGCCTGTAAAATAAATGGGTTGGGGAGAGGTCTGCAGCACTGTGAGTGTCACTGCAGGGATGGACAGGAATTAAATGCAAGAGGTAAGAAGTATCCAACAAAGCTGTATGGGAACATGTTCAGGACAAATGAAAGGTACCTTGCAGATCTGTGAGAGGTTCTCATAGGACACATGCTTGAAGTTAATGTGAATTCAAAGGTAGGTTAGATGAGAAATTGAAAAGAGATCTGTTGATGTCGACAAACAGGAACTATAACCAAGGTTATGAAGTCCTTCAGTGAAAAGTGGAGGCTGCAAGAATGTTGATGGAAGAAATATGACATCTGTTTTCTCTGTTCTTATTCTTTCCTAGGCATGAGATTTGTGTGGGTATGCAGTAGAAATACTAGGATGCTTTAATGTACAAAACAGTAGGAACAGCAATGGGATTAATAAACCTCTTGTCTTTGTTCCTCTGCTGATAGTTGGTTGTTGGGATTAGATGGTAGAGGAACCTGTAGCATTTGGGTGGGAGATAATGATGTGAGATAACTTCCAGGTGATGTTTGGGCTTTTCCATCCAGAAGCAGCACAAGAATACCAAGACAGTTTTTTGTTTCTTTTTGTGTTCTCACAGAATTATTGAGTCTGAAAAAAACCTCTGAGCTCATCATGCCCAGCCTATGACTTAACATCACCACATCAGCCAGACCAAGGCACTAAAGGCCACACTATTCCTGATACAAGCCAGCATGCCATTGGCCTTTCATGCCAATGTCTTATCACATACACAATCCAAAAGAGACAAACACAGTCTATCTATCCTTCTAAAGAAAAAACGTAGAAGAAACACTCAGCACTGTTCAATGCCCTTCATGGGTAGTACTGAAGAAACTGGAAATAGTCACTCACCGTTAATTGGATACAACTCTAAGACACCTCCAATATCTTCTCCAAGTCCTAACAGTTTGAGAATAGTTATATGGCGCAGACCTGTGGGAGAAATGAAAAAGGTTTTGGGTCAGACTAGCTCTGTCTGCTCATCCCGGGGCAGATTTCAGTTTAATCAGATACATCTCTACCTGCTGCACTGGGGGTCAGACTCCGCTAGCCCTCTAGAAGAGTTACTGATTTTGACCGAGTCTCTTCCAGTCACATCACCTACCCCAAACATGGGGAATTCAAGTTAAACACCAAATGACTGCAAGGATTAGCCTGTGACAGGTATTAACGTCTTTCGTTTGTTCTGGGCAGAGGTTTGGTCTGTTGCCTCTGCTTTGAAGAAAGTCACAGAATCACAGAGTGATTCTGTGGATTGGAAAGGACCTCCTAGATCACCGAGTCCAACCATAGTCCTCAGGGGCTGTTGGTATAACATGAAAGAGAAGGACAATCTTTTCATCAGCGTCTGTTGTGAGAGGACAAGGGGTGATGATTTTAAACAAGAAGAGGGGATATAAGGGAAAAAAGTTTTACAATGAGGTTGGTATGGCACTGGGCAGCCAGTTTTACAGTAGTCCTTACCACACTTTACTTGGGTAGTTACCAAATGAGATGATGCTGCTGCTCTGGATGAAAGCCAAGTGATTATGACTAATCTGAAAAGGAACTTCTTCGCGGTGAGGGTGACAGAGCACTGGAACAGGCTGCCCAGGGGGGTTGTGGAGTCTCCTTCTCTGGAGACGTTTAAGACCCGCCTGGATGTGTTCCCGTGCCACTTGGTCTAGGTGATCCTGCTGTGGCAGGGAGATTGGACTAGATGATCTTTCGAGGTCCCTTCCAATCCCTAATGATTCTATGATTCTAAAGAGATTCTAAAGATCTAAAAGTGCAAATCTCTTTTCAGGCATAAGTGAAATGTATTGAAATGGTGACGTTTGAAAGGGACTTGTTTCATTCCGTTGGAGAAGTCAAGTCTGGATCTTGTATGGTATGTGCATTGCTAAGAACCTAAGTGAAGGAGCAAATCTGTCTGAGCTTCATTATGGAAAGACAGAAGAGTGTTTCTAGGTCTAGCTCTTAATTGCCTCCTAGAGGAGCCCATCTTTCTCCACTATGTCGCTGGATCTTAAGTACCTACTTAGTGGGCTGGGGAGGGCCTTACTGGATTAAAGCAGCTTTCATTAACGTTTTCACAGGTTTGGGAAATGAAGCACTGACACCTAGACCAGTTCTCATCTGAGTCGTAGAGGGTCTGCCCTTCTCAAAATAGTGTCCTTATGTGGCTAGTTTGGAACTGAAGTAAGAAACTGAAAGTATTACTGGTGTCCCAAAGTCCAAGCTTGAAGAGATGCTTTGGAATGCTAACCTTTTCTGTCTCACACAAATGATTCACAGAACCATAGAATCATCATGGCTGGAAAAGACCTCCAGGATCATCAAGTCCAGCCCTCAACCTAACATCTCAGTAACCCCTGGCCCATGGCCTGAAGTGCTCTATCTACTCTTTTTTTTAAACACATCCAGGGATGAGGACTCCACCGCCTCCCTGGGCAGCCTGTTCCAGTACCCAGCCACTCTCTCAGTAAAGAGCTTCTTCCTAAGATCCAATCTCAGCCTCCCCGGATGCACCTTAAGGCCATTTCCCCTCACCCTGTCATTAGTAATTTGAGTAATTCAAGGAGAGTGTGTTTAGTTGTCGAAGCTGTCGGGGTGTGCTGTACGACCTGCTTAGTGCACTCTTTTTCATTTGGATTTGGAGTGGCTACAGCAATCTTTTCAGTCATCAAACTCCTCAAACTGTCTAGGTTCAGACTTGGGGAAAGGAATCAGTTGCATCACCAGGAAGGATGTGGTTTTGCAGAGCAAGGGTGTAATTTCTTTTGACTCACCAAAATTGCAGGCTTGTCCACTGAGAGCAGCAAGCTGCTGGGAATAAGCCCAGTCCTCATCGCTGGGAGCAGAGATCACCACCAGCCGTCTTCTCCATCGGAACCTGGAAAGACAAGGGAGTGTGACAGGGCTTGAGCCCTCTCAGCATTTTTGTTCTCTGTAGGCCAAGATACGTTATAGTAGTTACAGCTAGACAGGAGATCTTCCCAGTTGTGATGGGAGATGCTAAAGCCTGTTTTGAATTTTACAACTCAAAAACTCTCAGGGAAACCTCTCTAGTTTCACTGCTTTCCCAGCGCTCATGCTCTGTGCACAAAGACCCCTTCAGTAGTTAGAGCAATGCTGAGAAGTGTATATTGAAATGACAGAAAAATTCCTGCAGACTTCCACCCTGGGCATTTGGCTTCTACGTCATTCACCACTGCTGGAACTGCACAGTTGTTTTGCAGTCCCAGGGCTGTCTGAGAATTAGGGTGTATCCTCATTTCAGACATAACTCATACTTCTGTGTAAATACTCGCTGACCTCTTTTCATTCTGCGCCGCCACTCGCTCAAAATACCTTTAACATGGCTTTAAATCTGAGCTTGTTTGTAAGAATGTGCTTGTGTGAGCCTGCGGCTACCTAAGGCATGCATGGGGCAATAGGATGAACCTCGGATGGTTCTTTAATTTGGGATGCCTCATCTAAAGGTCTGCACAAGAAGCACTTTCCATTGTCCTCTCAAGGAAAGGCAGTGCTGTAGGGACACTTTTGAGGACACCCTTAGACATTCTAATCTTGTGGGTGCTCAGTATTCTTGAAACAACCTCCTTTTTGACTAAAAGTACTTCTCCACTAAACCAAAAAAAATCAGATTTATAGGAATTTGCAAAGCTGAAGGGATATTTTTATAGCAGGAAATGATATTTTAAATGGGTGCAGATGTTACTCTGCTATAATAATAGCCTGTCTTTCTGAGGTACCACGTGAAGATCTCAAAATAAAGCCTAATGCAGTGTGTGAATTCTGTTCCACTTGAGGGAAGCAGAAAACATAGTGGGACTTGCTCAAAGTCACATAAGGAGTTGCTGAAAGAGCGGGGGATGCTGAACACAGAATCACAGAACATGAGGGATTGGAAGGGAACTCAAAAGATCATCTAGCCCAATCACCCCACCACAGCAGGATCACCTAGATCAGGTTGCACAGGAACACATCCGGGCGGGTTTTAAACGTCTCCAGAGACGTTAGATGACAGTGAGAAGAGCCTGGCTCCCACCTTTCACATATTTATAGACATTAATGAGGTCACCCCTCAGCATCCTTTGTCTTTGTTTTGTTCTCTGATATTCTGTGTACTTGCATCATTAAAAAAGAAAATCCTTGAAAAGCAAAGTTCCCCAGTTTCAGTCTTGTCCAGGAGGAACAGCAAAGAGACAGGGGTGTGCTTATACAGTTATTTGAACAGGAATGAAACGCATTAGGATGTGAAGGGCGGGGGGGAATTTCATCTTGTTATTCTCAACATGTGCAAAAATATAGTCTTTGTGATATTTTGTATAGCAAAAGCACCTGGCTACCTATAAACAGTGACTGAGAATGTTAACACTGGATAATATTTTGTCTAGGGCATAATTTGGGATGTCATCTTACCTGTGAGCGGCTTTAAGGTATCTTTAATTCCTTTCTGGTGTTTTTACTATCTGACTTGGAGAAGCATGGGGCTGAGAAGGGTTGAAAACCACTCAAACTGTTTATCCCACTGCCCCAGGCAATGCCCATACTTACTGTGCTCCTCTGGGGCTAGGGACACCTCTCACTAGAGCAGGTTGCCCAGAGCCCTGTCCATCTTGGCTTTGAATATGTCCATGGAAAGGGAATCCACAACCTGTCTGGTAACCTGTTCTGGTGCCTCACCACCCTCACAGTGAGGAACTTCTTCCTAAGATCCAACCTAAACCTTTTAGCTTGAAACCATTCCCCCTTGTCCTGTCACTAGAGTCCCTCCTAAAATGTCCTTCTTCAGCTTTCCTGTAGCCCCTTCAGGTACTGGAAGGCTGCTGTAAGATCCCCTCAGAGCCATCTCTTCTCCATCTGAACAGCCCCAATTTCTTCAAGCCTGTCCTCACAGGAGATGCTCTCTGGCCCTCTGATCATCCCTGTGGCCCCCCTCTGGACCTGTTCCAGCAGTTCCATGTCCTCCTTGTATTGGGGGCTCCATAACTGGACTTGGTACTCCAGGTGAGGTCACAAGAGCGGAGGGGACTTGCAGAGGGGTCTGCACAAGAACAGACCAATGACTTGCCGGTGACACTTTTGATGCAGCTCACAATACAGTTGGCCTTCTGGGCTGCACTCACACATTGCCAGCCCAGGTTGAGCTCTCAATCCCTTCACCACCCAGTAACTGTTTGTGCTTGAGGTTACCCCAACTCAGATGCAGGACCCTGTACTTGGACTTGTTGAACCTCTTGCAGTTTGCACAGGCCCAGTGTTTAAGCCTGTCAGGGTCCCTCTGGTTGGCCTCCCTTCCCTCCAGCACGTCGACCCCACTACACAGCTTGGTGTCCTCGGCAAACTTTCTAAGGGTGCACACAATGCCACTGTGCCTGTCACCAACAATGATGTTAAACAGTGCAGGGCCCAGAACAGACCCCTGAGGAACACCTCTGTGACTGACCTCCACAGCTCTTTGATTGCAACCATCCAATTCCTTATCCACCAAGTGGCCCAGCTGTCAAATCTACATTTCTTCTATTTTAGAAACAAAGATGTTGTGCAGGACAGTGTCAAACACCTTGCACAAGTCCAGGCATCAGTTGCTCTGCCCTTATCCACCCATGCCGTAACCTTGTTGTAGATGGTCACCAGGTTTGTCGGGCACTGTCTGCCCTCAGTGAAGCTGAGTCGCCTGTCACCAGTCACCTCCTCGTTTTCCATGTGCCTCAGCATAGTTTCCAGGAGGACATGCTCCATGATCTTGCCAGACACAGAGGTGAGACTGACTGGCTCGTAGATACCTGGCCATGTTTTTTCCCTTTTCAAAAACGGGGTTGCGTTTCCTTGTTTCCAGTCAATGGGAATGTCACTAGACTGCCGTGATTTCTTAAATGTGATGGATAATGGCTTAGCAACTGCGTCTGCCAGTTCCCCCATAACCTGTGGGTGTATCTCACTGGTCCACGACAGCTGTTAGTTCGTTCACCCACACTGATGAACAGATCAGTGGTTGGTTTCTGACATGAGAAGCTTCAATCCAATACTCTTGTCCCGACAGCTCTGCCAAATGCGTTCCTCTGCGCGTCATTTCTTCCTCTGTGTTTTTCCATCCCATTCTTGCTTGTGAGCCCCAAAAGCAGCACAGCTGGTGTCTTGGTGCTAAAGGGGACTCCTCCCCACAAACTCAAGGATCTCCTCCTGATACATATGGCTTTCAATCATCACTCAAGCCAGCTGTGGCTCTCATGGTCTCCTTTCAGGCCAGATGGGCTTGTTAAGCACAACTTTTGCATTACTCTAGCTGACTTCCCCAATGAGCAACGCCAAGGAGATGAAGCCTGGGCTCTTTTTTCACCTGGGAAGATAATCTTGGACAAAGTTGGAATGAATCTTGCTGGGAAACTGACCAATTGATGTGGCTAGTGAAGTCCACCCAACATTTGAAACCTAATGCTTGTTTCACAGACACCAAATGCGTTCCGTGCAGAGGCAGTTCTGTTTATAGAGGCAACATTCTGCATTATTCCTCCCTGTTTTTCTAACGTGTGTTTATTACTAGGGCTGTTTCCAAGCAAAGAGGGATTTGGGTCCTGTCACTTTCCAGCATACAAAGCTCTCTCTTGTGTTAGTCAGCTGTTTCCAAGCTGTGGTTCTTCTTGGTGGTCTTGGGGTTGAATCACTGAAACCTAAACAGGAGGTGATGAGGTGGGTGGGGTGCAACTTGTTAAAGGTCCTCTTTCTGTTGAAATGTTAATTGAAATTTAAAATGTTTATGAACCAACAACCTATTCACTTACCTGTTGCTGGTCGTAACCCATCATACCACTTTTATAGCCACATGGCATTGACAGTGCCTTCCCATGGACTCTGATAGGAGGGGCAGTAGTAGCAGTAGGTGAGGAGGGTAGAGAAATAACAGGCAAATACTAAAGTGAAGGGGTAGCCCTGATTCAGTGTAAATTGTCCTGTAACAGAGAGATCTATAGCTACACAACCTTTCTAAGGTTCTGAATTCCCACAATCCAGACATATCTATTGCCTGGAACGTAGGTCTCACAGGTAGAGCAGTAACACAGCATATGGAGATGGTACAAAAGAAACTGGCTTTCTGCAGAAAGTCTCTCAAACATTTTGCAAGAGACATCTGGGAGACCTTCAATAATATGCATGACTAATACTGGCAAAGTTCAACTGTTACCTCAAGTGGGATAAGAAGGAAGTTACAGAGAATTAGTTGCTGATTTGAGCTACACAGGAGGGATTAGAATAGGATTAATGAGATTGTGATGGCTGATGATTGAAACACATAAAACACTGTGCTTCAGACGTTCAAAACACTGAGCTAATATCTGTGGATTAATCCCTATTTTCTCTTATTAAGCAAATCAGTGTTATTATCTCCCCCATCATGACATATCATTATGACATATGATGGAGGAGATAATAACACTGATTTGCTTAATAAGAGATGCGGAAAATTGGTGTCCAAGAGTGTGCAGTCAGTCAGGAAACATTTCATGGGTCCTGACTTCCAGTACAAGACTGCATTCAGCTCTTAGCTACATCTCTGCATTTGCTTAACACTGTGAATACTGAGGAATCTGCATTAAACACCAGAGAAACAGGTGAATAGGTGTTTTTCCAATAAGGTAATGATTACTAGAATGAGCAGCAGGTACAAAACAAAAGGCAATACCTGGATAAAAAGCTCTCAAGGGATTGCTTCTTATCTTCTTTGCAGACAATGCCCTCCTTTTTCTGTCTTTCCATGTCTTTGATTCGTGATGGGAAGGTGTCGATCAGATCAAACACAGACTTCATTGCGATGGGCACTTCATAGTATTGCTTTGGCAAAGAAGGGGCAGGTGGATAAAAAGATGCACAAATTAGTGGCCTTTCAGCAAGAGCGTGATCCATACGCAATGTGTTGTCATGGGACTGAGCAGCCGAAACATGTGCCAGGTACTACATGAAAGCCACTGCCATGGTTCTGTGGTGCCAGCTCACCATCCCAGCAGAAACGCCCGATTCCTCAAACCCTGAAATCCCCTGACCTTGACAAACCCTCACCTTGACCTTCATGTCGGTGTCGGTCAGCACCATGAAGAAGTCATTGTAGGTCATCCCATACTCTTTCCTCAACTCACTGATGAGCTGCTGGTCCACAAGGTCTTCATCCTCTATCACTTTCATGGGCTTTTCGTTATCTTAATGTGAGACAAAGAAGAAATAGTCATGGAACAGTCAAGAAATAGTCATACAGCACTCTGCCTTCAGTTTCACCTTCCAAGAAAGGAGGAAATTAATTTTCCTAGGTGAAATTAATTTACTGGAAGCCCTCTTCCAGCTGCACAGGTAAGATATTGAAACATACCAGCATGGCATGATGGCTTTTCACTGTCCAGTTTGCAATCCCGGTGTTTTTGCAAAAGCAACCTGTCCTCGGGCACTTGCGCTTCAGTATTCAACATCTGCACTTGCTTTTGAGAAATGCTGGTTTCCTGAAAAGATCTTAAAGATCTTTCCAGTATGCTTACACATGTGTATCCATCTAGAAATCCTTTCACCGGCTCCTGAAATGGAACCAGTTATGGAATAGAAAATAGAAACTATTGAACAGTTTAGAACAGGAGCTGGGAAAAGACATACCCAGACGATGCCGCATAGAGAATTTGTGTCAGTGAACTATAGATAGAATGGCTTGAGGCTGACCTGGATAGTGAGAGTTAGTCTTCACGAGCGGCGTGGGAGGTTTAGTGAGTACAAGAAAGCAGAAACTGTTTAATGTGTTTTGGATGCTGCAGTCACAACTCTTTAGCCCTTCTGCCTGTATACCCTGCTGCGGCAGTCCTCATCCCTCCACTGGCTGACGTTCATTTCCCACTCCAGCATCCTGACAGAATGCAACTTAACTTTGAGATGAGTTTGCACCTGCTCACTGCTCTACCCTAAGAAAGCATTCAGAAATTCTTGAGGGGAGAAAATGGCCTTTGCACTTCACAAGACGTGAAGCTTGTACAAGACAAGCCTGTGAAGGTACTGGGGTTCCTTACTTCCCCCTTAAAGCATGGTGTGTTGGGGCCATTAGCTCAGCCTCAGCTGTAGTGTCCAGCACAGAGCTGTACAGTTGTGACAATGCTGGAGTAGGCAACGGTGGGCATGGAAAGCTATGAACAGGCTAAATCACACACAGAGTGGGATGTCGTCTTGGCCCCAAAGAGCTCTCTGCAAACATTGCTGGCTTGCAGAAATCACAGCCATGGCTTAGGCGACCTGCCTGAAGTGTAACAGCGGTTCCACAGCCTGTGAAGAGCTAGAGTTCGGAGGAACAGCGTTCCAGTCCCCTTTTCCATCGTAACTCACCAGCGAATAGCGATGAGATGAACTGATTCTCGTGTAGTACCCAACAACAGAAAAGATCCAACCAATTAAACAATAAGCACCTTAAAGAATTTTCTAAACACCCGTGGCCTTTAACGGAGCAGCGCTGGTCTGGTTCAGCCTAGCAGGAGGTCCAGTCTGTGTAACAGCCCGAGCAAATCCTCGGGAAACATGTGAATCACAACCTGACCTCTAGGTTTCACACCTTAGGCCAACTGACTCATGGCTCCCTTCCATTCTAAAGCCTCTCAACGTGGAGACAGCACTTTAGAGTTTCATTGTTAGGAGATTTTTCTTTCAAAGCTTACCCTGTAAAGTAGGAAATTGAATTGTAAGAGCGATACAGAAAAATGTTTCGTGGGAAAAAACCGACATCACAAAGGCTGGCCTGCCTTTCAAACGGTGACGTTATAGCCACGGAGCAAAAAGAGAAGTTAGTCTAATTGCCTCTTGCAATTCATGCCCCTGACCTACACCTCATAAAGGACATCTGGGATCAGCACGAGGAACAATAGCCATTGTGACCGTCTGCTGCTGTCCTCAAAGATCCCGCTCTCATTGCTCTTTCTAGAAAGGTCACTGACAGAGTGTGGAAGCTTTCCTCCAAACATCTCTAGCAGCTAGACAGGCTGGGAATATTAATTGCTTTGTAGAAATAATTCAAATGAGGTCCTAAGTCTTCTCACAACAGCATAAATACGGGAAACACAATGTTTCTTGGGAGCTTCTGCTTCTTCTGGTGCTGAGTGGGACATGGAGAGGTAGTGCAAGCAGGGAAGGCAAAGGAGAAGGGAAGAAAAATAGAAGTTAGTATTAATTTTTTTAAAAGCTCAGGATTTGGTGCTTTAAGCAAAAATAGAAGGTGAGCTTCATGTAAGGTTTAACTCAGACCCTTGTAAGTCTCCTACTTTTCTTTAACTACTAGTTAATTCCTCCTGTGAGAATTCAGCTGTTACATGCACTTGTGTGGTTTGGAGAAAGTGTGGGTGTAGATTAAGTCTGGAGCAGGCTGAAAGAGGATGGTCTGTGTCAGAGGGAATGTCTGTTTATTAGCCAGAGTGGAGCTGAATATAGACCTAAACAGTCCACCACAGGCAGATGGGTCTAGGTGACCTTGAGTAACCTTGGCCTGGTGTGGACAGTCCTGTACTGCTCCAGATTCGTCAAGCTGGAGCACAAGTGGCCAGTCTGGCAGGACTTGTGACTTGCTGTCATTCAGGGACACAAGGTTCCTGATCTTCTGCTAGGTCTCCTGTCTCAGAGGGTAGCAAAGGTGTGGCTGGAAGCCAGACACAGTCTGTGATCTGGCTTTTGGTATGCCAGACCTGGAATACCCTGGAGCTTTCTGTTGCACCACACAGCTCTTCCCAAGGTCTGGTAAAACTATATGAACTTCCAGAGGAAAGATGTGATGGACTTGCAAGTGAAACTAGCAGCTTTTGTACTATTTATTTGCTGTTGTCCGTTGAAGCATTCATAGTGGTGTTAACTTTGAGACACAAACAGCAATGAATTTGTTTACATGATTCAAGAGAGATCTAAGCTTAAGTGCTTTGCTGGGCTGGGACCTGCATTTTTTGTCCAAGCCCTACTGTTTACGAAAGGAAAGGCTCTCACTGACTTGGAGGGGTTCTTACCTAGGACCTGAACACTGACACCACTTGTTTCAAAGCTGCCCAAGAGAGATGGATGCACAAAGTCACCTGTCTGTGTGGGAACTCTGTGTGGGGAAGGTGGTACTAAATATGGCTGAATGAGCTACTTTGCAAGCCCTGCATGCTCTGATTTATGGAGCCTGCAAAACCTCTGGCTTCAATGAGAGGAACCTGTAGCCAGCAATGAGCAGTCGCACTGATGGGTAGTTTGCTTTAAATGTAAAGAGGGACAGCAGGACTTCAGATGGCAAACCTTTTACTATCAGACACGATGGTGCAAACTAGTAAGGTGGTCCATTCCTAGAAGGTGTGGCTGAAATCTTACAAATTAATATATCCTTACCAGTACAGAGGGGAAAATGCACCCGGAACGACCCTGGAACCCACAGCAAGGGATCTAACTAGCTCCCTTCTCCCTTTCCTGCGTGTAAGCAATGCATGCCCCTGAGAAACCAAGCCTTGTCTATGATCTTGTGGGGAGTGCAAAGGCAGGAGAAAATGCAACATGGGAGAGTGGGGAGATAATGACATTGAGCTTCAAAACAGGATTAACGTGGGCAAAGTGTCAAAGATAATCTCAGACAGTTCCCTGTATCTTTTCCTGCCCCAAATCTCTTCTCCTTCATGACAAAAGTCCAGTTTCTTTAAATAGCGTTTAAATTGTGCCAGCCAGTACCTGGCCACCCATGGCCAGTGTCATGCAAACAGCCAAGGGCAGGGCTGGCATTGTACTAGAGTAGTCATTCAGTTGGGCGGTGAGGTTGGTACTCAAGATAATAGTAGAGCTGAGCCTAATTTCCTCCTTCTGTCCCATGTCCCCACCACAGTTTTCTACCTTTTCACTGTTTCCCTGGCTTTCAGAATTCCCACAAAAAAGGTGAAGGTGCTGAGGTTACAGCGCTGGAAGCCTAAACATGAGAAATACCAGAGCCACTTCTGTAAATAAAAAATGGGGGTAGTTAACAGGGAGGGAGGGGGAATAGGTTTGAAAGTGCAGCTGGGCCACAGCAAATAATCTTGCTTAGATCTTGACCTAAGCTGGGGAGATTTCTCCCTTTACTGTCTGTGTTGAGCCCAGGAGATAGAAAGAAATGAATAATAAAATCAGGAACCTAGCTGGAAGTGGTCAATTTTCATGCTGCTGTTGTTCACGGTGCCAAAAATTGTAATCACTGAAATCTTCCTCGTTGCCATCTTGCAGAAGCTCTCCAGATACTCGTCTCGCTGCTGTACATACATGGTGTTGTCCAGCTTGGGAGTTGTGATCAGCTGGTTGATGGCAGAGACAAAAGAGCTCGTTTAGTACAAGGAACAAAGTAGAGGAGTATTTTACCAAAGGAAAAAGAGTCACTGTCTGCAAACTCAGCTTTTGTTCCCATTTTTGTGTTTGGAGTGTACCTCTAGCCCCTGGCTGGACCCAAAGGTGTTCAGTCAGCCACAGGCTGGGACCACGGCCAGCTGGTGCCCCCCAACTCCTCTGCTGCCTCTCCACAGCGCTGGTAGAATAGATGGAACTGGATTTTGCAGAAAGTCACGTATGGTATTACCCCTTGGCCTGCCAGTCCTGCCAGGTCTCCCTCGCAGCCTTCAGTGCTGTCGTGAATCTAGGATTCCCTCTACTCACCCACCGTAGGAGCACTGGGAACACGGCAACTACTCTGGCTTCTTTCTGTGGTCCAGACAGGGCTCCCAGTGACTGATTTCATGTCAAGGGCCGAGTACAACTAGAACTCAGCTTATTTAAGTGATGGTCATAGAAGAAGGCCTCCAAGACTTGCTAAGACCACTGAGACCTCATCTCAAAATGTCATCTTCAGCTTTTGCTTGGATTTCTTTGGAGCTGTATGTACTGAGATGGCACGGCTAGCGGGGAAGAACAATGACACCAGAGGTATAAAAACCTCTACAGTTTGTAGTACATCAAAACCTCTACCAATGGCAAAGATCTGAATTTGGAAAACTTTAAAGCACACAAGTTGGGGCCTTCGGTGACTGAGATGCACAGGGCAGGCACACAGGTGTGTAACAACGTGCAGCGGTCCTGTGCAGCAGTTCCCAGCAGGAGGTGGAGAAGAATGTGCAGCTCTGGTGGTCTAATCATCCTAACTGGCAGCAGCGAACTTCAATCAAGCACTGCTGCTGATCCTCAAACACAAGGGGAGTTGGAATCTGGATCAGGACTTTGTGGTTTAAGGTCATAAATCATCACCAGAATCCTTCAACTGCAAACATCTGCTTCAGTCTGCAACAGGTGCAATCATCTTCTAGCTGCCTTCTTAAGTTTGTAGGGCCTGGAGGCTAATTTTTATGATATAGAATCATAGAATCATTAGGGATTGGAAGGGACCTCAAAAGATCATCTAATCCAATCCCCCTGACACAGCAGGATCACCCAGACCAAGTCATAGAGTCAGTCATGGTTAGGAGGGACCACAGGATGATCATGTAGAATCACAGAAAGTTACAGGTTGGAAGGGACCTTGGAAGATCATCTAAGTCCAACTCCCCCCTGCTGGAGCAAGGTAAGCCCACAGTACTGTCTCAAGATGTCCTACATGGGGCTCAAACCCATGACCCCAGGAATCCAGAGTCCCATGCTCTACCGACTGAGCCAACTCCTTATAAATTCAGTCCACCGATGTCCTGAAACGTAAGGGGCATTTCTGAGCTTGTAAGGTCTGGCTCTCATTTGCAAAGGTCCCTGGCATGGCCACAGGAGGTGAATGGAGTCAGACACAAAGAGGATTTGATTTCTGGGCCGTAACCGGCAACGCGTTGCTTTTGATTTGCATAGAAATGCTTCTAATGACAAAAGGATCGCCGAACGTCACGGGGGACTGAGACCAAAACCCGACCGTTGGTCGGCCCCTGGTTTCAGAGGCCGTGAGCATTAATGCACAATCCAGCCTGTATTTAATCTGCTTTGTAGAACGAGGCAGGGAACACTTAGGAGGCAGAGCAAGCTTCAAACCAAAGTGGTGTGCGAGGAGTGCTCCAGCCCAGGCAGGGCGCACGCCGTAGCTGGCTGTGTCTGCCTGCGGGAGTGCGTGTGTGCACGTGGGCACGGATGGAGCGTTGCCTACAAACTGCCAGTCAGCGCTTCATCACCACAGAGGGGTAAACAAACGAGCCCCCCACACCCACAAAGCCCAGCTCTTTCAGCTTTAGTAGGGCTGCAGGAAAAGCCCTGCTACAGAGGGGCAGGACTGCAGGGCTCAAAACTCCTGTGTTTGTCCAGTTTCTGCACCTGGGTCCTGTATTTGTCATTAACTGCATTTAATCCAGAATAAGCCTTCAGATTTCTGGATGTTTGAAACTCACATTGAGTGTAGGACTTAAAATTCCATGTCCTGCTCAAAAGACTTTTGGGACAGGACTGAAAGAGTCTGTTGAAGCAGCTGGAAGACAAGAGTATGGCAAAGCAGAGGGGAATAACTCAGGTAGGATCAGACCTTTCAGCTAGATGAACTCTGTCGTTTGGGACTCTTCAAACTTCCCCTCTAGAGAGCTGGCTCACACTGCTGCAGAAATGGCTCTGAGGGAACTGCACAGTGAGATAGGAAGGGATGCAAACAGGCAGATGTGTGGATGCAAAGAAACTTGGAAAGTTCTTTGTTTCCCACAGGTGCCATGGTGGCAAAGGGACGGTAGAGTTAGCCACCTCTTTTACTGAGGACCAAATCGTACGTCTTTTCCAAGAAGCAAGCAGGCTGAGGATGGTACTAAAAGTGGGGAACATGAAGTACAGCATGGCAGAATCATTTGTCTTCAGTGAGGCTGGGCCTGACAACCTGAGAGGTGCTCCACCTCCCTCATCATCTTTGTTGCCCTATGCTGGACCCTCTCCAGAAGCTCCACATCCCTCTTGAACTGAGGAGCCCAGAACTGGACACAATACTCCAGGTGTGGTCTCACCAGGGCAGAGTAGAGGGGGAGAAGTACCTCTCTGCATCTGCTAACCACCCCCTTCTAATCCACCCCAGGATGCTGTTGGCCCTCTTGGCCACAAGAGCACATTGCTGGCTCACAGTCATCCTGCTGTCCACCAGGACCCCCAGGTCCCTCTCTCCTTCACTACTCTCCAAC
>VXBP01002422.1:493-28507 GCA_013400115.1 Rhinopomastus cyanomelas
TGAGGCTGCTGCCAGCTGGCTGCAGAAGACTTCATCAACTTCCTCACTCTGATCTGGAGGTCTGTAATAGACACCCACAACAGTGTCACCCATGACAGCCTGTCCCTTAATCCACACCCACAAACTCTCAACTCTCTACTCTGCTGTCCTTGGACAGAACTCAATACATTCCAGTTGTGCTCTCACACAGAGGGTAACTGCTCCACCCGGCCTTGCTAACCCACCCCTTCTAAAAACGACATAACCATCCATGACCACTTTCCAGTTATGTGCGCTGTCCCACCAGGTCTCCGTAATCGCTACCAAATCATAATTGCCTGACTGGACACAGATTTCTAACTCCTCCTGCTTATTCCCCATGCTGCGTGCATTGGTGTACAGGCATTTCAGGGAGTGAGCTGAGCGCTCCAAATTCGCCCTAGGACAGCAAGAGGTCATCTGTTCTTCCTTAAGATCAGAGCTCTGCCCCACTGGTGCTCGCTCATCAACTATCCCACCCCCCCTCAAATTTTAAAGTCCTCTGAATGAGCTCTGCCAGCTCCTGTCCCAGAGCCCTTTTTCCTCTCTGAGTTAAACCTCTCCCATTTGTATCTGCTAAGCCTGGTGTCTGAAAGAACCCAAAGCCCTGCTTGTAACATCAGTCTTGTAGCCAGGCATTGATGTACTTAATCCTTCTGTTCTGATCCATGTCCTCACCCCAAAAAGGAAATAGTGAACAGAAGACAATTTGTGCCCCAGAGTCCATCACAGAATGCCCTAATGCCCTAAGGTCTTTCTTCATTCCCCTCAGACTATTGAATATAACTTCCTCCCCACTTGTTTGGACAATTAGTAGTGAGTTATAGTTAGCTGATCTCACCAGGTTAGGGAGCAACCTAGTGATGTCCCTGTTTCGGGGTCCCGGTAAACTGCAGACTTCCCTATGATGGGGGTCAGCTCTGAACATTAGGCCCTCAGTCCCTTTCAGGACCGAGTCTCCAATAACCAGGACCCATCTCCTCTTTGTAGAGGAGATTGTCATAGCACTGGAAGCCTTCCTGGATTTATTAGACTTTGCCTGGAACTTCAGTGTGGGATCTCTATCCTTTATATAAGTCCAAGTGCCGGGTGCTGCACTTTGGCCACAACAATCCCATGCAGAGCTACAGGCTGGGGTCGGAGTGGCTGGAGAGCAGCCAAACAGAAAGGCACCTGGGGGGGCTGATTGATACCCGCCTGAACATGAGCCAGCAGTGTGCCCAGGTGGCCAAGAGGGCCAATGGCATCCTGGCCTGCATCAGGAATGGTGTGGCCAGCAGGAGCAGGGA
The DNA here is from genome assembly GCA_013400115.1 of Rhinopomastus cyanomelas. NCBI lineage: Eukaryota > Metazoa > Chordata > Aves > Bucerotiformes > Rhinopomastidae > Rhinopomastus > Rhinopomastus cyanomelas. The sequence goes on from VXBP01002422.1 coordinate 1,801, forward strand.
GGTCATTCTGCCCCTGTACTCTGCACTGGTTAGGCCGCACCTTGAGTACTGTGTCCAGTTCTGGGCCCCTCAATTTAGGAAGGACATTGAGGTGCTTGAGCGTGTCCAGAGAAGGGCAACGAGGCTGGTGAGGGGCCTTGAGCACAAGCCCTATGAGGAGAGGCTGAGGGAGCTGGGATTGTTTAGCCTTGAGAAGAGGAGGCTCAGGGGAGACCTTATTGCTGTCTACAACTACCTGAGGGGTGGTTGTGGCCAGGAGGAGGTTGCTCTCTTCTCTCAGGCAGCCAGCACCAGAACAAGAGGACACAGCCTCAAGCTGCGCCAGGGGAAATTTAGGCTTGAGGTGAGGAGAAAGTTCTTCACCGAGAGAGTCATTGGCCACTGGAATGGCCTGCCCAGGGAGGTGGTGGAGTCGCCAACTCTGGAGCTGTTCAAGGCAGGATTGGACGTGGCACTTGGTGCCATGGTCTAGCCTTGAGCTCTGTGGTAACAGGTTGGACTTGATGATCTATGAGGTCTCTTCCGACCTTGGTAATACTGTGATACTGTGATATCCTCATTAGATTGGCTGTCTTCCAATAGGAGCTCATATCTATTACTTAGTGGCAACTGGGGAGGTGCACCAGGCAAGGGTGTCACCCGCCTTCTGCCATGGCCCTGCACTTGGCTCCAGCCACCCATTCTACTTGGGCTCCTCTCCACCCCCTGAGAACCATAGGATACAGGCCCCTCCTGAATCTGACTCTTATTTATCTGTTGTCTAGACTGCTGAACCTGACTCCACCTGTCTTCATCGGTTTCAGCCTCACTAGTTCTCCTGAGCTTTCCTAGTTCAGGCTGTAGCCTTTCAACCTCATGCTGCAATTGTGCTGCCCAATCAAGCAAATAATCTACCTGCTCACACTGAACGCAGCCAGGAAGATGAGAAAAAACTCTGCATTCATGACAGCCTATTACCTGCATAACCTCATCTTTTTGGGGGATCTCTGTTTGGGTTCCCACCTCCACGTGCAGTTGTGACCAAAGCCTGGTCTTCCTCTGCTGCTACACGAAATTCTAAAGGCTTTTGTAAGACACAATTTTTAACTCCACATGGTCCCGTAACATCAGCTGTGACAAGATTTAAAATAGTAATTGGACAAGCAATCCTTTCGGGGAAAAAAAAATAGAGTCTGGTTCTAGGAATCTGAACAGTCTGTGCAGTGTTTGAGATTCTTTGGTTGATAGAGGGAAGCAGATCTGCTACAAAACCAGCTAATGAGTGAGTCTGGCACAGAACGATCAGAAAGATTTTGTTTGTTGTAGGTTAACAGAATGCAAAATCACACTAAACATCTTTAGCAGTTATAACTACTTGTAATGAGGAAAGTTTACCTGTAGATCTCATCCAAGGAATATATACCTTTCTAAAATAAGTCTTTAAGGTTGTTTCAGGACTCACAGGGTGAAACACAAGGAGTGGTGCTATGTAGGATTTCAGATTCAGAAGGCAATGTCTATTTCTAATATTATTAAATCTATAAAATTCTGTGTTGGTGTATTTGGTTTAACTGATCCTCCTCATGACATCTCTCACAGTGCTATGTCTGTAGTGCTGGCTGGAGGTATGCTGATAACACAACAGTATTTTGGCTACTGCTGAGCAGTGCTAGCATAGCACCAAGGCTGTGGGTTGTGTTATTTTTTCTTTCCTAACATTCTCCCCAACAGTAGGCTGAGGGATGGGCTGGGCCAGCTAACCCAGACTGATCAAAGGGCTATTCCATACCATATGACATTAGGCCAGATAGCATAACAAGAGGAAAGAAGGAAGGAGGCGCATGTGTTGGTGACATTTGCCCTCTGGAGCAACTGCTACACCTATGGGGCCCTGCTTCCTGGAAGTGAGAAATGAAGGAAGCAAGTAGTAACTGTCTCAGCAAATTGGTCTGGCTTCAGTAGGAATGTAGGGTTAGACTGCCTTCTTTTGAAATCATGTGTGTGCATGCTTTCAAAATGATTATTTTATCCAGCTTTGCAAGGACTGATTTGTTTCTAGACTGTGATATGAAAAGAAAATGGATAACGTATTTCAGAAATATGTTTTCATATAATCTTTTTCTAGGTAATTAACCTCTCAGATTCCAGTTCCTGGCTGTTAATTTGCCTTCTAGCTCTAATGCTGCCAAGAGGAAGCAAGACTCCTGCGTCCTTTTATCTACTGTAATTCATTTCTTTCCCTTTATTTTACTTCTCTTTCCCTCTCTTGTTTATACTCTGCACTCTCTCCAAAGTAAAAACAGAACATAACTCAATGAGCATAGGCAGTATGCATAAGGAACCTGTAACTAAAAAAGTATAAACACACCTACTTACTGTATGGCTGATGAAGTTCCAGGCCTTCGGCTCAGACACACAGGGACTGTGTACAGGATTATGTAAAGAGAAAGCAATCTTCAAAAACCTTATAAAATAATTGCTTCGAAAAGCCAAGCTCATGTGTCTTCTAAAGGCATTAATTCTGGATTTGCATTAAATAGTAAGGAAATATAAAGTCTGTAATTTAATTTTAGTAACATAGACTAAATAACAGTTGCACTTGAAGATAGAATGTATGTGGAAAAAGACTTTGAAAATTAGCAAGAAAGTGGTCCAGACTTTGAAGCCAATATTAAAAGGAGAGTGAAAATTCCTTTCTTAAAAAAGAAAAAAAATGAAACACAAATCATTATAGATTGAGCATACTCTTGATAAAAAATCTCAAGATTACTCCACATAAAGTGGATCCCATCAGACAAAAACAAAAAATCCAAATCAATGATGTGCCCCTGGATTCTCATTATACATACTTTGAGGGTACATGTATATTGCGAGTACTCCTAAACAGCCATTGCTCAGCTACTGTGAAAGACTTGAGACACATTATGAAAAATACAAGAAATTAAAGTTTTAAACACGGAAAGTATTAACCTTTAAGACTGTAGAGTGTGTTTGATTTCTGTAGCCTCTGTTGAAGTGAAAACCTATGTAGGGTTTTGTATGACAGGAAAACTGCAACAATCTGGTGGCTGCCAAGCACCTGCCTTTGCAGAAGGAGTTTGGTGGTGATGTTGATGTATTTCTACAATGCCTAGCATGATCAGATCGCTGTGGAAGTCTGCAACAATAAGAGTAGTAATAGTAATTTTTATGATATTATTAATAATAATAATAATAATGATTATGTTTTTATGTTTCAGAGCATTGTCTGGAAACTGAAATCCAGGAGAACAAATAACTTACAGTTAGTATCTAAAAGTACCAATAATACTGCCTTGAGGGTTTTTAAATAAAATTCTAAAACACATAGTGACAAAGTTACAAATATGTCTGATAACCCAAAAGAGAAATTATGATCAATGAGCATATATTTTCCTTTCCTTTGGCAAGGAACAATTACTCACAGGATTAATGAAAAAACAGCTATTGAATTCAGCTCACATAGAACAGACCCTGAATGGTTTCCAGGAAAAATTCAAGTATTGCTTTAGAAATTTCTTACTAGACTAGATGAAGTCTAAGAAAAAACGATTTGTAGATGTTTTCAATGGTGATACTGGAATTACTCACAAAACCCAAGGTATTTTCCCTGCGTATGGCTATGGCTACTAACGTTTTAATTACTAAATCTCTCTACAGTCTCAAATCCTTGGCAATGACTCTATCCCTGTCATTTCTATGTCTATTCTAAACAGCTGAATTTTCTTCAAAACACATAATCCTCATCATGTCACCAAAAAATATCATACTTTAGAGACGCAGCTTCCAGTATTAATTTTTTGCATGCCAGTACTCATTAACTGGGCCTAGGTTTCCTAGGTAATTTTCAGTAGCTGGAAATGTATAAAGTCGTTTAACTGTATTAAGGCATGTCTCCATTTTAATTGTTTTTCAATTTGTCTAGAACTGTTCAAGTTCCTGTGGAAAGTGTGAGGACAACATTTCTTCAGGACAGCTGGCAGTAGGAGGGAAATACTGCTAAGTAAAGCCTCAGCATTTACTATATTCTGTAATTCCTGTGCGGATCTCCACTTTCACAATAAGAAATGTATCACGAGGCAATGTTCTAATTAAGAGGTCTGGAAAGCGTTGTCTGAGCAGTGAAGGGTTATTCTACATGCAGGAGTCAAAAGCTTAACTTCTCAGATGTTAAAGGCTGTGCACATTGCCTTTGCCATACTTTTGAATATGTTATTTGGAACATGTTAACTATTATGTTAGCTTATCTGATAACCTGATAAAGCTGTATGATTTGCTGCCTTAAGGCCTTGAAGACTCTAATTATGAAATAGGTATTCTTGCCCAAAGGACTCTGTACACATTTATTTCCTTCTTAAATATTAATTGAACAGCAGCTCAGAGGAGTATGTTTTATAATTAAGCACAACATTTGTTCTAGAACATCTGCAACATTATTTAAACACTTTTGAACAGTTTGCTGAAAAGGTGAAGCCCTTCAAAAAGAAATTCTATTTTCTCTGTAAATACCAGCCAACTCAACACTCAGTGAGCAAGTGACTGTTAGTATAGTGAAAGGGAAGCCAACTTAGCTTTTCTGCAAAGTGAGATGTTGATCCTGTCATTTTCCTTAACATTTTGGAAGGTTTCACTGCTTTGAATGGTCACATGATGTTGTTCAAGCATTACAGAACTGAGATGTAATGAAATTGCAGTGAAATATTGCTGACAGCAGAGATCTACTACCCCAACACGTGGGAACATAGTTAAGCAAGTTTCTGGGTCATGAACAGTAAGTCATGCACACAGCAAGTCCATGGACTGTGGCAAGTCAAGACTTGCTGAGTATAACCAGGTTCATGGCGTGCCTCCTTTACTGTATCCATGTTGACAAGTCTTCACGCAGTGATATCGTTCCGTTTTGCTGAAACTGACAAATATCGAAGTTTGTGGACTACTTCAAATGTTAGCCATGTTCATGGTAGTTTTTTTAGACTTTGCATGTAAGGAACTCTGAAAATCTTTTTGTTCTTGCAGAGAAAATCAATTTCTGTGATTATACAATGTAGTTTACTAATGTCAGAGTGCCTTTAGTGAATTTATTTACAATCCTCATGTGCTAATACATAAAGGTAACCTGCGTATTATGTTCTGTAAATTGAAAATGGACCCATTTTCCTTTTTTTTAAACATGAATTCTCCTTCTCAAATGAAATGAGATATGAACTTTGTTCCGTCCAGTGAATCCAGAAAAAAATGTTTATTTATTTTGCTGTTATTTCTGAGTGCTGAATGTCTGTCATCAAAACTCTCTAACAATTTGGAGGGAAGGAATAGTAGAAAAAAAGGAGTTTAGCCTCTTTTCAAGTTGTTACAACAACTTATCACCCTTATCACTGATGCAGCAGTTTTGGAGACATCACCCACTGTTCCCAAAGATCCCTCACTTCACTTCACAGTAGGGTTATCAATGACTCTCCAAGAGTTATTCCCAAGTATTGACCGAGTCTCATGAAGGATATAAGAATATCTTCTGAAAAACTGGAACAAGCCAGTCAACAAATCAGGACTCAAGATAGCTGTTTGCAGTAAGTAATAAAGTTGTGTTTGGTCATGGAATTGTTTGTTCGTTTTAGAGCATCAAGGAAATATTGATGTGCTTTCATGGTGTAGGTGAACTGAATTATGATTAGTGTCATCAAAATGAGAGGATTCTAAGAGCTGGAAAGGTTGGCCTATAAATTGAGCATCCATTTTAAGAGGTAGTAAAGAGTGAGACAGTGTGGTGCCATTTAGTGCCTCTAGAGGCTGCATTTAAATCTTTTATTTCAGTCTTAATTGCATTATTTCTTGCATAATTTACCTCTAAGAGGCTAAGACTTTTCTAGGATAAACACTAAAATTTAGATCACTTTATGATGACAAGGAAAATAAATATTCTTACATCTGATTATTTCTTATTATTTATTTCTTCCTCCAGTACTTCACTTCCCATCTGCATCTGCAGTATATCATAGACTGAAAAGGTTTTTTCTTAATACATGAAATGTCCTTAGTAGATGGTCCTATGTCATGAGACCTTAAATAACAATAATGTAATCCGTCGGGTACTCTGGCTACTCACAACATTATTGGTGGAGATTAAGTGTAAGAGAGCCAGAAGAAAGTAAAAATCTGAATCAGTGAATGAGGAAAAATGTGGGAATTAATTTAAAATTATTAAAGTGAATCATTAGGCCTGTGCCATAAAGTATCAGTCTGGGGAACTGTGACCTATTCAAGGTTATTCCCAGATTCAGCTATGAAGACAGCAGAATGGCGCCAGGTGCTGTGCTACAGTCTGCATTAGATCTGAGTAAGAATATTTTCAAATTTCTTTTTGAAAACAATGTCATTATACACATGTCTACACAAAAATTTTAACATAAAATGGACCAAATTGGCAATGTTGCTTTACTCCTCTTCATTCCAAGAGAAAGAACAAACAACATTACCTGCAATTCCCGCTGGCTGCCCTCAGTGTGAGACCTGCCTGAAGGCTGAGGCTTCTCAGAGTCCTCCACTTAACACTGTTCTGAGAGTCTTGCCTCAGTAGTGCTTAGAAAATTTAGCTTATTTTTATGGCAATAAAATCTAAGCAAATTTAAAGGACTTTCTCTTCCTGCCTTTTGGATATGGGTCTGCTCATGAACTTGAGGACATCCAAGAAATCATGTCATTCAAGAAACCTTATCCTGCTGGTGAGCAACCAGATTGAACCTTAAATTAGTGTGATTACTGATGTAGTTGGGAGGGCTTTCTATAAGGTAATTTAATTCAAGTGGCATAAAGAATCAAAGTAATTACCAGCTCTCCTCTGTCAGCGGAAAAAGATAAGCCCTACAGAGTAATTATTCTCATCCTGAGCTATGTACGTTTAATGGGATGAGTCAGCATCTGGAGGTGTCTCTTTCTTTTCTCTATTAAGAGCCATTTCCAGATGAGAATCTGGAAACTGAATTCTTGGCGGGAGTTGGATGCATACCTAGGTAATCAAGGAGATCAGGCTTTCAACTGTATCTAGACATACAGATGACATAAATGAAAACAAATAAAAAGCTTTAAAAGAAGCTTGAATACAGGTCTGATTAACCTCTCTTGAACCTACTGTATACCTCTGCATGCTAAAATGCTTTTTGAACTGTGACCTTGACTTTACAAATTTTGTCTTGAATTCTGTTTCTAGAAGTCAGATGCACCCTTTGTCATAAATTTTTAAACATGTTAAACATATTTGAATATCATTCCACTGAAGATGTGACAAAGAATTAGCAGCATTTTCAAAACACCCAGTTGGATTCAGGTAGCTTCACTGTTATCTTAAATTGAATGTATAGTATTTCTGCTTAGCTGGCTCTATTTCCTCAGCCAAGTGAAGGACATGAGTTCAGGCAGAATTCAGGGCCAGCACTTCTGGGTCACTGTATGTGCTTCTGCTGGCTCACTGAATCTAGATGTCAATAGATTGTATCAAACTGAAATAACTTTTTTTTTTTCCCCACAGTTGCAGAATGTAAGTTACATTTAGCTTTGTTTGAAAGTTCCTCACCTTAGATACTTCCTATCTATGAAATTACTACAAAGTAGTGACAAATTTGGAAGTAATTGTAAATCTTTCAGTACTGATGAACCCGAGAAATGTTTCCTGGCTTACAAGAAACAGATTAAACCACAGAGAAAAAGAAGTAGTTACAGCATAATCTGTTGTATAGACGCATAAGTTCTCCAAGAGCCCCTAAGTTCTCCAAGAGCCCCTTCTTTCTGAAAACGATCTCTGCTGTCTAGCTCACCACTTCCAGAGCCTGAGCACACAGTAGATGTCAGGCTTGCACTGCCATGAAAGCAGCAGAACTTACCAGAGGCTCCACTGACTGAGGATGCAAACCTGCCTGCGAGTGATGACAACCACCAGCCTTGTACTCAGCAGCACAACAGGTCTCCTAGAAGGCAAGGTAATATTTGGGTGAAAGAGAGACAGTCAGGGTGTTTTGCTGTTTACTCTGTAATCTTTCCAAGTTCAGACACTTTCTCACTTGATTGGTCCACATATTGTACTTAAGCTGTTAGTCCTTATCTGGCTTCACAGTATATCTACAGTTGGTTCAGTGGCACTTCTTTTTAATTAAAATTTTTGTTTAGTAGAAGGTATTCTATCCAGAAGGAGAGTGTGGAAAATGTGCAGACTCATGAACTGATTTTTATTTTCTTTAGAACACATCTTTCATTTCACTTTCTATTTGCAGAATTACCAATATAATGCAACCTTGAAATTCCTTTTTCAGAGTCATAGGATCATAGGATGTTAGGGGTTGAAAGGGACCCAAGAGATCATCGAGTCCAACCCCCCTGCCGGAGCAGGACAAAACTATCTAACACAGATCACAGAGGAACGCATCCAGGCGGGCCTTGAAAGTCCCCAGAGAAGGAGACTCCACGACCTCCCTGGGGAGTCTGTTCCAGTGCTCTGTGACCCTCACAGCAAAGAAGTTCCCCCTTGTGTTGAGGCGGAACCTCCTCTGCTGCAACTTACACCCATTGCTCCTTGTCCTATCACAGGGAGCAAGTGAAAAGAGCCTGCCCCCCCCCACCCTGGCCAGCCTTCAGGTACTTATAAACATTTATCAAATCTCGCCTAAGTCTTCTCTTCTCCAGACTAGACTTCTCCTAGACTATCTCTCATTCTTGTCCTACCTACAGCATCTCAGTCAGAAATAGTGGGCTTTGGGATTATCCTTTAGAAAATTCTTGACTGTGCTCAGCTGTAACTAAACAAGTCTATTTGCATAGGTACAATTAAACATGCACCTATAGGCTTTGATAGTTCTTGATGTCTGTGATCAGGCTGGAGATACAAATATTATTGCTTGGGAAAAACTTTTCTAAAATTACACTGCAGATATAAAAAGAGAAAGTTNTCAATTTTTAATACTACTTTCAGAACTTCTACTGTAAAATAGTGTCCACAGTTGGCCAGGGCTTAAACAGGATTTTAATTGTGCAAAATACTACATTTTTAATTTGTTTCAACTTCCTCTTGTCTTTGTGCTCATTTGGTGAAGCTCACGTTGTCATGACAGTGACAATAATAGATAAAGTGGTGTAGATAAGAATGAGGTTGATACATTTTACATGAAAGCCCTAAAGCAACTAGGTTCTTAAATCAACCATGTGACTGGGACTGCTCTCAGTTTGCTTTTTAGCACTTCATTAGGATTACTGCAGTTTTCCCGCAGTACTAAACTACTGCCCCAGTCTCAGTTCATTTTCCTCATCTAATGTCCAATTAGTCTGTCGTCTACTGAAAAGTATCATATTTTCATTCCACAATAATTTAATTAAAATATTTCATTCTAGAATATAAATCAGTAACACAGAGCAGAACTATGCTGCATCCTCCCATTACAGCTCTATGGCATCTTTGGAAGCAGCACAGCTGTCATGGCTTGCACGGAACAGCAGAAGTGTTTGTGCCATCACAGAACACCACCAAGCTAAAGTCATTACACTTCTTATCCTTTCCTTGCTTTTAAATGTCACTGAGGGCTATACACCATTTTTTCATTTCTACATCCACAGAGTAGTAGCAGCACCTGTGCAATGTGCCCAGAAATCCTGAGCATCCAAGTTCTTCTATGACAGGGGACAGTGCTTTTGGACTGGACTCCTTTTAAGCTTAGAATTCTGGTGCCTCTCTTGAAGCTGGACAGAAAGGATTAAGAGACTCTGAGCCTGAACCCACCAGGGCTGCGATCTACCTAAAGTACATTTTGTGTAGGTTGTCAATACACAGAAATTCTAACTTTTTCAAGCACGAATGCCTTTGAAGAAAGAAAACCATTCTTTTAATAAATGGGGACTTTTTGTGGAAATAAAACTTCTATGTGATACAATCAGATTCTCTCATACAGTCATACTATATATTTATTCATGGTTCAGACTTGAATTTGGAGGTCGGGAAGGAAGGGGTCCTTTCTTGATGTAGGTTATTTTCAGCATTTATTAAAGTCAGATTGTATGGAACATATTTCACTGGAGACAGGAATTTTGATTATTATTTTTGTCCTCTTTTCTCTTTCTTTTTAATCTAGGTGGACATGATGGAAACAGGTCCATAAGAATAGGTAGATGATGACTAGATGATGGCTGCTCAGTGATTGTCCAAGGCAATGGTCAAAATTGAGAGTACCAAATCAGCTCACTGTGGTGACGATCAGCACACTATAAAAATGTTGACTGATTAGCACCTTCTATTCTTAGACTCCAACACAACATGATATTCCCTCAAACCAGGCCATTTGAAAGATGAGACTGTAGAATGAACTGGACATATCGGGGAGATGCACACCGGAGGAAAAAGGAAAGAAAGAAGTAACAAGGGGTATTGTAATTATGTTCATGAGAAATATAGACCATGATATAGGGAATGCAAATGGGGCTTTTCTGGGCACCCACAATGGAAATTAAGCAGATGCAATGTGGACCTTATGGGCTGCTAAATCTTCCAGTTAGATAAGCAAGAGAAGGTCTGAATATCAAATACAAAAGTCTGTAATCTCCAGTGTAAAAAACCAAATAAATTTCTCCAAATGCCCAAATCCACAAAAGACATTATTTCATAACTGGTTTTCCAAGGGATTATCCCACAGTACCAAGCAGTTCAGCCTTGACTTGCACATTAGCAACACCAAGAGTGTAAGTCTGGTAGCAGGTTTCCACGTGGAAGATAAAGACTGGGACACCAGCAGATCCTGTTCATTGCCACCACTTCACTTCAGCTGTCAAGTTTTTATGGTCTCCAAAATAACACCAAAGAATAATCAAAGCAACTGAGTAAAAAAACCAGTTAATTGAATTATGTTGTCAGTTATTTGCAGGGTAGTTAGACAGAATTATAGTTACATTATGACTGATAACAGCAGTAAGGAAGAGAGCTAAGCAAAATACTTTTTTTTGTAATCTACCTCCAAACCTGCGAGGAACCAGGTCTTTTCAGTGCTACCAGGCTAGCAATCTTATCCATGTCTATTAGTATGCCGCTACATATTGAACTGACACGGAACTAGGTTTTATGCCCTGTGTGACGGGCTGCAGGCCACTATGCAAAGGTATGGCTGTAGAAGTAATTTATAACAATAAAGTTAGCACTTCTTAACTCAATCTCTCCATCCTCTTTTTGCCGTATAACCCAGCTTAAAATATTTAGCTAGCTTGTTTTGATTAAACAAGCATGTGCATTTGGTTTTTATGATTGTTTTGCCAATAAAAGGTAGATGAGGGAAAACACAAAAACTTATACAGAATCTATTACAAAAAAGAAAGTTCTGCATTTTGTAACTTTTGAGGAGAGGGCAAGTTAGTGAGCTCTGCAACAGGAAAGAAGACTGAGCATGGAAATTTTCTAAGCATATAAATAATGAAGCACTGGAGCATGTGGATTGTGCCAGTGGTTTGAGACCATCCAGTCAGCAACAAAGCACTGGGAGTGCTCACTTACTCCTACCCCTCTCCAGTAGAATGGAAAGATAAAAATACAACAAAAGTCTCTGGAGTTGAGACAAAAGATGGAGAAGACTCACTTATCAATTACATTCATGGACAAAAGAGACACTCAACTTGTGGAAAGAAAAGCAGTTTACTTCAAACAACAAAACCTACCATCACTTCACCAATTGAATCAGAGCAGGACAGTGATAAATACAACCAGTATGCACAACATAAGTTAAGTACAGACTTAACTTATATGTGAAGTACAGACTTTAAATACACTTTTCCCCCAACTCTTCCTTCTTCCTAGGTTCAGCTATGCTACTTGCTCCTATGTTGTTTCTGACACTCCTTCCTTCAAAGGGGTAGTACTCCTCACAGTTCTCCTCTGCAGTAATGTGTTGCCCCTCCCACAGAAGGGAGTCCTCCACAAATTTTTATCAGAATGGTTCTTTCCACAATGCATCGCTCCAGTGCAGGCTTTCTACAGAGTCACAGCCTTCTTTGGGAGCAGCTGCCTACTAGAGCACAGAGTCCTCTATAAGATGCAGATGGTACTCTGCTCTATCAATGATCTCTTAAAGCTCCATGGGCTCGACCTCATATTGCACCACGGTCCAAAGGAGAAGGAGCAGAATGCCTCCCCTTGCTTCTTCGTCACTGATCTCAGTGTTCACATAGAACACATGGTCCACAACATGTTTCTCCCGTCTTACTCCTCTCCTAAACAGAACGACTTTCAAAAACAAGGAACTTGCCAACAGGCTTTTCTCCTCTTAAATAACTCATTGCAGAAGCATTAATTGGATGGGCTTTGGACAAAGATAGGTTGTCACTGGCTGGCCATGCTGTCTAGCTCTTGGAGAAACCCTTCCCATTTTGCAGAGTGCTAACAAGCTAAAAACAAAGAACAAGGAGGGCTCACTTGCCACTTACAAATAATTGGCAAAAAGCAATTTGATCTGTTTGGGGAAAAATCAAAACATATTTCATTTAAACCACAGAAAAACTCCATCCACAAGAAAAAAAATGAGAGAGTTCCTACACACATCCTCCCAAGCCCAGCTCTGCTACTTCCTCTCTCTCAGAGGGAAATCCCCTTGCAGTCCTTTTGACCTCTGGCATCATGACACCTTCCACCACAAGAGAGAAGTTCTCCATGAGACTGTCTGGGTAGCACAGGAACCTTCTGGTGGGCTGTGGGTCACCCAGCACCTGACTGCTCCAGCCCAGATTCCTTCCTCAGAGTTGTGGTCTCTTTAAGGGTCCATCCTCTGCTCTCCTCCACAGTTCTACAGATACATTTCTCTTCCACTGATTCTAAGATCTTCAAAGGCCATCAGTTTCTCTTCTCACCAATATCCAAAGGGCAGTGTTGCTCAGCCATGTCTCCCCTTTCAATGGAATTGGAAGTCATATGGCATCTCTTCTGTGCCCCTGAAAATGGGTAGTTCCCAAATCCGGAACAAGAGGAAGTTGCTTAACAAGTTTCCCCTCTTAAGCAGGTTACCACAGAGGTGCTGATTGGATCAGCTTAGTCAGAGGCAGGTCAGAGCATGAACTGGGGTTGGGGGAGCTTTCACAGAGGTTTTTTACAGGAGCCAGTTAGCAACCCTTTCCCCCACTACTGAACCATCCCCCAAGCTAAAACCACCACACTGCTTAGCTAAAGGCAGGTTTGAACACGAGCTGGGTGGAGCTTTCACAATCATTTTTACAGGGACCAATTATCAGTCCTTCCCACAGACTACAACCACCACATATGTTCAACTTGGGGGAGGGGAGCCTTCTGCAAGCTTCTGAAAGGAGCCATGGTGATAGCCTCCTCTCCAGCTAACAAAATCCAGCCAGACACAAACTGAACACAAGTTTCCATTCTTTGAGGCTGTAAAAACTGTTTGGTAAACAACAATCAAAAAATCCCGTGTGTATACTTGATTTTACTGTGGGGCACATAGGTGACTAGAGGACCTATCAAGACCTTTTAATCTCTATGACTTAGTAATTCTATGAAACCTTAGTAATTCTATGCTGTTTTTAAATACACCTCATTGTTCCATTCTATCTTAGCAAGGAAAGCAATAATTTTTAACAGTCTATCCAATATTAGATCAGATGTAAGAAGTACAGGGAATGAAACTGATTTCTGTGCTGGAATTTACAAGACAACTCAAGTTAACTGCAAAAAAAGATCAAATACATATTATCAGTGCCACAGAAACAATATGGTTATAAATGAATTGCCAGACAATCTTCAAGACCTGTGCAGCAAATATGGGGCACCATTTCCACATGCACTTCCACACAGTGGTCTGGGCTCAAACACTTTGGGATATAAGCATGAAGAAAGATGCTGTAGTTAGCTGCAGATATGGCCAGGCAGGTTGCTGTTTCACTGAGCTGTTCCACCTGTCCCTTTGGGTGAAGTTACCACTTCTCCTGTGGTACAAAACAGCTTTTCTCATTGCTATCTGTCCTGAAATATTTAGTTATTTTTAAAAAGTGGAGCTATGCCATCAAATATTCCTAATGGTGGTGTTTTATGTGGGGCTTTTTTGTGTCAAAGGATAAAGCTCATTTTTTTAACTCTCAAAGTGTGAGATCAATGCTGAAGTCATAATCCCTTTTAGACTGTATAATCACACTCTGGACAGCTGGAGCTGTTAAACTCAAGAGACAGAAGTACACTTGGAAGTTAAACATTATAAAACCAAATATGTCTCCTCTGAAGATCTAATCCAATAGGTTTTGGTTCCCAAGCCTTTTCTAGGCAACATTTTCACTACTGTACTTTCATTTACGTTCAACTGGTAAACAGAAAACATTTGACAATATGGTTCAGAGAATGCAAGATCAGAAGTGTTCCATAAAACCTTTAACATTTGGGAAAAAAAATGGTCTTTTCTGAGCCAAGAAACAAATTACAATTCTGTACCTGACTTACTTTCTGTGAAGTATCATCGAGGCACATGATCTTAGGTATAATAATCTGCAATGTAATATACTATTTTGTTTATCAGCAAATAAAATGTGACTTCTTCACTTTAATGAAGAGATATCTGGAAAACTTCCCATTAATGCATCTTTTCTTGTAGATAAATGTGAGAAGAATATAGTACCTAGCTAAGCAAGTACCTTAAACAATAACTCAAACCCCCCAGCTTTTAAATCATTCCTACCCTTCTCCTAGTGACATTGTAAGAAAGTGCTGCCAACACCACTCCTTAGCAGATAATAAAAAATTGTTTGGACATGTGGACATGGTGGATGTAATCAGTATCTCCTAAGCAGGTGTTTTCTGGATACAGATACTTTTCCCATTTGTGGAAATTACTCTCATCAGGAAGTTAGGACATGCTGCTGGTTTTGATAGCCTCTAGAACATTGCCTTGCAGAAGGCTGTTAGGGGGGCCATGGAGTCTCCTTCTCTGGAGAGGTTTAAAACCCACCTGGATATGTTCCTGTGTGACTTGGTCTAGAGGATCCTGCTGTGGCAGGCGAATTGGATATTTCGAGGTCCCTTCCAATCCCTAATGATTCTATGATTCTATGTTATTTTATTCTGACATATATATGTAAAGACAAGTTGGTGTTTTCCATGAATTCTGCAATCTAATGCTTCTAAACCATCCTGAGGGTTATACACTTTCAAAAACTGTAGGATTTAGACTCATATAATTGCTAAATAATTGTTGGCTTAGGGTTTTTTGGTGGGGTTTTGTTGGTGTTTTTGTTGTTTTTTTCTGTTTTTCACCAAAAGATGGATTATAAACTGGAACAGAAATCCACTAGCTGAACTGACAAGCCCATAGGCAGTCATGTTGTATGTCTCTCAGAATTAAGGTTCTGCTCTTGGAGAGGCAGGAAAAGAAATTTAATCTGGCTTCAGTGCCTGGATGTTAATGTGGGTGCATCAGAGGTGGAGCAATGGGACAGAGCAATTAGAGATTGTTTATACATGAAGGTGAATTCCATGTGCTTCCATGATGACTTCCATGCTGGAGCTAATCAGCTAGAAAAACAGAAACTCAGTTCTGCTTCCAGTCAAACCCTGGCATTCCTCCACCTGCTACTGACTCATGTCAGTATTCATGTGCTCAACCTTCAGAAGATATAGGTGTTCAAGTATCTGTGTAACCTCTGCAGGATGTTTGTTTCTGTGCTCACTCTTCAGCTCACCAGGGCTGTACTGCACTGCCAGGGCTCAGCTACCTGTTTCCTCACCTGATTTCTTTGTGTCATTGGGAAAATCACAAAGGAAAGCGATCCTGACCCTCAGGTTTGGGAGGCTAATTCTCACCCTCTTTCTCTGCAAGCCCTGAAGTCTGTCAGCCTTGTCAGTACAGTATGAGCTTGGTTTCATGCCAAATCCTGGAACACTAGTTGCATTGTAATGAGCCTCACACATGCCAAGGTGATGGGTGGGAGATCATTGTGAAATGCTGATATCAAGAGTGTTTTATGTGTAACTCAAAGGCTTCAGCACTCAGTTGTGGGATGGTCACAACCTGAAATGCTAACCCACACATTCATTCTGCAGTTTCTCAGAATGTCACTTCGTCTGAGAACATCACTTTTGTGCTTCAAAAGGGACTGAAGAAATAAAATTGTCAATAAAGAGGATGTACTGGCATTCTCAGCAGTGAGAATTTCTTAAAGGAAGATAACGAGAATTAGTTTACATTTCAGTGGTGGGTTTTAATATGAAGGAGCTAATGTTGATGCTGTCCATATCAAGTTTCAATGCATAAGAGAGACTGAGATAGTCAATGGAATATGGATTTCTAGAAAACAAGAAAGAAAGCACTATAACTGCTTACAACATGATCTCTCACAGTGGAGATCATGATTGGGGTCTCCAGTCTTCCAGATATTCTGGAGGTTGTCCAAGGCATGCCACTTCCAAGCATGCTTGTCAGCTGCCTACAATTCATGGATAAATTAGCTTTATCCCTGTGGTCAAATTTCAGCAACAATCTTTCATTAATGTTCATAAGAAGTTTTTATCTGGAATATATATGGTGCTTTACAGTCTTTGGATATTTTACTGTGGTAATGTTAAAGATATTTCATTCTATCAATGTTTTCCTTTGCCCAAAACTGTTTTTCTTTTTCGTCTTTCTTCACAGTATCACAGTATTATCAGGGTTGGAAGAGACCTCATAGATCATCAAGTCCAACCCGTTACCACAGAGCTCAAGGCTAGACCATGGCACCAAGTGCCACGTCCAATCCTGCCTTGAGTAGCTCCAGGGAAGGCGACTCCACCACCTCCCTGGGCAGGCCATTCCAGTGGCCAATGACTCTCTCGGTGAAGAACTTTCTCCTCACCTCGAGCCTCAATTTCCCCTGGCGTAGCTTGAGGCTGCGTCCTCTTGTTCTGGTGCTGGCTGCCTGAGAGAAGAGAGCCACCTCCTCCTGGCCACAACCACCCCTCAGGTAGTTGGAGACAGCAATAAGGTCTCCCCTGAGCCTCCTCTTCTCAAGGCTAAACAATCCCAGCTCCCTCAGCCTCTCCTCATAGGGCTTGTGCTCAAGGCCTCTCACCAGCCTCGTTGCCCTTCTCTGGACACGTTCAAGCACCTCAATGTCCTTCCTAAATTGAGGGGCCCAGAACTGGACACAGTACTCAAGGTGCGGCCTAACCAGTGCAGAGTACAGGGGCAGAATGACCTCCCTGCTCCTGCTGGCCACACCATTCCTGATGCAGGCCAGGATGCCATTGGCCCTCTTGGCCACCTGGGCACACTGCTGGCTCATGTTCAGGCGGGTATCGATCAGCACCCCCAGGTCCCTTTCTGTTTGGCTGCTCTCCAGCCACTCCGACCCCAGCCTGTAGCTCTGCATGGGATTGTTGTGGCCAAAGTGCAGCACCCGGCACTTGGACTTACTGAATGCCATCCCGTTGGACTCTGACCATCTGTCCAGGCGGTCGAGGTCCCGCTGCAGGGGCCTTCTGCCCTCCAACCCAGCCACATCTGTCCCCAGTTTTGTGTCATCTGCAAACTTGCTGATGACTGACTCAATGCCCTCATCCAGATCATCTATGAAAATGTTAAAGAGGATGGGGCCCAGCACTGATCCCTGAGGGACACCGCTAGTGACTGGCCGCCAGCTGGATGTGGCACCATTCACCACCACTCTCTGGGCTCGGCCCTCCAGCCAGTTCCTAACCCAGCACAGAGTGTTGCCATCCAAGCCGTACATGATTCTTGTACATGATACTGCAAAATAGTTCTTAGGACAGTACACAACCTTAGATTAAGTTCTTTCAAAGCAGTACTGTCCAAAGTGGGGTAGACGAAAAAACATTTGGAGACCGCTGTTTCAGAGCACTGTCTTCTTGTGTTGGTTCCTTTTTATTTCCATGTACAGATTCGGACTTGGAGTGGTACTGCATAAAGCTTACTGGAGTGGTACACTCAGAATGCCCCGTGTTTCAGCTCTTTTAGTTACCTTCTTCAAAGATTCAGTATTTATCTACCTTGCAATACAGCTTCAGTGGCTTCACTTAAAAGATAAATGCTTCCAAGGGAAGGATTGCTTGCAAATACAAAATATAGAATCAAGTAGCAGTAGTTCACATAGCTACCAACAAGAAACTCTGAAGGGATTTTTTACACCATAACCACTGAACAGTCTTAATAGGTATGATTAAACCTTCATTTAAGGCTGCTGAACACAGAACTGTATTTAGCAATCATTTATTACATGAGACAGCTTCACTAACTGCAGTTTTTATGTAATTCTGTTATAAAAGAATGGCCTTAAATTAGCTAATTAAATTACTTTGTAGCACTATGAAACCTCCGCAGGCCAAAAAACTCCTGTGAACAAGCACTAGGACAGTGTGATAGTCCAGTGAATGTGTAGCTTCCAGCCTGACTCTAACTGGGCTCAGACACAGACATTCCTACTGACTCAGCAGGGTTGCTACCAGATGTCCTTCTGTCTTCCTTCCTGAAGATAAATTTGCAGAAATGTAATTTTGTCTTTGGTTTCACAAGCTCCTGCTCATATATGCCCAGGAGAAATCAAGCCTTACCTCTCAGTCCTCAAGCATTAAAACTGTCAGCGAGTTAGCTACAGTTCATGGATGTACCATAGTCCTCCTTCCCTGCACAGCTACTCTCTTACACAGCAGTAACTTCCATCACATGGACTTCTAGCTAATTGGGGTTCAAAGTATATACAATTGTAGAGGTATATCAATTATTCACTTTTTTTTGTGTGTGGAAACATCTAGACAACAAATTATTAAACATTCTGGTAATTTTTTTCTCATCTTATTCTACCTATATCTCATCTTGCTGGTTGAGAAATATGTGACTGAACATAAAACAACAGAGCAGAAATATTTAGACCTTTAATGGAAGACTAGTATTCTGATGCATTATTTTTGGTTTCATATGGACAAAGTGTTCATTTTGTTTAGGCTCACCCAAATTCTATAAAAAGGCTAAAACCAGAGGTTTTCTGGTGTATCCACTGTGTGTATGGATAGCCTTCCTGAACAAATGCCAGCGACATGACAGGAAGCTCTATAATATTCTGCATCTCCCCACTTCACAGCCCTTCTCAGCTACTGAGTCTGGATTTGGAATCACAAAAAGCACTCAGATGTACCCCTCCCCTCCTAGAAAAAGAAAGCACAAAAAACCCAAAGAGCAGAATTTCCCTTGAGATACACGGCTGTAATATTTTAATTGTAAGGGGTCAATTAGAGGTTCCCATTGAAGCTGTTATTCATGTAGTCAAGATGTATGCACAGGGCCTGAAACTTTCATGGATTTGTTTGGTATCATTCCTTGTGTCCTGGCACAAGTTTGGTGCCTGGCTTTCCTGTTGTGTTACCTCCTGCATTCCCCAGCCCAGATCCATGCCTGTGCAAATGCAGATGGTTCTTGTCCCAGGAAATTTGCAATGTAACAAAATTCTGTCATGTTCATAGCACTGTCCGTACACAGGAATTAAGCCTGGGTCTGGCGTATTACCCTGAATGGGTTTGATCCTTGATAGAGGTAATCATCTTCTTTTTTCTCCTCTTTGCACTTTTCAGGGAGAGCAGATGCTCTGGGCTTTAGTGTGTGCTACTTCTTCTTAACTGGCCTGATCCCAAGCACTCGATATGTATGAAACCTCATCTTTCTCAGTTTCTCCATCACGAGAGTGCTCTTGTCACATCTTTCCTGTTCAGCATTGGTTAGCCTGCTGCACTTAGCTCCTGCCCTTACGTATGAAAAAGCTGCCTCTTCATGAGCTGCTCTCTGAGTTTTGTCTCAGGCAGGGGACTGATGATGGAAGAGGGGTGTGAACCCCTAAGAAGATCCTCCTGAATCCCTCTCTCCCAAGAAAAAAGAGCATGGATGCCATGTGAATGACATAATAGTCTTTTCTGCCAAACAGTGAAAAATGTATCTAAATCCTGGGGTAAGCAGATGTAATTGTGACAAGGCAAACACCTCAGTGGATCTTTAAGACATCCTGATAAAAGTTAATGGCTGAAAGAAACATAATGCAGAATGGAAACATCAGTGATATGGGGCAATTAAAGTGTAAAGAGAGCAGGTGAGACACTAATCTGACCCTGTTGAGTTAGACAAGCCCGTGGGCCAAATACGAATTCTGATGCAAGCACATAAAGAACAGTAGTCCATCAGGAATTTGTCTGGTATTTCACATTACAACAGATAAAAAGGGAACGATCAAGGCATTACTGGATGTTAGTAAAATGTCAGCTTACAGTGGAAAGATACTTTTGAGAGCTTCTTATTAATATTAATTTTTTAATTAATGAGTAGAAAAGGTATCTAATGTAAAGCACATGAGAAAGTGATTGTTATTGTTGTAGTGGTAGATGTGGTATTAATAGCTTTTGCTGTTGATATTACTACATGTGCAATCTATTATTATTACTAACAGTCAATAATCTGATCACCTGTAATAAACATTTTACCTACAGCCTAAATAGATTATATGACATAAGTTTAATACAGTAACACACACAAAGACCAGAGAGGAAAGTCTTTTGTCAAGGAGAAGAAAATAAATATTATACATGTATAAAATTTTCTCTGGTGAGAGAACGTAGGGATGCAAGCAGGAAAGCCAAGGCCTCCTTGGAATTAAACCTTGCAAGAGAGGTCAAGGGCAACAAAAAGCATTTCTTCAAATACATTGCAGGTAAAATTAAACTAGAGGTAATGCAGCTCCCTGATCAATGAGGTGGGTGCCCTAAAGACAGAAGATACAGAGAAAGCAGAGACACTGAACAGTATTTGTCTCTATCTATACTTCTGGCGGCTGTCTTGATATCAAGCGCCAGACTGCTGAGGCTCCAGAGGAAGTTGAGGCAAGAGAGGAGCCCGCCTAGGTTGATGAGGACTGGGTTAGGGAAAGTCGAGCAAACTGGATGTACATAAATTCATGGGCCCTGGTGGGATGCCCCCATGTGTACAAAGACAGACATTGCTAGGCCACTCTCCATCATCTTTTCTAATTCACAGGGATCAGGAGAGGTATGTAGGGACTGGAGGATCGTAAATTTTACTCTAATCTTCAAAAAAGGTAAGAAGGAGGATCCAGGTAACTATAGACCAGTCAGCCTCACCTCCATCTCAGGAAAGGCGATGGAACTTTGTTTTAGAGGCTGTCTCCAGGTACATCAAGGACAGGAGGTTCATTAGGGACAGTCAGCATGGCTTCACCAAGGCGAAGTCATTCTTGACCAACCTTTTATGACGGCATAACTAGGTGGATAGATGATGGCAGAGTGGTGGATGTGGTCTATGTTGACCTCAGTACAGCATTTGACACGGTCTCTCACAGCATCCTCGCAGCCAAACTCAGGCAGTGTGGTCTAGATGATCGGGTAGTGAGGTGGATCATAAACTGGCTGCAGGGAGAGTAGTGGTCAATGGGACAGAGTCTAGCTGGAGGCCTGTATCCAGTGAAGTCCCCCAAGGGTTAGCGCTGGGACCAGTCCTATCCAATCTATTCATTAATGACTTGGATGAGAGATTAGGGTGCACCGTCAGCAAGTTTGCTCATGACACAAAGCTGGGTGGTGTCACCAACACCCCAGCACACTGTGCTGCCATTCAGTGAGGCCTGGACAGGCTGGAGAGCTGGGCAGGGAGAAATGTAATGAACTGTACCAAGGGTAAGTGTAGATTCTTGCATCTGGGCAAGAATAACCCCAGGTACNTGACAGAGCACTGGAACAGGCTGCCCAGGGTGATTATGGAGTCTCCTTCACTACAGATGTTTAAAACCCGCCTGGATATGTTCCTGTGAGACTTAGTCTAGGTGATCCTGATATGGTAGGGGGATTGGACTAGATGATCTTTCGAGGTCTCTTCCACTCTCCAGTGATTCTATGATTCTATGAGTCTATATTTCCATAGATGTGTGTCTATGCATAGTTATAGTTTTGCTCCTAGGGAGGTGACTAAATGTTCATACAAATTGTACAATAATTCTGTTTTATTTGGCAGCTTCAAAAAAAAAAAAAAAAAAAGAAAGTAAAAAAAAAAGTTAAAAACAGTCAATTTGCCATTTTATTTGATTGCTGGAATGTTTGTAGCCAATTTATTTTGTTACACATATATATAGTTGGTATAGCCACATCCCAAGTAGGGGCAATTGCCACAGCATCATTGAGTTTCAAGCTGCTCGTGCTGAATGGGTTTAATAAATTACTCCTAGTTAAATGTGATTAGGACCAATTCCTGCAGAGATACATATTCTTAGAGTCAAGGAACATACTTCCAATTTTTTAGACTTCTATAATAATGAAGAGAATGTTCAACTCATTGTTTGGTCTGGGAAAAGATCTGTTGTCAAGTTCCTAGGGGTCATAAAACTTTTAATTTGAATGGGATGATGGCAGATGTATCAGAACGCATACAACAGCTATCAGTCTTCAAAGCACAGAACATTATTTGCTCTCAGGTTGATAATGTATTGACAGGCAATATGGTTCTGCATGCAATTTACACAGGAATCAGCCATAAATTTTTAAGTACTTTAATGTGAGAATAAGCGATACACAAATGCTCATGACCTGCGGATTTCTAATAGTATCTAGAAACAAATGTAACCATTCTGGGCATGCTTATCCCAACTTACACATGAATCCAACTCTTAAGGTTTTAGGAAAGAGTTAATGACAGGACACAAATATATGCATCTAGAAGAGGAAAGTGAGTGCTAGACTGAAAGTCTTCTTGGTGCATGGAATGGGATTTGTGGCTAATGACTGCTTAGAGGTAAGTAATGTACCATTAGTGAGGACTGGACTGGTTGTGCCATTTGCCTACATGGTGAAAGAAGCAAGAAGTATGTCTTTTTGTTCTGCTGCTGAAGAAAGATCATCATAACAGATTATGCCCACCTAAGAGTATTCAACTAATAATTAAGCAAAATGACTGCCAACTTGTGCTACAACTGTACTTAGAAAATCTATTGTGACCTTGGAAGCAACTGAGACCTGCAATCAGGATCTGCACAGTAACTTGTCTGACAGGTGTGTCCTGGTTTGACTGCAGTTATTTACCAGTTGCCTACTTCTGCTATAGCTAGAAGTTGTCACTGTCTCCTTATGGGCTCACATGACTCATAAAATAGGATTGCCTTCAAGTTCTGGATTTTTAATTGCTAAGGCACCCTACTCTAGCAGTCCTTTGGCAGGTTAGAGGGAGGTGAGCTAGGTCTCCAACATACTACTGGCTCTACCAAAACAGGGAGAGATAATTAAACAATCTCAGAATGAACCAAATACGGAAGGTATGCAGAACCTCATTACTTTAAACAGTAGCTTGTTCATACTAGAAAACAGCAACACTGAATATTGGCTTGACTCTTTCAGCACATGAATTAAACAGAAAGTCTTAAGGAATTCTACTGAAAATTCAGGTAATTTTAGTTCCATTTTAGTTCTTGACCAGTGGGTCAAAGGAGGTGATTCTCCCCCTCTATTTCACTCTCATGAAACCTCACCTGGAGTACTGCACCCAGTTCTGGAATCCCTAACCTAAGAAGGACATGAAACTACTACAGCTAGTCTAGAGGAGGACCAGGAACATCATCAAAGGACTGCAGCACTTGTCCTGTGAAGACAGGCTAAGGGGATTGGGGTTGTTCTTCTGGGAGAAGAGAAGGTTCCAGGGAGCCTTTATTGTGGCTTTTCAGTATCTGAAGGTGTCTTACAACAAAGCTGCGTGTGGACTTTTTACAAAGGTACATAGTGATAGGATGATAGATGATAGCTTTAAACTGAGCAAATTTAGATTAGGCAGAAAGAAGATCTTCACGGTGAGGGTGGTGAGGCACTGGAAAAGGCTGTCCAAAGAAGCTCTTGATGCCCCCTCCCTGGAAGTAATCAAGGAGAGGTTTGGAGGAGTCTGTGGACATTATGGTCGAGTGAGAGGTGTTTCATCCCATGAGACAGAGATGATTGAGGGGGATTGGAAGTAGACAATCTCTGAGGTCCCTTCCAACCTCAGCCATTCCATGATCCTGTGATTCTATGATATTCTGTGAATTAATATTAAATAGAGATATGGCCAATGCTCTGTGGAGAAGCTTGTGTTTCCAAATCTCTGTCTCCTGGGCAGCTAGACAGCCCTCAGCAGTGTTAGGAGTCTCTGCTTCTGAAATGCTGCTTTGTAGGAAGGAACTCCTAAGGGCACTGAAGGATTACTGGGATTCGCCAGATCCCTTTTGGCCTTTAAGATTAATTCCTAGCCAAAGCATTCGATGATTCTCCTGCAGGCACCACACACTACGTTCCCCCACTGGTCCCTCAGTGTTGAGGTCATACAGCGGTGGACCTACCACCCTGCCGCGCGCGCGGTGGGGCCCGGTCCAGAAGGGGTCACGCGTGGCGTGGAGTGCGCACAAAGGCCGCCAGGTGGCAGCAGGACCCTGCGGTTCGCCTCCGCCTGCAGCTCTCCAGGCGGGGGAAGGGGCGTTTGGGGGTTGGGGGAGCGCTCGGGTCTCAGCGTACTTCGCCGCAGAGATACTGAGTCCGCCGAAGCGGGTTCTGCACTCAGGGGGCCTCCACAGCGAGGTGGGGTGAGAGAGCTTCGGACACGCACCGGGCTCAGGAGCGCGGTGGAGACCAAGCTGCGCATTAATGGGGTGCAATTAGCGTTATAACCAGTCAGCTTACTCGTGCCAAACACAAAGCGTTATGCAAATACAGCCCCCGCGCCCCCTCCGCGCAGCGCTCCGGCGCCGCTCCTCAACCCGCGCTCGGCGGTGCGGCAACTCAGCGTAACTTAAAATGGATCACCCGGCTAGAAGGCGGGGGGACGGTCAGTGCCCGGAGCCGCGGCTACCTGCGCCCGGCAAAGGTGCCCGGCTAGGCGAGAGCCGTATGACCGGGCTCCGAAGGCTCCCGCAGCCCCACTCTGTGCGAGGCAGAGAGCCCGGCCAAGGTATGGTCCCAGGAAGAGGTACGGAGGGAAGCGGGCGGGGAGCTCCAGCTGGGGTGGGCGCTGCCTCCCATTCTTTGGGGAGCAGTGCCGCTCTGCGGGCCCGCCCGTGCCTATCTGGGAAGGGGTGCTGCAGGGCACTTGGATGTGGCTCCAAATTTTCACGTGCAGACTGTTACTTTCTGTACTGAAGACACTCATGATTTCTTCTCTCAGAAGCTGCTGGCTTGTTTTCTGGCGAACATGTTCCCAGCCCAGCCCGCCCCGACCCCGAGGAGAAGCGCAGAGAAATTACTGAGAGGAAGCGACTAGAGAATGCGTTGTGCTGTAGGGAGGACGCAAGGACTTGTGAAATCCTTAAAAACAGAGCACCCTGCACAAATCTTGTTGCACGGCGTCCTGTACAATCTAACCGCATGACAAAATACTGTCACGCGTGTATTTGTCAAGGCTTTTGTCTGCATTTCTGGCTGTTCCTCTTTTACATCCTTCCGTTTGTCTTCTCTATATTCTTTTATTACAAGAAGTTCGTTAATTCGGCATTTCAACGTCGCTGTCTTCAGACCGCCCCTTTGTAGGAACTCCTTTTCACAAAACTAGACTGAACAAAATTCCCCCCCACCCCCTCCACGAACTTCCATTTAACGGCACAACTGGTATGTATAAATAAAATCTTCATTTTTTTAAAGTGACGTGGATGTGTTTTACTCTGCAGCCTCGGTAATTTAAACAGCACCTATCTGCTGCAGATAGAGTTGCTATGCACGTCTCTACTGTTGAGTGAAAATTCTAACCCAACTTTGATTTATTTCCTTTCTGTCAGTGATTAATGCGCCGTAATTAGCTAATCTCAAAGTCATTATTTACAGCTGGGACAGACAAAGAGAAAAACTGATGATCCAGCACTTAAGTCAGTCTGAAATTATGAAACGGAAAGAAATATTTAGGTCTCGGCTCGGAACAGGACAGCCCAGCCCCAGATAGTAGTTTAATAATAATAATAACAAAAACAATGCTTTAGTTAATCCATTAATTACAGCCGGCAATTTTTTCGGCCTAATGTGTGCTTCCATCGTCCCCGAGTTACACAAAGTAAGCATCTACTGGGACACCTCCTCTCCCTCCCACTGCCCACAGGCGGGGGCGGTGCGGAGGGGCGCGGAGGGGGCACCCAATGGCTCCGCGCGTGCCCGTCGGGTCGGCCTGCGCGCTCCCACCGCCCCAGCCCCGCCCTCGACCCGGGAGCCGGTGCTGGATCTGGTGAGGGGTGAGGACAGTCCGTGGGACGTCGAGGCACCCACCAGAGCGAGGTTGCCGAGATGGGGGCGCCCTGGGGCTGCCCGCCCACTACGCCAGTGGTTTGCTGAAGAGTCTCGGCTCCGTTGAATCCTGAGATTCTTCCCGTTCTCTTCTTTTTTTGGCGGTGGCTGTGTAATTTCTAGTGATACCATAATCGCCCTCCATCACCTCGGGAATATAGCGAAGCTTTCGTTTGGTTGGAGACAGAAGGTGGGAAACAAAATATCTATGAAAGTAGCAGGGAGGGAAAGAAGAAATTCGATTAGGAATTTTAAATCTTAAAGTAAAAAAAAAAGAAAGGATGAAGAAAAAGAAAAGCCGAGGGGCGCTAGGAGCGGGACAGAGGAAAGCTCCCTGGTGTCAACAGGCACTGATTGTCCAAGAGAAAAGGTGCAAATTTTCTTTGTTCCGAGGTGCCTTGCCAGAGGCTTACGAAAATCTTAATTATCATCAAAAAATATTAGCACTTA
>VXBP01002424.1:0-10807 GCA_013400115.1 Rhinopomastus cyanomelas
GGTTAGAAGGGACCACAGGATCGTCCAGTGCCAACCCCCCTGCCATGCCTAGATCAGGCTGGCCAGAGCCCTAGCCTCTATTACTGAACTGTCAATCATGTGCTTCTAACCATTACCCTAAAAAACACATTCAGGAAGTTATCTAAGGAGCAGCAGATCCCAGCTCAAAAAAACCCTCAGCAATAATAAACAAAATTGCTCCACATGACATTCCACATCATGTTGGCAGGTTTGCCAAATGAAACACAAACCATTTTGACAGGATTTTCAGGTAACATTAAGTGCTCTTAGATACAGCTTACAGGCTAAAGATAAAAGGAAGAAACACAGAAAGAATATAAGGAGAAATGCATAAAATTTGAGTATTATAATAAAATAATCTGTAATTTTTATATAGCTATGCCATTACAAACCTTCACATGCTTAGTAGGTCCTTTCTCTAGTAAAGGTTGGTCTAGATTTGGCCCAGCTTCTGCTTACTTCAAATTGCAATGTGAGAACACTTGAATGACAATGAACCAGGTGACATCACCATATTAAATGTGGCAAAACTAACATACCTGTAGATGATGCTGTGTTTTCATTAAAATAAGAGTATTTTCACTCCTTAATTGGTGGTTTTCTTCCTGAAGCTTAATTATATTGTTTTTGGCTATTGCTAACTGAAAAGAAAAACAAAAAGGAAAAGCAGTATGACCACTTTTGTGAGTGGAAACAAAGTAAAAACTGTTCTGATGAACACGCGATCAAGACATTCTCTGCTCTAATCTCACAGTCCACCAACAGAGGCTTAATTGTTTCTAAAGAAAACATAAAGCTCCTGGTTTTAGTAATGAGTCTCTTTCACTACCCAACAGCTCACACATTTAGGACATTTCATTCACCAGTGCATGCAGCACGGGGAATAAGCAGGAGGAGTTAGAAATCTGTGTCCAGTCAGGCGGTTATGATTTGGTGGCGATTACGGAGACCTGGTGGGACAGCTGGCATGACTGGAACATGGTCATGGATGGCTACGTCCTTTTTAGAAGGGACAGGTCAGCAAGGCGGGGTGCAGGAGTTGCCCTCTATGTGACACAGCAACTGGAATGCATTGAGCTCTGTCCAGGGACAGCAGAGGACAGAGCTGAGAGTTTGTGGGTGAGGATTAAGGGGCAGGCTGGCATGGGTGACACTGTTGTGAGTGTCTATTACAGGCCCCCTGATCAGAGTGAGGAAGTTGATGAAGTCTTCTACAGCCAGCTGGCAGCAGCCTCACAGCTACAGGCCCTGGTCCTCGTGGGGGATTTTAAACTCAGATATCTGCTGGGAGACCCACTCGGCCAGCCAGCCACAGTCCAGGAGGTTCCTCCAGTGCATTGGTGACAATTTCCTGATGCAGATGGTGGAAGAGCCCACTAGGAGAGGAGCACTGCTGGATCTTGTCCTCACCAGCAAGGTGGGTCTGGTTGAAGCAGTGAAGGTTGAGGGTTGCCTTGGTTTCAGTGACCATGAGATGGTGGAGTTCAGGGTCTCATGTGGTAGGGACAGAATAGCTACCAGAACCACAACCCTGGACTTCAGGAGGGCCAACTTTGGCCTTTTCAAGCAATTGCTNTGGAGTATTGTGTCTAGTTCTGGGCTCCTCAGTTCAAGAGGGACGTGATGATGCTGGAGAGGGTCCAGCATAGGGCAACGAAGGAGGTGGATGACAAAGGAGGTGGAGCACCTCCCTTACAAGGAGAGGCTGAGGGAGCTGGGTCTCTTTAGCTTGGAGAAGAGGAGACTGAGGGGTGACCTCATTAATGTCTACAATGTCTACAAATATTTGAGGGCTGGGTGTCAGGAGGATGGCACTGGGCTCTTCTCAGTGTCATGTAGTGATAGGACAAGGGGCAATGGTTGCAAGCTGGAACATAGGAGGTTCCACATCAATCTGAGAAGGAACTTCTTCAGAGTGAGGGTGACGGAGCACTGGAACAGGCTGCCCAGGGGGGTTGTGGAGTCTCCTTATTAAAGACCTGCCTGGATGTGTTCCTGTGTGACTTGGTCTGGGTGATCCTGCTGTGGCAGGGGGATTGGACTAGATGATCTTTTGAGGTCCCTTCCAATCCATAATGATTCTATGATTCTATGATTTCAAGTCTGGTTAAAAATGGTTTCTTTGCTTCACTGTGACTTTAAAGACCCTCAATTCCCATTAATTCATTCTAAATCTTTTCTGTCGATTTTGATTCAAATATATGCAAGTTTGGGTTTTTCTGCACACCTTACAATACCACAGGAAGTTATTTATGTAAGAAAACTGCTCCCATATGAAAAGAAGATATATTTATGAGTGAGGAATCATTCTAACTGGGCCTTACATTATAATGTAACATAATGTCAGAAGTATAAGCCAGCTGATCAAAACAGCTGAGCAGTTGGGCTGAAAGTTTGTAAAGAAACCAGAACAGTGAATTCATGTTCAACAAAAATGTTTTCCCTCTTTCTGGGTACATTAACACCCAGAGCCAGCTAAGCCTCCCTTCAGCAGCTACATTTAGTTAATAAAGCAGAAAATAGAGAAGTCTATTTCTCAAGCAGCTCAGATTTGTAAAATATAAGGTTCTCTCTGATAAAGTCAGGCATCAGTGATAACTGATAATAAATGTATAATATTTATATATAATAAGTAAATAAACACCAGAGCTAGACAAGTCTAAAAACTGTCTATAAGCATAGGGTAAATAAGCAAGAAACAATCCTTCGACTAAAGCTGAGAGGGGTAACAGAAATTGCTTGCTGAACCACTATCTCTTTGTAGCAACTGGTGTCGTCCATTATGGAGCAGTCATCTGCACAAAGTCAGCCTGACAGCAGGCAGTCACAAAGGCTTCTCTTCCACTTTTGTCCAAAGATGGAAACTGCCACATCCTAAGGAATTAATTTACTGATGTTGCAGGTCACCTAGGCAAGCTGACTTCAAATCACTGCCGCTGCCGCACCGTTTATCCAAGCCAAAATAAAGGTTGATGAACATATTACACAGAATCAAGCAAATTAAAATAACATCAGTATGTTTTTACAAGGGCCTGACAGTAAGTAGTGTCTATTATATGCTACTAAAAGAAAACAATACCTCTTCGATCAGTTTAGTGTTTGATTTCTCCAGTGAATCAACTCTCGCATGTAAACTGCTAACTGTGCTACTGAAAGAGAAAAAGAAAAAACTACATTCAAACTCCAATCAAAACTCAATCAATATTAAAAGCTTTCATGCCAGGTTCAGTAACACATGGTTAAGTCTTCATATGAGGACTGCTCACACTAGCTGAGGTTCTCCTAAACATAAAAATATTAGTCTCTTTGCTGAACTTCTGTATACTTTGTTCCAACTCCTAACGCCATCTCCGTCACTGACCTCATGGTTAGGTGTGATTTACAGGTATTCTCTTTTTCCTTTATCCTCACAATTATATTGCATTGAAACGTTTCACAATGTCTCATAAAAGACAGTTTACAATCCTTCGTGGAGGTTCCCCCACAACACCATGTAATGGAGTAATTTTCCAATGGTTCTCTTCTTCCAAACCATTTCTTTTACAAAATTCTTTGCTTATATCTAAATTTTTTCAGATTTATCCTCAGGATACTTCTTTCTTCTTGACTTCACTTGTGTCATCAGGATTTTTTATTACTCCGCAGTTTTTTAGTGTATCAAACCACAATCCTGGCCTTCTCCTTTACCCGACTGCCTATTTCTGCTGTAAGCAGAAAGCAGTTGATCGAGTTTTAATTGTCTTTGTAGGCTGCACTTCACACACAGAAAAACAACTCTATTCTGTAACACCATTTATTTTTCCTGATATTTCAGTTGTGGTATTAGCAGTTCATTAAGAATGGCAAGGCAGAGGTGACTGATGGATTTTAGGATACGCAGAAAGAAACAGCTGACTGAAATACAATAGGGGAGTTGTTGAACTTGTGGTTTGCAAGTAAGTCTTCACGAGAACATAACCGATACCCAGAATCATCACACAAACACCGCTGGTGTTAATTGTGACAGTTCCTTTCTCCTCAACTTACTTTCACTTTGCTCATACCTGACGCTCTCAGTTATTCTGCCCTCTTGAAGGTTTCAGCTTAGAAACCAATAAAATTTCCACTCAGATTATCTGTACCCCAACAGGAGCCATATAGCAACTAATAATGAAGATTATCAGCGTTAAAATCTAAAAAGTATGATTACATTTCAGAAAGGGATAAAGAAGATCAGCTATACTACAGATTCTATAGAAGTTCTTTTGGGCTTTGCTGTTGTTTGGAGCTTTATTTGCTCTTTTAGCTTCTCTCCTTATTTCAGTGATGGAGCAGGTTTGTTCCATCTGTCAAAGGCTGCTTTCCTGAAAACTGTTTCTACAGCATCCACAACTTACAATGCTCAAGTAGTTTCAGCAAGCAGTGGGCTTCCTCAGTTTTCATCTTGGGCATTAAAAATTCAAACTAAAACATTAAGACAGGCAAAGAAACAAAAACACGTGGATTCACCCAGAACACTCAATAAGCTTTTGAAAAGCGTTAAACAGAATGAAACATTTGAAAAACGCTAAACAGAATTGTTACATAGAAAAACCATAACTTCACAGGAACGAACAGCTTGATCTGAAGTGTGAGGAACTTCTTCAGTTTTGGCCTGCTGTTATTTTTTTTCTTTGAAGAATAAAGGTTTTGACTGTCAAAAACAAAAGCATGAACACTCAAACTTCTTGAGCCTCCCCTGAAGATCCTTTCCGATTTCACTACGTGCTCAGTCTACACATGAAAAATATTAATCCCTTTCTCTAAAGTTCGTACAAAAGCTGCAGTAAAAAGAGAAATTAGAGGTGTTTTACCTGGCGCACATATGCCAAAGCAGTACTTACTTCAGTTGCCTGTTTAGTTCCTCAACATAATTCTTTTGGTCCAAAATTGCGGCAATCTGTACATTTCTAAAGCAAGCACATGATAAAATCAGCTCTAAGAAATGTACTGAAAACATACACACCTACCACATGCAAATGTCCATCTTAACTAGGCTTTTTAAAAAGAAAGGAAGTAAATTCATGTCGCAATCATGAAGTCGGTAACTGTTTACACAGACTCCCAACACGGTTTAGTTGAAAGGGATCATCAAGATCATCTAACTCCAACTCCCCTGCCATGGGCCAGGACACCTCTCACTAAACAGGCTGCACAGGGCCCCATCCAACCTGGCCTAACATGCGGTGGCATCAGTGAGAGGCAAAAATTCTCAATGCTTTAACTGCAAAAGATTTCTTTACATGAAATAGAAGAACATGTAAGGCATCAAAAAAAAAGGGGTGTTTATTTACTGTGCATAACTCTGGCTCTTTGAAACACTGACTGAATCCCCAGATTAGGGCTTAAATGTTAGCAGTTTCCTTTTCCTTGCCACCTTGCGATTTCCCAGTACTGTCCATCAGGTAAAGAAAGCAGATGGTATTGCTGAACCCTGCTTCAGAGCGCCAGCATTCATCTAGCCAACTAGTGGTACAGAACAATGTAGGATGCCATTTTTCTCAGGATGGTGAGATCAGAAGACTTCACATCCAGGGAACCTGACATGTTTCTACAAAGAAACAAGTTACTTACATGCAAAATCTGAGGTAGCTGGTGAGGACATACCTTTCCTTACCCCCAATGTCGTCATCACTCTTTAAATACATAGAGAAATCAATTACTCCAACCTAGGGGAAAACAAATGTACACAGTTTCATATGACACAACTGCTGTTCTGTTCATGGTCTTGCATCTACAGAACTATTAATTCCTCAGTTACATCAGCTTTTTTTTAAGGTCCAATTTCAGACAGAAGCTAAAAAGCCTAACTGACAACATTTTAAACAAGATTATTGTTCTAAACGTAAATTAACAAACTTAACAAACGTGTCATGTACTAAATCCCAAAGGAAAGATTATTTCTTATTTCTGACTGAACTCAGACAAGAACTTCCAGGAAAACTTTCAGTTGGGGTATTATCAGACACTATTTAACTTTATCAGCGTCTAAGTAGATTGTGTCTGTAGTGTTTCACGTGACTGCCTATCACAGCACATCTCCCAAGCTGCTGTTTCCCCCATGCTAAGCTTTTCAATACTCCTTACCAAATAATACTACCTGTCCACACTTGCTGATTCCCAGGTGTGCCAACAAAACTGCATCCATTTTTTAAGACCTTGCTAAATCTGAATCTAAAGTATTCATTTTCTACTCACTTGTAATTCCATCACATATACTACATAAATAACATCACCAGAAGTTCTGCTTCCAGCTCTATTCACAAACCTCTAACAAAAGTATTTACCTACATTTGCTTTAGCAAAACACTTCTTTTCTGGTCTTTAGTAGCCAATTCACAAAAGTGTTTTAATTTCTCTGATCTACTGCTTCCTTTAGCAGTATCCTTTTGGCCACCCTTTAGCCTTCAAACACAAGTAACTTGCTAAGTTTAACATTCCTTTGGTTTATACAGTGCATAACCTACCTATGACAGTCTTCCACTTGTTCTTTCCATGTCTTTTCTGGAAAGTCTCTCCTCCAAAGGCTTTCATTAAAACCCATTTTGCTTACTGAAGAAAAACTCTATTTTAAAAAGTACAATGTCATCTAAACCTGCTCTGGCAGGGGGGGTAGACTGGATGATCTCCAGAGGTCTCTTACAGCCCTTACGATTCTACAACTCTGAGATCTCTATGCTCCATGGAATAGCATTCTTCAAACAGCAAAACTGGGCTTCACAATGCGACTTCCATCATCCTTTAGAAGTTTCTCTTTCTGCACAACAGCTTGCCATTTCTCACTTCTCTGACTCTTCACAACCAGAGTTACTCCATAACTTCATGTGGACAGCCACTACTAATTTATCAAGCCAAGTTTTACCTCCCCTCCTAGTGACCTAGATAGTCAGCTTTGTTGTTTATATTACCCACATGTAAGCCTCAATACTAGGAAGACTACTTTAGTAAGTTTTCTATAATTACTTTAAGGCCTTTCAGTGTTACATTTTGTAGTACCTAAGTACTAATGCCTAAAACAGTGGACAGTAACTAGGATGAACAATCAAGACAAGTTACTTCAACAGCACACCCACCAAACTAGCTATAAATTTGCAAAAGAAACTGCTTTTTCATCACATATATGATGAATCATAGCAATAATCACACAAACTATTACAATTTTTTTCCACAAAGAAAAAATTAACATCAGGACTAAACGCAGCCTATGTTTATTTATAAACACACACACACCTCTGTCTTTGAAAGGCATCTGTCAGGATTGTCTTGGAAAAAGAGTTCAAAGTCAAAGCACTTTGGAAAGGAGGAAGAATTCTAAGTATAGTTTTGCAGACTGAAAGCAGCCTCCCTACTAGAAGGTCTTTCATTACATTATGCAATGCAAGTTTTTTTTCAAAGCCTATTATGTTCCAGTACAACAGTCAGTGAAACAAATGGGACAAACTGCACTTCTCCCACGGGGTAAAGGACAAGTTGTGCAATTACAGTGGAAAGAACCCTGCACTGCATCCATCTGATGACAAAGTAGAAAACTTTACGCTTACACTCTAGCAATTACAACCATCTAAAGGTCTGGCCCAAGGGATACTGAAGTTAATCCAACAAATGCTAATCTGATCCAGGGGCTAAAATGGTCTTTAGCCCAGGTCTGAATTCACTGCAGTAAAATTCACTGTACGTAAAACTCTTAGGGATGCCACGCTCATTACCTGCAGTGACTTACTTGTGAATCAAGGTCCTCTCCCTTCACACACAGGTTGGCATCTATCACGTTTAACCCAACTAACAGGCCAACAATAACTGCTCCTTCTTCCTCCATCATTAGTGCATGGTACTCATAAAACTCACTGTTGGAGAAAATTGCACTCTATTGGTATATTCAGTACATCTACATAAATATAAATAAATTGCTAAGACGTGACATCTAAACATGAACTGTCTCTCTTATTTTAGCTTTACTGCAATATCCTTAAAGATTAACTGGGTCTGCCCACACTTTAACCTCCTAAGGACTTAAAAAAACTGAAAGTGTGTGGATTTTCCTACAGTATTAAAAGTAAAGATACTACCTGCAGTTCTAGAAATCCAAACCACAGATTTCTGCTGGAGGACTGTGAAATTCACAGGACAATACTTATTTTGTCTTTAAAAACAAACAAAAAAACCCAAAAAAGGGCTCTTTCCTAAATATTTGCTATTAGCCATTACTGAATAGGCCACTGCAACAGACATATGTCTGGCCACACTGAGTCACACAACTCTTAGGTTGTTAAGAAACCCTAGAAAATAAAAGGAAGAATAGCAAAAAAACTGGAGGGAAAAACAGTCTGGACTTCAATGAGCACATGCTTGAAGTTAAAGAAGCCATACAGGAGATTAAATGGGTGAGAGAAAGGAAATTATAAGGGCTGAAATCCTAAAAAGGTTTTTAAAAGAAAACTATTTCCCTAAACAACAGAACACCAACATTTACTTCCTCCTCCTTACATTTTTAAATGAAGTTTTAGCCTTCATGAAAAACCCACACTCTCATAGGAAAATTCCATAGCTATTGAAAACCAATCTCATCCTGACAGACCAGCATCATGTGGACATACAAGCAAAGCCTTAAAAATATGAATAAACTATGGAACTGACATGAAGATGATAAGATTTTTTTCCCTTTGTGCTTCAGCTACCGCATGAGAAAGGAGAAGTTACACTAGAAGAGACCAATGCCAGTTTTAGACCCGTGAACGTTCAAGGCAATAGCCCTCCATGCAGTAGCAGCTTAGGAAGCTGAGCACACTCTAAGGGTAAATTCATCTTCTATACTTAATAACTTACCTGAGCAGATCTCTCTGAATGATTAAACAGCGAAGATAATCAGCCATTTTCTTCTGCATTAGTGCTAACCGTAACCAGGCCCGGGCACGGCCCAGCGGTGTTCTGAAAGCAAAGAAGAGACGTGAACCGCTCTTAAACAATCTATCAGTCTATTAGCAGAGCAACTGGTATGTCTGAAAGTACATTTCAAACTATTCAGTTGAGCATCGCCACGTGGGAAGCCATACTGTCTGTGCTTTCATTCCAAGCTTTTGGATAGTATCAGAACCATTTTCATCAGCTTAGATGGGCTTGGGGAGCAGATCCTGGGAAGAACAGGAACAAAGAGCGCACAAGAGCCCGACAGTACAGTAAAATTAACTGCATTACTCAGGGTGAAATGATGCACTGCTGTACTGCAATGTGCTTTGTCCTCACACAGTACCTGGGGCAAGCAGCACCCAGAATCCACTCAATACTTTTCTACTAAGTGTTGGCTTCTGGATTTAGAAAGCCTGTTTGCTGCAGACTGATTGAATCATAGAATCCTCAGGGATTGGAAGGGGCCTCGAAAGATCATCTAGTCCAATCCCCCTGCCACAGCGGGATTACCTGACTCGAGAAGCCATGGAATCAGAATCACTCAGGGTCAGAGAGAACCATTGTCCAGTTGCAACCCCGCCAGCACAGGCAGGGACACCCCACTCTAGACCAGGCTGGCCAAAGCCCCATCCAGCCTGGCCTTAAACACCTCCAGGGATGGGGCCCCTAGGCAACCCATTCCAGGCTCTCACCACTCTCACGGTGAAGAACTTCCTCCTCACATCCACTCTAAATCTACCCATCTCCAGCTTTGCTCCATTGCCTCTAGTCCTGTCGCTACCTGACTTCCTAAAAACCCCCCTCCCCAGCCTTTTTGTAGCCCCCTTCAGATACTGGAAGGTCACAATAAGGTCACCTGGGAGCCTCCTCTTCTCCAGACTGAACAGCCCCAACTCTCTCAGTCTATCCTCATAGGAGAGGTGCTCCAGACCTCTGATCATCCTCGTGGCCCTCCTCTGCACTCACTCCAGCACGTCCACATCCTTCTTGTAATCAGGGCTCCAGAACTGGACACAGTGCTCCAGGTGGGGTCTCACCAGAGTGGAGCAGAGGGGGAGAATCACCTCCCTCAACCTGCTGGCCACACTTCTCCTGATGCAGCCCAGGATCAGGTTTGCCTGCACACTGCTGGCTCATGTTGAGCCTTTCATCCACAAGCACCCCCGAGTCCCTCTCCTCAGGGCTACTCTCCAGCCAGTCACTGCCCAGCCTGTACTTGTGCCTAGGATTGCCTCGACCCAGATGCAGGACCTTATACTTGGTCTTGTTGAACGTCGTGAGGTTGGCCTGTGCCCACTTCTCCAGCCTGTCCAGGTCCCTCTGGATGGCATCCCTGCCCTCCAGCATGTCTGCTGCACCACACAGCTTGGTGTCATCAGCAAACTTGCTGAGGGTGCACTCAATGCCTCTGTCCATGTCACCTACAAAGATGTTGAACAAGACTGGTCCCAGGACCAATCCTGAGGGACCCCCCTTGTCACTGGCCTCCACTTGGACATAGATCCATCGACAACCACTCTCCAGGTGCGGCCATCAAGCCAGTTCCTTACCTATCTAGTGATCCACTCATCAAAGCCATGTTCACCTGTCTTCACTATTCTCCTGTCTAAGCAGTGCCTCCAGGAGGATCTGCTCCATTATCTCACCAGGCACAGAGGTGAGACTGACTGGCCTGTAGTCCCCCGGCTCCTCCTTCCTACCCTTCTTGAAAATAGGAAGGATGTTTCCCCTTTTCCAGTCAGTGGGGACTTCACCGGACTGCCATGACTTTTGGAATATAACAGACAGGGGTCTGATAACCTCATCTGCCAGTTCTCTCAGTACCCGTGGGTGTATCCCGTCTGGTCCCATGGACTTGAACACT
>VXBP01002424.1:11683-185861 GCA_013400115.1 Rhinopomastus cyanomelas
TTGCTCTTGATTTCCTCAGACTGCCCTGGTGCATCATCCCTGGCTTGTTCCAGGGCAAGTTGAGGGCCCTCACTGGCTCTCCATCCCTCTGCTGCTGGTGAGCTGCCCCAGTGTTTGTCACCAGCCAGCAGGAGACTATTCACCCCTTCCCCCTTCAAACCCAGTTCAAAGCCCTGTCAATGAGCCCTGCCAATTCCTGCCCCAGGATCCTTTTCCCCCCTCTGTGTCAAGTGCATCCCAATGGTTGCCTGGAGCTCCGGTGCCCTGAAAACAGGGCTGTGACTGTAGAATCCAAACCCCTGTTGATGACACCAGTTCTGGAGCCATGAATTGAGCTGCTGGCTCTTCCTAAATGTCCCCTTGTCCATTGCTGATGTTAGAGGGATAGAGGAGACCACTTGAGCCCCTGATTCCTTCAGCAGTTCCTCTAAGGCCCTGAAATCTCTCTTAATTGATCGTGAGCCTGTCATTGTTGCATCATCACTACCCACTTGAAAGACCACAAGTGGCTAGTAATCTGAAGGACTCACGAGGTTGGGGACTTTACCTAAAATGTCCCCAGCCCTGGCATCAGGGAGGCAGCAGACTTCTCTGTGGAATGGGTTAGGTCGGCATATTGGGCCCTCTGTTCCCTTCAGTAGGGAGTCTCCTACAACAATGACCCTTCCAGGTTTCTTTACAGGATTGATCATGATGGCTGACCTGAGGCTACCTGTCTTTTGTGCAGTTACTAGGCTCTTTGAATCCTCCTCCTTGTTAGTGACCTGCTCCTCCCGCAGAGCACCGTACCTATTCTGCAAGTGCACTGTGGGTAGTGAACTTCCTAAGGTAGCCCATTTGCTCCGTTTTCGTTTGGAGAACGAGAAGGACAGAGAACCTTGACTTTTTTGCACTACTGCTGTCAGCCATTCAGAAAAGTCTTATTCCAGGAACACCACAAATACACAACGTTTTAAGCTGTTTTGTGCAGAACACGAAAAGCCATCAAGATTCACGTGTGCTCTCCCCCAGTATCATGTACTAGATGTTCACTGGCTTCATTAAAGGCAAATGAAATCAGGAGACATCTGTCGATTCTCAATCGGGTCCTGTATTTTCCTGCCATATTTTACCAATACTACTTACTTTAGGCCAGGCAAATCTCTCACACTTGCTGCTATTTCCTCAGCTTCTGGATATAATTTCTCCACAAGTTCCAGAGGACCCCAGATGGTTTTATTGTAACTTAGAAAGGATTTTCTTACTAGGAAAAGAAAAATTAAGTAAACAAATTAATTTAAATGACTAGAGTAGCTTCCTTCCTAACAGCTGGTGTGACAAATGGCTTAACTGTTGAGACTAGACTGGCAAATAACCCATAGCTTCAACACTGCTCAGTTCAACAGCGTCCAAGGCCCTCTTCCACAAACACAAGTGCTAAACATAATATTGCTGAGCTAGGACAAGACCATATAAAAGGAATGACTAGCTAAAGATATAGATTAACCTCCAGAGTGCTTACAACAAATGGTATGCAGAAGAAAAAGCTTGGAAATGCGAATACGTGTTGCGAAGTATCAACACTGGAACTAGTATTTACTAAAAAAATGACAATTTACGTATTTTCTTCACTTTCTTCACTTAAAGCAATGGAACACATTCTAATTTTACCTCTTTCGAGAAACAAAGGAAGAAAAACGGCACGTTTGGGATAAGAAATACACAGTCCAGGCAATTACCACACCTTTAAGTCCATGTTTCAGGCAGTGCTCCATGACAACAAAGAACTGCTGCAATGGTGGGTAGTCGGAATCCAAAGTGCGGCCAAAGCTCAAAGCTGATTCAATAAGCCCTTTGATACTCAATTTAGCCATGTTCAGTAGATTTGCTCTTTCAACAGCTGTAGGGTCTTTTACGGCTAAGACAAGAAAGAAAAGGGAAATAAAAGATATAGTTCAGGTTTTAGAAGAGATGCAAAATAATAAAACACTGCATGGTTGCCTTGTTTAAGGAAAAAAATTACCTTATTCTAGATAAACTCAAAGGAACTAGTTAGGAAGTGCTACAGACAACCATTGCTGGATAAAAGCACCCATGCCAACACAACACCCTTACAGATCTTACGTTGTTTGAACAGGTGAATGAAAAAATGAGGCTGGAAATGTCAGTTCTCAGGCACGGCAATATCTGTCAGTATCCGCCAATCAACACAAGCAGCAACACTGCACTCAAAAGCTCTGCAGCGTAACAGCCAACAGTTGTCCTCACTGTGATATCAAAGAAGCATTCCAACTCATCTAAGTATCTATTTGGTGTATTATAGGCTGTCTATATTCTCTATCATCTATACTGCTTACCAAAATTGCAGATTCTCATACAGCTACAGAATATTTTCCACACAGAAGAGCTTAAAAACTAAAGGTTCTGCTTAACAAAATGTTCACTACAAAAACACATTTGGAGATTAAATCTAGTTATTAAAAACCCCAAAGACCTTTAAAATTATTTTAAACCAACAGAACACATAAGGTTCCTCTTCTTAAGAGTTCCTGCTCCTCAAAACAGTAGCAGGCAATTCTTATTTTCATTTGCAATGAAGCAGTTCAAACATCCAGGCCACCCTCTACTTAGCCAAACTGAGACACAGGGAAAAAAACCTTCTGCTTACTCCCCATGACGAAGATAACTTGGATAGAGGCAAAAAAAGTTGGTTATTTACTTTTTTCTCCTATTTACAATTAAATCTAACAAATTACATAAGAAACAAACAAGTGAAAAACACAGATCATCTTTTTTAGCAAGACTGAGACAGAGATGTCAAAGTATCTGTAAAGATCTGGAAGTAAGAGCCTCCTCCTCTGCAAATGTAAGCATTGGTGTATGACTTTATCTCTTTGCACATCAAATATCATGAATTCCTGCATGCACTAAAGCCAAAAAGAGAAAAACCCAAATAATTATAACAGATGCGTACTTCCAGTTCCTCAAACAGCAACAAAATTACTTATCTCATGGCAGGGGGATTGGACTGGATGATCTTTCGAGGTCTCTTCCAATCCCTAATGATTCTATGTTTTGCACACCGCAGCTGTAGGCATTTAGGTTTACATACTACACACTCGGAAAATTACCTTCTAATACCTTCTGTATTCCTAACTGCCCGACAATCATCGAATTATCCTGTTCCCATGTAATATTCCTATTTGCTAGGAAAAAAAAAAGTATGCCTCTGAAATAGCCTCAAAACCTGGTTTTATAGTCTGCCAATTTACCAGCACTCCAATAGCACACCCTTGAAGGTAACACAGCAGACACACAGATGACACAAGACATAGTAGAAGATTAGTGACAGCTGTCTGGTAAAAAAAATTACCGAGTTTGCAATCACAGCTCACTAGTTTTGTCTTTTGATTTCCCATCCACTCAGCCACCTGGCATTGAACCAGCCCTACCACGAGCAGCACCAGTACCCCCTAGTTGGAATAGAGGATGGCTTGCAACAACAGGAGCGTTTCTGCTGGTCAAGCTCATGTCAGACCTCCTGGCTTTTTATGTTTGCTACTGACAGTACTGAATGCAAGTGTTATCGTAGGAAAAGCCCTGTTTGAGTAAGATGTCAGGTGGGCGGCTCTCCCTTGCCATGTACTCAGCCTCAAAGGCACCTTACACATTCCTTTTTCAGGTGACCTCATTTGGACTTGTGAAAATGATCCTCCCCACTGAGAAAGTCTACTGCCCTTCTAACTGTCTACAGACCTCTTTGCCTGCTACGTCTGAGGGCGAAATGCACCGTAGGTCCATTTTAAAGCGTGGTCTACGTGTGGGTAGCTATTTTTTTCACCTGCCTCTAAAAGAAAAAAAATTACTATTTATAATTTCACGTGGCCTGCTGTACACACATGGATCAAAACGGGCTCTGAAGGGCTCTTCTCACCCTGAAGTAGCCGAGCCCAGACGGACCATCTGCAGGCAGCATCCACACCAGGAGCCTCCCCAGTCTGACCAGGAAGGCTTCACCCGGCTGGGATGAGCAGCCGAACTCTTACCGCAAAAGCTGTTTTGCAAAGAAAACCCCAAACCCAAGCGTGTGGTCACCGCAGCTGGAACAAGACCTCCCTGGGTAACCCGTCAGTCCACAGAAAAAGCCTATTTTACTGCACTGAAGCATCCTCACTGCACAAAGCCCTCGCAGAGCCGGACCCGCAGCCCCAGGGACGGACAGACAGATGCAGACACAACGCGCCAGGGCCCAGCCCCACCACCACCACCCACTCCACGGGCCGTCCCCGCCGCGGCAGACATCTCAGGTGTACGGGCTCCCCGCCGCCCGCTGCTCCCTGCCCGGCCCCACCGCTCACC
Organism: Rhinopomastus cyanomelas; assembly: GCA_013400115.1. Taxonomy (NCBI): domain Eukaryota; kingdom Metazoa; phylum Chordata; class Aves; order Bucerotiformes; family Rhinopomastidae; genus Rhinopomastus; species Rhinopomastus cyanomelas. The sequence goes on from VXBP01002424.1 coordinate 16,022, forward strand.
CATGGCTGGAACAGGAGGAGCCGCCCCAGCCGCTCCCTGCGGGCCCTGCGGCTCCTCCTGCCCCGTCCCGCCCCACCGCAGCCCGGCTCGCCCCGGCCCCTCCGCCCGCGTACAACAGCGCCCCCTGGCCGCGGGAGGACCTGCTCGCAGCCCCAACCCTACGGCTGCCACCATTCCCCTCGCGATAGTCGACAAGGTAGCGAGCAGCTCCCGACAGTTCTCCTGCCTCAGGCCCACAAAGCCTATAATATACACTATGTAAAACAAAGCAGCACAAACATGAGACTTCTACTATCTCTTTTGTAACCTAAAGCGTCACCCTCGACATTTATTCCAAATAATAATTCTATAATGAATTCTATAATGACAAAGCTGTCAGGGTTGCATGAACTGGAGGTGTTCCTGGTATCTATCGAACTGAACAGTAGAAAGACACTTAATCCTCCCCGAACAGAAAGAGGCAAGGTTGGCCTCCTACAAACCAGAACACCCAGCATTTCCAAGACAATATGCTCTCGGCAAAGACAGCTCAAGGTCTATGTGTGCCCTAGCTGAACTCTCCTCATTATAATGCTAAAAAAAAAAAAGAAAAGAAAAAAAATCACACCCATGGGCCATATAGACCCTCTCCTGAGCAGGCCCAGTAGGAAGTAGTTCACTGTCACACTGACTGGCCAATAGCTTTAGGACCAAAGCTGTAATCAGCACTGGGCAAATAATGAATATATTCACTGTGCTGATTTCAATTGCATAAATGAATAAATGCCTTCACAGTTCGGGCAGCTCACTTTGTAGATGACCCCTCAGCTTGTGATAAAGGAATCACTCAGCTCTGGGTACGGATTGGCTGTTAGCGTGCCAGGCAAAAGAACACAGATTTTAAAATGACATTCCTCTTACTATAGACAAATCTTTTGAGGTCAGTACCTTAAAAAGCAGTGTTTTGGGAATGAAAGTTGGTCTCTTAAAAGACACAAATATTTCAACTACTTTCAAATGAAAAAGGTTCTGAAACCCTGAAATTCAAGTCTGGCATAATATAACTTCTTTCTTCTCTGGGAATCCCAGCAACAGTGCGCGAAGGCAATGCTCAGCCTGTGTCTGTATGCTTCACTGCAGTATCAGGAACAGTTTCTGAATTAGGAAGGTGTTTTAAATGCAAAAAGTGATTTATCTTACAAGCTACTCCTTTAATATATCTATTCAGAACAATACAAAAACATTCTAGAGAATCACACCTCAATTTTGTCTGAGGCCACCAGACCAAAACTCTGTTTCACCTGTAACTCTCTGATTTTTACCATGCAACAAGTGGAAAAGGATGTCGTTTAGCAATACACGAGGAAACTGGGGATTGCTCTTGTGCCTGTTTGTCACACAACTTCGTTGGAGGGATGGCAATACCCCTAAATGTATCTGTTAACTTTTCCACTGCATGCAGCTCATTTCCTCCAGAAGCATAAATTGGTGTAAGAAAATGCATACATTTTAAAACCTTCGCATGCGTGAATTCTAAACCCAGAGAAACTGGTCTATACAAGTCTATATTTTAAACTGAAAAAAGTATATCTACCAACTACTCAAAATTGCACTCTACAAAATTACATTAAAGCAAAGTACTAATGATGTCTCAGCAACCATAGCAACATCAAATTTTTATTACTTCAACCATTACAAAAGTCAGGGAGCAGTTTAAAATAAGAGTGAAAACACCCACGCTTAACGTCTAGAGGTTAGTCTGCAACCATATGCACACAACTACTTGACATTGATCCAAGAGAAAACCAATGCACACGAGTTCAAAGCATCAAAGAAACTGAGGTTTCCACCAGTGATCTTGGAAAGAAGCTTGTCCAAAACAGTCCAGTGTATCAGGTAGCACAAACAAATAAACCATGTGTGTCAAGCCAAGGATATTCGTACTACACATATGCTCACTGAGCTTGTAAACTTATTAGTCATCAAGCTGCACCTCTCATTTGTTTCTTAGGTTGGTTTTTCTTTAAGATTAGAACAAATCAGATAAGCCAAAAGCAGAGTTGTACTATGATTTCCAGTTGGGCAGCATTTCACTTCAGATTCATCTGCTAAATATATTAGTTCATAAAAGAGAATTAAATGAACCAACATCACATTTCTCTCAGATGTATGTAAAATCAAGAGATTAGAAAAGTCATCAAGGGATCTTCATGCGAGTGATTAATTACGTTACCTACATAAATATAAAAGGCTTCAGTATTTAAAAACTAAGCAGACTTTAAAGAATGTGAGGCTTCAAAGAAGTTTTTCCTAAGTTGGTTTTTTTTTTTATACAAACAGTGCCACAACAGGAATTCTAATAAATGGAATTACTGTATGTAAACTACCTTTTCAAGTCTTTAAAACCAAACTGAGCCCAGGAAACAATCACTCACAGTTTACTACTGTGCCTCCTCAAGTGTTTCCCCATTCAATTACGCAGAAATCGTCTATCAAGGTAAAAGTGAATATTGAAGTAACTATTCGGTATTTGGAGGAACAGAGAACTTTGTACTTTCTTACATCAGTGCTAAAACTGATTCAGTAAGTTAATTTATTTAAGTAATGTGTGTTATTTTACTTCAAGGAAAACTTTAAAATAATTTAAAGTGATTCTACTTTGGCTTAATTCAGAATGACCAGTGCAAACCAGCACTCATACCACACGAAACAGTTATTTACATTAAGCAGCACCAGAAGAAAATACACAAATGGCTGTAAACTGTCCATCTTCACCATCACAAAATGTGACACTTGGGGATACTTTCATGAGCCCCTGCTGGAAGATTGAAGATGTAGCAAGTTAAGGAAGAATTCTGAAAACACTGGTTTCACAAAAAAAACCCTACACCTGTTTGAACATGTATTGGTGTTCGCAAAGAAAGCATCTAACAAGGTTTTACCTATTTAAATAGGAGATGGAAACTGTGACAACTCAAGCAAATCTGGTACAATGTCAGAGGAAGAAAAAAAATTAACCAATCACCTAAAAAACTTTCCCACCCTCAAGTCTGAATAATCCAAGAGAAACCTTCAAACAAATCTGATAGAATCCCATCACTTGAGATTCTTGAAATCTCCGAAATAATAAGAAATGGAAGGAAAAACTAACTTCACAAGAAAAGGGCTTTGTGATACCAGATACTCAGTACTTTTTCCACAGACCCCAGGAGTGAGTTTCTTGCTCTTCTAGACATGGCTTATCACTTTTTATTCTCATATCCCTAGTGGGAATCGTTGTCCCTTGTGCATCCTAAATCCAGCACTCTCTATCAGCAATCACCGCATTAAGTCTTTTTTTATTCACAACCGGCTTTACCAGCAGCTTTTAGAACACACTCATCCCTTCCAATTCATTATTGCTTGGAAATGTGACTCTTGGGAAATCTGAAAAGGGGAAATGGCAAATGTCACCCTGTGCCTAACCAGAACATCTTAACCTTTTAGAATGCATTTCTTTTGATGCAGGAACCTCTGTGGCGTCCTGCTGCCCAATTGGACAAAAGAGCAGATGTGGTGTGTGTGCGTGTGCGTGCTCCTCTGTCTGTGGCAGGATGCAAACCCATGCAGCTACTTGGAAAGCGGCATCAGCCCTTACAGTGAATAGTCTGAACTTTTATGTAAACTGGGATTAAGTGGGTTACTTAATTTGCATAACAGTTTAATTACGAAGTAAAAATCCATTGGTGACGTGCTATAAAAAAATGAAGTGAGATTAAAGATATATTTTATCTTTCCTACTTTTGGTAAGGTCCAAATTTCAGCACGTAAAAATAACCTTATTGGAAAGGGTTATTTTTAAACTAATGACAAATGTGTATATGGAAAACAAAGATTTAACACATGCTTTCCCAGGAAAGGTGAATGCTATGCTCACATTCCACACTAGCACCATTACAAAATGAGGTTCTGGAGGAGCAAAACTTTTAATGACATTTGACATTGGACACTTGATTATTGCCATTAACTCCAGTAGAATTACACGAACATTTTCCTTTCTATCAACATTACTCATGAAATGTTCTCTGACCAAATATGTTTAAATGCCTCGTACTTGTGAGTCACACTAATGTTAAGATGCCAAGAAATTAGGATGATAAGAAATAAAAGCAAAATCAGTGAACATTAGAACTCCAGGCCCCCAAAATTAAAATAAACTGTCAAAGTTGACTTGTAAATCAGCACAGACTTTATTTCTACTTTTGAAGACATCAGAGGTTCTAGAACCACCCGCAAGCTTGATGTCAAGTATACATTTGGCATATTTAATGGGTACATTTTGTACTGTGTTTCCAATCCTAACCTAAACAATTTTAGGTCTTCCCATCCTTATCTCACATCTCAAGAACACATCCTTACCTTTCCATTTCACAACAGTGTGGAGAAAAAGGATATCATTGCCTCAGACTGCAAGTGGCGGATCAGCTTCTCTAAGGGAGGGTAGCGGCTCAGGGATGGGACACAGCCCACCATGATTAGCTTGTGCTTGGCTCTTGTGATAGCAACATTGAGACGTCGCCAGTCCTTCAGCAGGGCACCAAGCTGTTAAATAATCATAATTTGCTTTTATCTTTCCTACTTAAATTTCAAAATTTAATGTATTAGGTGTATTCTGAAAATTACATTTTTAACAGTTAAAATCAACTAAAAGTTAAAGTGACCAACTTACATTTTCATCATTACTGTTCCTAACAAAAGATACAATTATGATACTTTTGTCTCTTCCTTGGTATTTGTCTACTGTGTTGACTTCCACTCTGTTCTCCTTCAATTTTGCCATTAAGTCAGTGATTGTTTTTAATTGATGTCTGTATGGTGATATAATGCCAATGTCTGAAGGCTTACAGCCAGCCTGAATGAACAGGAAACAAAAGAAAACCAACAAAACTTTAAATAGGTTACTGCAAGCTCTCAAACTTTGTCTTAACATAGCACAAAGACAGTTATCTTTCAAATTATAATATTCCTTTCTTCCTCAAACTGCAACATGAACTTTCAGAACTGCTGGTCTGTGCTACTCCTGAAGTTGACTGGTTGAAATAAGGAAGCAAGTAAAGTCCTCATTTCTTAAGAGGAATTTGGCATACAGCTTTTTTTGCATCCCAAATCCAACCAGGTAAGGAACAGGGAAAAAATGCAGATCTCAGGCTCCTCTCTGTACTGACACGCAGCCAAGCTTCAATTTATTCCAAGAGTAAGCCAATGCTTACAGTTGCTATTACTACAGCGATGTAAAAACAATTACTTACAAAGGTCTCCCTTTGAACAATGTAATAAAGTAAAAGATACCTTAATAAATAAGGATGTGAGGAAGAGTACTAGTTTAGCTTCTGTCACATTACTTACACCACCTTTTTCTGCGTGTTCTGGTGCTGGGACCTGTAGAAACATAAACAGAAAATAAAGTCTCTTGCTCTATCATATGAGTTTTTATTTCAACAGTTTTCATAAAGTGTAGCTGGTTCTATAAACAGAACGGCTGTCTTATACCCAAGATGAGGCAAAAAGGAACAGAAACTCTCACACTATCAATCTTGGTGCATAAATGAACAGTGTATCAGCCAGTTTCCTATTAGGACAAGCCTCTCCCCTGGGATCAATCATTTGCTACCGAGGCATTCCTGGAAAAGGTCCCTCTGTTTAGAGAAATTTCTAAAAATGCCTAAATCACTAAATTAAAACACGGTTTCTTTTCAAGACCATTGAAGAGATTCTATTAGAATTATTTAATTTAAAAAAAAAATCCTGTAGAATGTCCTAGATTTCACAGAGACTGGAGAACTCTTTCCAGGGTGAGCACAGAAGATCAACAGTCGATACAACTATTGGCAAAACACAGTAGTAACAGGAATCAACATAAAACTTCTTAGACAGGTAGACAGACTGAAATCTTCACAATCCAGTCACTATAGTAACAGCAAGTAGAGTCACTAATTTAAGAACTTTAATTTAGTAAGCCTTTCCCACACGCATTGAAACTCTTCCTCATTTTACCTACAAGTCAGTTTATTTGCATATTTTTTATACACGGTTGCACATTTTACATGTGACCTGAGAAACTTTTTTTAAAGTCACATGTTTCACTCTAGCTAAGCTGTATGATGTTGTACACAACAACAGTATTGAGAACCTGCACGACAAATACAGGTTTGAAAAGAGGACATAATAAAGTTTACCTTCTCTGTGTTCAGAAAGCACACAGGTGTGTCTGGATCAAGTACTTCCTTCAACCATGTTTTGGAAGCATCTGCAAGGTCCAATTTGATTTTTTTTAAGTTGGGCAAGTTGACAGTGGCATTTGACACCTTTTCTGAGCCACATTCCAGTTTGCCTTCGTATACTAACGTGTTACTCAGCGACATAATTTTACTAGAGATTAAAAAAAAAAAAAGGCATGAACCCTTACAGCTTCAATCTCACGTTAAAACCTCAATGTAATAAATAATAAATAACAGATTAAAATACCTATTCATTCTGTATTGCACATTTAATTGGACAACAGCATTTTGGTTTTTTTCCAGCCTTTTGAACAAGCTTTCACTCATGCCGAGATCCCTGTTCCGAGAGAAAAAAACAAAACCAAAAAACGTGTCAGACAAAAATTCAAGAGCCTTCTCAGAATTCATATTTGCTACTAATGTCCAGCAGCAGTTTATCATACCTTGCTTCTGCATTCAGTACAAGTGGAGGCAGTTGCTGATGATCCCCTACTAGCACGAACCTTTTGGAGCAGAAGAGTGGGCCCAGACAGATGAGCTGGCTTATTTGGGAAGCTTCATCAACTATACAGAAATCAAACTGCTTCTGAACAAAGATCGGGTGCTTTACTCCCATGCAAGATGTTGCTATCACTGGCTGAAAATTGAGACACACTTTAAGGAAATGATACACCTTACACTCTTTAACACTGCATTTTTCCACATGAAAAGCAAAAATAGCATTTCCCATTAAACTGAACTTAAATGTACTAAATTTTAAAGTAAACCAAATTATTAATCCTTGAATTCAACCAGCGCACACCTTCCACATGTTTTGGCCTCATATGTTTGAAACTGAAGATGACTAAAATATAAAATGTTAAGTCACTTCCCTTATGACTTAAATCACTCCCCTGCAACACTCATCAACAAAAAGAACGCAGCAATTTCTGCAAAGTCAGCATTTACTCCAACTACCGTGAAGCTCGAATTTGATTTGAAGCTGTTGCTAACTCAGTTTACCCAAGTCCCATTATGGTTTGCATTAATAGTCATAAGCGTACACAAATCTACAAAATGACACAAGGAGCTCAAATGTGACAAACAGCAGCAAGGATGACAGAGGAGGCTGCAGCAGTTAATCACCACCCACGCACATAAGATACCAGATAAAAGCACTGGAGTCTTTTGGACTCACAACTTAGAATGCAAACTAACTTTGTGTAGATACAAACAATAGCTTTTAACTTTCAGACATCATTTTGGCCATTACTGGCTACAAAAACATCTAAGCGACACAGTCCTGGAACATCTTTTTCAAGTCAGATTTCTCACAGCAACCCTTGGGATGGGTTCCTTTTCTGCAGCATCCAAATCACTAGAATACTGAGGTAATTATCCTTAATAATTCACAGAGTTAGCAAAAACCATTTTTCTCACCTGGCTGTTATAGACTTCTTCCAAATCTGTTACAGATTTAATTGATTTGGACCTGCAAATTTCTTCTTCTGTAAATTTCCGTATATCTGGATGAACCTTCTGGGCTCGCCCCAAGCGCAGGAAGCCAACTTTGAATTTGGCCAGCTTTAACAGGATATTGTCCACAGCAGTGTGAGTAAAACTAGTCAGAAGAACACTGAATCCACAGGCAGAAAGAATTCTCACCTAATGAGAAAGAAACGGGAACAAAAACGTATTAGTTCAGGTATCAGAATCAGCCATCCCATATCTGACTAGGTAAAAAGCACACTAAAGTTGGGAGTGACCTAATAAACAAGTATGACTGCACACATATAACTGTTTCCAGCCCGATCTGCCAGTTAGCTGCTGTCAGAATAATATGGACTCCAGACCCGATGGTTCTCCTGAACAGCTGAACATTGCTCTTGTTTGCAGCATGCATAGCAAAGAACATCCATGCACACTCACAAACTGCACTCTGAGAAATTAAGAAATGTTCAGCAGCCCATTCCTGCAAACACTGCTCTCTCCACAACAATTTAGCCACAGCAGTTTCAGCAGAACAAGCTGATCTGATAACAGCAGCAGCTGTTTACTCTCCAGCCTCCTGTCTCCAATGAGCTGATGGCAACTGGAAGCAAGATCAAACTGTTACTTCAAGAAGAACTCACTCAGCCTGAAGCTTGAATCCAGTGTGCTCCTACAGTCTGTTTCTGAGAAAAGAGAACAAGCAGCTGGAAGAGACGGCTAGCAGGCTGCACTTCGCTTCAGCACTAACGGTTTAAGTTAAATGGACAAACTACCAGCTTCTCCAAGGAGTCTCCTTTTTGAGCCATATTGTAGGATTTGAGGACTTGCTGACATTCATGGTCTAAGACTTTAAAAGACTGTCCAGAAGTGATTAATATCACACTTCAGTATCCTCCCTCCCACAGTCTGAAGAGAAACCCACTCCACAAAACACATTTTTAGTTTCAGCAAACAGAAGTCAAAATAAATGTTTTCTTCTTTGAAATCATGCAGTTACCAGTCGTCTAAATAGGGACAATTCATTTTGGACAGTGCCACAGTTTAATACTATGCTCGACCAAAAAAATTAATCATCAAGGTACATGATCTTACTAGAGCACATATTGTAGTAGTTTTTCCTGTTCCAGGCATACCCACAATCAGTGTGTAGTCTTTTGAAAGTAGCACTTGTTTCATTGCTTGTTTCTGAGGCTTATTTAGACCTTAAGAAGAAAAACCAAAACGAAATGTCTACTCTTCATAAACATTGTAATACTTGCTGAAGCTTTATTAAAGCAAAACAATCGTTTCTTCCTCCCTCAAAGAGCCAAGGTAAGCATGTACGTTCTAATCAAGTAATGATATTAAATATAATACACAGGACACGGGTAGTGCAAGATGGTCTGCACTGCAGTACTAGAAATAAGTCACTCTGACATTTTTATTCTTGGGCTTTTTGCAACTTCTTTTCTAGTATCTCAGATTAGCACCTCCGTATGATATTGTGTGCCGGCACCTCTATTTTATTACACTCTACGTGATGCTCAAACATATGTCTCACGGCAAAGGGAAATGAGTGGCACAGATAGCACCATCTTGTTTAGAATAAATGTTACAACAGAGCTGTTTTCCCCAGTCTGGTATAAATTGGTACAGCATCTGAGCAAAACACAAGTTTTTCAGACTTAAATTTCTTTCCACAGACAACTGCCAGCAAACAATGAAATATTTTTAAATATGAGGCATTGACACATACCTAAACTCCTTTTCTCCTTTTTTAAAAAGAGTGCCACAAAGTATCACACATTACAGAGCAGCCAAACCAGCAGGAGAGATCATGCACAAGGGACTCCTTACACCAAAACCTTCCACGCCCTCAAAGCCTGCTTCTGCTATCCTAAGAGCTTTCCATATTCCTTCCTTTTGTAAAGGTTACAGAGGAAATCCTATGGCACTTTGAAACTGCAAGCTGCAGCAACTAACAGAGGTAAAATAAAGTTGTAAACAAGTATCTCATCAGGCTATTTTAAGACTAACTTAATCACAGGAAGACATACAAGTTAAGAACTTGTTTTTAAGTTTGAAATAGCAAACCATCACTAGATCCCAAAGTAGGGAGAAACACCTTATATTTAGCATCCTAACTGCTATGGAGACATGCTACTAAATCAAAGAATTTTGAGGAAAGACACTTGGTACCCTTTAAAATATTTGCAACGGTTTCCTTTGCTTCTGGAGGAAGGACAGAGCTCAAATGTTGAATGAAACACGGTTTCTGAAAGTCAATTATCAAGTTGCGAAGCCTTTCGCTGTGGATTAAAAAAAAATAAAAATCAAGAGTTACCAGTTGAGAAACTTTATGTTAAAATATTAGAAATATGAGATTAATTTGATTTTTCATACCTGACTGGGGAATCAATCATCAGTTTAGACAGGTTTTCAAAAGGGACTCCTATACCAAAATCTCCCTCTTCATGATCCAACCTAAATATGGTGTTCTTGGGAAGCTTTGACAAATTCCTGAAGGATGCAATAACATGGACAAAACAGTTCTGTTTAGAAGCAGTATGCTGATGACTAAAACTTATCACTTAAAGACAATAAATACAGTCTGAGAAAGTTACTCCTGACATAGCAATGACTGTATATGGTCTCATGTTGCAGACATAAGGAAACAGAGTTTGCAATTGTGCCTTTATTCAAACAGCCTGGTTAAAAGATGGCCCTACACACTGATCAAGTATTGACATTTTAATCAAGATTAAGAATTTCTAAAGGGTAATTCTCCAAGCCAAGCAAGAAGAGTCAAAACATGTCAGAGGTCTTTGGACACCTAGAAGTACCCTTTGTGAAGGCAGTAACAAAGTGGCTTCAAACATCTTTTTTCCTTTTATTCTATTACCTGCCCAACAAACAGGAGACTTGTGTCACACTGACTTCTCTAACATAGCCAGTAGCCAAACCAAGTAAACCATCTTCCTCTCCACTTACAACCACTCGATCACCAACCAGTAGGTTTGTTCCAGGTATGGCACCATTTCTACGTTGGAAAAAGTGCAGGTACTGTCCCTCAGAAATTTCTTGCACTTCATCAACTCTGATCATGTTTCCAACACAATCTCCAGCCTTCTCTCTGCAGATATTAGAAAAAGAAATATATGCTAATATTAATACTCCCTCAGTAAGAGAAATATTGAACAACTCATGAGTTTAAAAAAACCAAACATACCACGTGCAACCAATCACCAAAAAAAACCCAGATTACGAAGAAAAAAAACTGCCAAAACTAAACAAAATATCCCCAAAGTAACATGAAAAAACCCATAACCCAAAAACGTACAACAAGAATCAGGAAAATTAAACAGTCTCATCACAATAGCCACTTTGACTACAAAGGACTGTCAAAATACATAGGACACTTGTACTTGCTCTAAGGAGAGACTCTAGTACTTAGCCTATAGTTAGTTAACTAACTATATATATAGTTCCTTTTAACAGGAAATTAATACTGAAATGTATGGATCCACTTCACTAAGATAATCCACCAAGATATTTGCTTATGGAGTTGCTTGCTTCACTTAAAAACAACTCTACATTTCACCTCTACAGATGCTTTGAAATGGCCCTACAAACCACCAATTTTATTTCCCACATCTGCCCAACCAGGTAACATACCCTAACATGCTAGCAGTCAACAAGAGCCCTCACTCTGCTTTTGTCCAAACCTAGGAAGTAAAGTACAAAACTAATGACTGGTTGTCAAGTATACGCTGAAGAAACCAGCGCAATGAGCTGGGCTCATGGCCAGCAGCCAGCCTCAGTCCCCAGAGACAAAACAGAATGACGCTTTTTGCTTCTGAAAACTGAGGATGCAGTTTGCCACTTTCTCTGGGTCACTTAACGACAAAATAAATACCATATTGCAAATACAAAACCAGTAAATCCATCAAAATAAAGTCTGTTATGTTATATCTTACAAAACAATGCATCTGTGCAAGAAGTGCAGTTGACTATTTCTACAAATATTAGAAAACATTTAGTTGTCCTTGTAGTGAAAACACAAGTTGACAATGCCTCATTTTCAGCTACCAAAGGAAGTATCATTCACACCAAGTTAGAAATTACATTTTACCTTTCCGAAGAATTTATCGTCCATATATTTTTATATCCCTTTTTACCGTCTCCACTTTGCAGCTCCAAAGTTAACATTAGATACCATAGGCTGAAGTATTCCAAGTGGGAAGATTTCAAGTGCTGGGTCTCTCTTTCAATAATGGGTACCATGGCAGGAGGAAAAGACACACTGGACATTTTTTGCTCTACAGCTCTAAGGAAAGAGTCAAGTTGTGTATTTTTTTTTCTCATATGTCTCCATGTACACAATGCCAATCTAAATACATACTATAAGGTACCAGATATATTTTTATATCGTCACTGAAATAAAGTTGAATATGTACCCTTTCTTCATAGGAACAATCTAATATTAGCAACTTTACATTACTTCCATGATTTTAAATTATTAAAGACAATAAGTTAAAGACCAATTAAAACCTTTCAAAAACAGTACTGTGTAACTTTACGTAGTTGATGTTCTATTCCTTTTTTGTTATATATTGAGATCTAGCTAAGCAAAGAGTATTTAACAGTTGAACACAAAAGCAGATTTCAAGTCACTTTACCTCAAAAGTAAATATCACCAGACATTACACCTAATCACATGCACAAAATACAACAAAAGAATAAGTTTAATTGCAAAGTGCATAGCTACTCAAATTCTGCTGCTGTAACAATTCAATATTCTAAGTAGTATTTAACAAAACCTAGTTCACAGAAATGTATGCCCACAGAGCTAGTTCCCTCAACGTACAATTTCACTCCTAATATTTTAAAAACAATCAGGCACTATATTTACACATGATCACCCCAAAAACTCTCCTGTTCTAACGCATCTTATCCGATCGCTTCAGTACAGAATTTGGATTTTGGTTTCTGTGTAGCATAAAGACAAGACTAAAACATTTACAAATCAATAACTTTGTGTGTAAATGTATCAATATTTTAACAGGAGATACACTTCAGCAGAGCAGTATCAGTGAATCCCTACTTGTGTGACACCCTACAGGGAAACAATTTTCTACTCAGTCAAAGAGAAGTCCAGTCTCAAAAGGCCACTCATTTCAAAGAGTTGCAAGAATACTGCTTTGTAAAATCAAAATCAATATCGACTTATATATTAACTTAGAAAACTGTAACTGGTATTAAGTATTCTGTTGAGACTCATCTTAGATTTTGTCTGGCAGAAAGTGCATCTGAATGAACACATTAGGTTTGTTGACAGATCAGAGACTCACACAACAGTTGTGCTGGAGTCTACAGAACATTACTTTAGGGTTCAAGAGTAGTCAGTAAAGAGATAAACTGTTAATAATATTGAAATCATTGTACCAAAATATATGATGATACCAACTTATTTAAAAGCATAAGTCCATTTTCTTTTACCTGCTGTATAGGAAGCAATTGTGTTTTTGGGAGCAGTATTTACAGGCTTGACTGTCATCAATTACAGGAGGCAAAGCATCAAGCTGTGAACTCTGTCTTCCCTCAGCAGATTTACATGTACTGTGCATTAAGTAGAAGGCCACGTGGTTTCTTAATTTCATTAATTCTGTCAAGAAAAAAACTAAACTAAACCAAGGCATTTGGGGTTGGTTTGTATTAACTTATAACTTACAAATAACTAGCCATCACATTTTCAGTCAGCTAAGAAGTGAGTATTTGTATAGGAAAGTCATAGCGGAGCATTAAAAGAACAAGTTTTTAGCATCACTTAACTGGAATTAGTAACATCGTAACAAGCAATGCATGTCTAGGTACAGATGTGTTTACAAGAGTAAACCTTATAAAAACTACTACATGTTTTATCTTAAAACAACTATTGTTTCTGTGGAAAGGAAACAATTTTACCTCTTCGGTCCATGCGAGCTCCAGACACAGGGTACATAGTCCCAGTTTTAAGATAAAGAAGAAATCCAGCTTCAGGATCTACTCTTCGTTCTAAATTCAACAATGTATACAGAATAACCTGCAAACGTTATACATGCATATAACGTGTTAATGTATCAAAACCAGAATATGTTATAAGCACATTCATAAGCCAAAATACATCACCTAACAAAACAAAAAATTGAACTGAGAGTGAAATTAGACATTTGGGGTTTGTACCTGACTTCTGTGCTCTATGGAGTTAGATTCCTTGCCAGACTTGAGCTCTAAGGGCATTATCCTAGACTGTACTCCAGACTGGTGATGGATGTTCACCCTGGCTGTGACGTCAATCTTTCCCTTCAGCCCAAACCTGGGAGACCAGATATTCTCTTCAATGTCTAAGATATCTACAATCTCTACCTTTGAGGAGAAATTTTTTTTTTCACCATTTGACCTAGGAAGAAAATTAAGTCAGAAGAATTAAGGGAAGTTGTTAAGTATCAAAATGTGTCGTAATGAAATAATACTTCTGCACTATAGATGCTCTTCAGACACTAACTTGAGAAATAAAATGCATCGAGTCCCATTCACTAGTTCAGTGAGTAGATCAACTATGCTCACTTTTCTAATTACTAAAACTTCTGCTTTATATCAGACTTTTTAACGAGGATTTTAAGAACAATAAGATACTTATTTCAGTTCATCCTCAGTCTTAATATGTCTTCCCCAGTATTCACAAAAGAGGCAATGAGGCCATGAATTGTCTCTGTTATCACTGAATGGATTTGCATTAAAAAAGTGTTGTTCTTAAAACTAAAAGCGAATCAAACAAGATGTGCAATGTTTTGATTTTCCTTTCTGGCTTCTTACAATTTCAGCTGCAATTTAGTTTGGTTAGCTGGATTGTGCATGAAGTCTTCTGCCCACTTGAAAAATGAAGGCAAATACTCTTCCACTTCCTGCATTATTTCTGATGGCTTCAGGTTTAAGTGATACCTAAACAACAAAGAAGAGTATTAGCTTTGCTGTTGGTACTACCAAGGTTTTGCATCAAATAGCAACAAGATGAATGAAAATTACTGTCAAGTTTTAATAAGCATCTAGAAATTGTACATAATGACAGATTCATTAAGGTTCAACTTGATTTAATCCATAAAACCATAATAGAATATCCGTTACATGTTATAGAAGCCACTATTCTTGTTTCTGATCTAACTTTAAAACAAATGTAGCACACTGAAAGCATCAGCACGGTAGATGTGATGAAAAAATTAATAATTAGACTGCAAGAAAGGAGAACCAGACTCATGCATTTAAATATGACCATTCCTATGCTTTATGATAAAAATCAAGAACATCTTAAAATTTTAAAGACCATTTGCTTTTTATCTGAGCACTACTTACACTGATCCACTACTTACTCTTCACACACATTTTGGCAGGTTTCAGATCATTTTAATTGGAAAGTAATTGTGATCCTCTGCAGTTGCTACAGTTACAAATACTTAAAAAAGCAGAAATCTCATTACACAGAGCCTCATTGTGTGACATTAGACAATTCAGTGATGGCATTCAATGGAAAGAATGTCATTATTCTACAGCGGCAGAGAAATAGAAGTGGGTTTTGCATAAAAAGTGTTCATACAAGCACAAATTACCACAGTCATGGCATTTACTCATCTTACTTTTCAGTACCAACAAATGCCATACTCCATAGGCAAAGAGGAATTGCAAATCAACAGCTTCAAAGGGACACAAAAAAAATAAGTAATCTTAGCAGTCACAAATGAAAGCATCTACCTTCACTACAGAACTTAGAGGAACAAACCTTGTTAAAATGTTAACTTCCAATTTGACTGGGGTCAGTAGATACTGGCATTGCCTAACACATAATTCATAATATTCTTTATAGAACACTTTTTACATTAATTAATCATGTCTGTAGTAAAACATTAAAACTGCCAGCCATTCTTGCCATTTTCTGATGTAAACACGAAGATTACTTATTTCTACCATTTCTATCAGCTTTGCACAGAAAACATACAAGGTTCTCTAATAAGTGATCCAGTAAGTAACCTGATAAAGAAATGAAAATAGCAGACACTGCAATGCTTGGACAGTAACAAGTTTCTGGTTCATCTCCTGAGGATAAAAATTAATAACGCTCATCACACTGGACTAAGCTTTGGGAGATGCTTGGAAATCCAATGTTATAGGCACAAACCCTTTAGCCCACTCAGCCTCAAAGGAAAAAAAGCCCACTCCATAGATACAGTTACTCCAGAATAACAGTTCATTCAGATCTGTAGATGTAGCACAGCAGAAAAAATCCAAATTAAATTACATTATGAAACAGGTTATTATCCAACTAAAAGATGCACTAAATGAGGTAATTTGGCCAAATAGTATCTCTACACTAGCACTACATGGGTTTAAGTAGAATTTTACCTGCTAGTTCAAGCCCTCCTACCCTGTCTACTAAGCATAAAAGACACTAGCAGTGCTACTTACATTTCTTTGAGATACTTCTGTCCATACACAACTTTCTTTGCTAGCTCTTCTACTTTTTCTTGTGTCAAATTATTTGTTACGGACTGCTGGAAAATTTCATGTAGAATCGTACCACTGAGTGTTTGGCGTGAACCAGAGTCTGAGCCCTGCAACAGATGTCATAAAAATCAACTATTTACATCTACTTCATGAAATTTTTTCTATAAAATTTATGGGGCTTATTTCCGCACATGATGCACTGCACTTACTTCCAAGATCATTAGAGCTTTAAATGTTACTGATAACATTTTTTTGCACGAAGCTGTTTCCTGTGTGTTACCAGCTCATACAAAATTACATCAAGTATCACCAAAATTAGTCCAAAAACCCATTAAAACACCACCACTAGGACTGGACTGTGTAGATTCATATCATAGAATCACAGAATCATTAGGGATTGGAAGGGACCTCGAAAGATCACCTAGTCCAGGGGTCCTCAAACCCTGGCCCACCAGCCAGATATGGCCCCCCAAGGTCTCTCCTTCTGCCTCCTGCCCCCCCCACCAGGGGTTGGTGGGGGGAAACTGAGCAGCCTCAGATGATGGCAGGGCTGAGGAGGGAGGCAGCGGCATCAGCAAGGTGGGCGGCTCCCCCGTCTCTCCCTCCAGCTCCCAGGCAAGACAAGCCAGGCAGCACAAACCAGCCAGCACCAGTGGGACTAACTGATGAACACTTGCATCACTTGCTACGACTCGCAGTGACAAATATGGAACCTAACATCGACCATCTCATTAGCCAAAAGCAGGCCCATAGTCCACACTGAAATATTATTTGTTTTTGTTGGTTACAATTGTTCTTCATTTCAAATATTGCATTCTTTTTGCTGTTTTTTGGGCCCTACTACAAATAAAATATGTGCAGTGTGCATAGGAATTGTTCATTTTTTTCCAAACTATAGCCCGGCCCCCAACAGTGTCTGAGGGACAGTGAACCGGCCCTCTGTTTAAAAAGTTTGAGGACCCCTGATCTACTCCAATCCCCCTGCCACAGCAGTATCACCTAGACCAAGTCACACAGGAACACATCAAATTGAAAGCAGTAGTAAGTCATGACCTCTGCATAAGCTACAACTGGAAATTTAATCACTGTGGTTAAAATACTTACTCTTATCTTTTACAGAGTTGGCACTCATGTACTGCATTCACAACTGGTGGGTGGTGTTATCCCAGAGTCAGGACCCTCTGCATGGCCCCTTCTAAGCAATTAGTTTAGTTCTATTGCTTCTCTAACCAAGGCCTGACACAGTTTCGGTCTCATCACAGTACAGTATTCAATTTTCTTGTTTTGCTCACAGGCTCCAAGCACCTGTTTACCACTCCACTACCATCCCCTTGCCCATTTGGATTTATATTCCCACCAAGTCTAGAAGTTTTCCTCAGATGAAACTGTCAGCTGTGGCTTCTCTGCCATCCAAGAACACAACTACAGGAAAGTTCTCCTCTTTCCACGTTCCAGCAGCTGGACTGAGATTCCAGAGTCAGTCTGTACCAACGCTAAACTGAATTGGATAATACTTTCAGAGGCTTTTAACTTGGCCAAGTGTGGTTATGGTTGACAACAGGCACAGCCCTCACAAAGGATCCAGATACATACAAAATGTGCTAACAAAAGACCAACAAAAAT
This sequence comes from Rhinopomastus cyanomelas, assembly GCA_013400115.1. Taxonomy (NCBI): domain Eukaryota; kingdom Metazoa; phylum Chordata; class Aves; order Bucerotiformes; family Rhinopomastidae; genus Rhinopomastus; species Rhinopomastus cyanomelas. The sequence goes on from VXBP01002424.1 coordinate 33,865, forward strand.
ATTGCTGGAATTTTAAGTGGGAAGGCTATTTCTTTGTCCCATTAGCTATATCATTAATACAGGATTATTTCAGCTGCAATTCTCAAAAAACACAATCACAGACAGACAGTTTCCATTCTAACCTATTCTGTGTTGCAAACATTATGAATAGCTAAGAGTCACATTCTACAACACAGCACCTCATCCAATGTTACTACCAGTCTCAACAAAAGAGTAACCCATTAACACATTTGATGCTCTAGAATCAATACTTACCCTAAACCTTTCACTCAACACTGCTCTTCTCATACATCGAATACTATTTGATATTGTAGTTCCAGAAAGCAGCAGATCTGGGTAAAGAACCAAGTATCCTGACTGCTCATTTATGATCCACGTACCGGAGCTACACTCCCCTTCTAAATGAATGATGTCTCCTGGAACAACAGGCACAGACTCCCTGCAATGTAACACAGTTAAATAATTATTTGCAATCCATACATATTATACTAGGAATTATACATTAGGAAATCAGATTCAACATACTTTGAAACAGAAGTCACTATGATTCTTCTTTTAAAAAGCCAAACTAAAATATTCTGAAAGTCAAATGTGGAGCTTTTACCTACACAACTTTGATAATCAATCTCAAGCACTGGATCATGCATCAGGACAGCCTGAACTCCTAATCCACATATTACTATAATACAATAAGCTGTTTCAGTATCATTATGTTTTATATTGCCATATGACTTTTTCATTACACAAAATCTACCGTCTACCCTAAAGTAATACTTCTTTCAGAAGCCCAGAAACAGTAAAAGTATTTTCTTGATTTAGAAATCTCAGAGTTCAAAATATTTTCTATTTTTTCCTTCAAGAAATGGAGTCTTACACTTTTCTCCTTACTTTCAGGTTTGCACAGAAAATAAAAAGTAGCACCAAGTAGCATGTGTATGTCCACGTGTTTCATAAGACTAGGCTAGTCCTTTCTTCTGCAACGCACCACAAAACGCACAATCACCTAAAATCAGAATCCCATCCCTACTTGAAAAAACTTTTGCAGCACAGCTCAGGCTAAGGTGATTTTAACAGATGGCACAAAACCTCACGTTCTACAGACAGTTTTGTATGTTTACGTGTACAACAAAGGTAGCTCACATGGAAAAATACTTTTAATTGCTGCAAGACAATATTTAAACAAAATAGCCACTTTGAACGTTTGGTGTTTATTAGTACAGAGATACTTATAAGGTATAAGCAATAACCACTCAACACAGGTTATGTGACATCAATTCTCTCAAGACAAATATCCATTACACTACTATATTACTATATACGGTAATATTACGAGATAATCAGAATTCCTTAAAACTCAGAGAGTGTAATTCATCTCTAAGGCAACAAAATATTTACTTAATAATGCTCTTTAATCTAAATTTCTGTGTGAATTACCAGCCATTCCTCAAAATGCACAGTTCTTTATCTTCCAATGACTGAGAAGTTGTAATTGTCAAATGTTTCTCAGGGTCACTTCCATTTCTCTGTATTTCGCTGACATCCAACACCCAGTATCTGTTGTTCAACCCATTCTTAAGTATTGTGTCAGGGGAGATCATCACTTTCTTCTGAAAACTGAAGTTACAATTCATTTATGCACAGATGAGAAAACTGTCAACCCAGGTTCAAGAGGGAAAGCTTCAAATATAAACCTAAATTAATGTTCTTCAGTTTCTGTAAACACTTGGGGTGGGGTATTTCAGCTCTAGACAAGGAAGAGTGTCAGAGCCCTCATCTCTGACAAAACTTTCAGTCTTTTTGGTGGTAGGGATTAAAAACAAGCATTTGGACACGAGACATAAGGAAGAACACATAAAAGTTAATATTACTATTAACTGCTAGTATTACAGAATCACTGAATGGCTTAGGTTGTAAGGGACCTCATTTAGTTCCAATCCCCTGCCATGGGCAGAGATACCTCTCCCTAGACCAGGTTGCCTAAAGGCCTATCCAACCTGGCCTTGAACAGTTCAAGGGATGGAGCAGCCACAACTTCCCTGGGCAACCTATTCCAGTACCTTACCACACCCACAGCGAGGAATTTCTTCCTAAGATCTCATCTAAACCTGCTTTATTTTAGCTTAAAACCACCCCACTTGTCCTATCACTATATGGCCTGGTTAAACGTCCCGCTCCAGCTTTCCCGTAGCCCCTTCAGGAACTTTAATGATGTTATAAAGTCCGCCCGCAGCCTTCTCCGGACTAAACAGTCCAAATCCCCTCACTCTGCCTTCACAGGCTCCAGCACCGGGAGCCCTGCACGCTGCTGGTACTACCTGAACAGAAGCGGCGGGTTCCCCTCATCGATTAGCCGGGTGGTCCCCAGCGCTCCTTCCCTCCCTCCTTCCCTCTGTTCCCCTACCCCACGCCGGGCGCAGGCCGCGCTCCAGCGACCTCAGCCCCCTACTGCGCGCGCAAGGAGCAGTCGAGGGGCGCGAGGCAACTGTAACTCGCGGCCATTCCCGCTCGCTTCTTTCTTCCTGCCCTCTCAGCGGCCGCTACCTCCCGGCCATGGGCGCGTCCCGCAGCGCAAGGCAAACGAGCCACAACTCAACTCCGCAGATCCGGCCGCGAAGACTCAAACCCCTACCAGACCCGCTGCTGCCGAGCTGCCCGCCAGACCCGAGCAAATCCCGCCCCCTTGGCCCTCTCAGAGCCGCCATTGGCAGAGAGAGAGCAGCACAGCCAATAGAAGGCGCCGGGGCGGGCGCAGGGGTTGAAGGCGCGAAGCAGCTCGCGGCTCCTCCCGACTGGGGAGGATGGGGCCTCCACCCCGAGAGGAGCGCGGGGGTAGCAGCATCGCTGCAGGGGCAAGTTCTCGGGCTACCCGCCCAGTGGTTACATTGCGTCAAGTGCTTGACGCAACCGTGGCCCCTCCTCGTGTACGAGGTAAAAGCAGATACTCCCAGCTGCCTATGAAGGACTTTCAGCCCCAGTAGGAGCTTTTTCTCTGACCAGAACTGGTCACATTTGGCGCCATTCCCTGGCAGGCTGAGGTGATCCAGAAGGCTCAGGTTCACAGACTTAATTGCTTTGCTTTTTGAGCTTTCTGGCACAAAACCACCATTCTGGATCTGAGAATCTCACTTCTAGCAAAGATTGAGGGACACAGGTATTAAATACATTCTTAATAATAGAATGGTTTACAGTGGAAGCAACCTCAGAGATAATCTAATTCTAACTCCCTGCCATGGGGACAGTGACACCACTCACCAGACCAGGTTGCCCAGAGCCCCATCCAACCTGACCTTGAACACTTCCAGGGAGGGGGGCATCCACAATCTCCCTAGGCAACGTGTTCCAGTGCCTCAGCACCCTCACAGATCTTCCAAAGATCTAAGCTAAATCTCCCCTCTTGTAGCTTGAAGCCATCCCCCCTTGTCCTATCACTAGCATTCCTGGTTACAAATCCCTCTCTAGCTTTCCTGTAGCTGCTATACTGGAAAGCTGCTATAACTTGCCCCCAGAGCCCTCTCCAGACGAACAACTGCGTTTCCCTCAGCCTGTCTTCATAGGAGAGGTGCTCTAGCCCTCTGATCATCTTTGTGGCCTCCTCTGGACTTGCTCCAATAGTTTCATGTGTCTTTCTTGCATTCGGAATTCCAGAACACACATGGGTATAACAGTAGTTTAAATGTCAGGAAAACAATGGATTAAGAGTTTGATCTTGTACCTCTCTGATGTAAACAAACACTGGAAAAGAGGCTCTAGACCTACAAAGGCAACGCTGTGGACCAATGGTTAGACATCCCAAGCCAATGATTTTTAAAAGGTAAGCACATACTTTGTTGCCTTTTAGATCACCCAGAAACATGTGCATTAAACTAAGTAAACGTTACTTTGCAGTGCAGAACCGCTAAGTCTACTTGTAATTTAATCGTTATGTGTTGAAACTTTTAACTGCACAGTCACATAATTTGGTAGAGTAGTAACAAAGATTACATAAATACTTAGTACACATGAGAGATTCAGTGTTCTGCAGTGTTTTTCATGTTGCTTATAGATCTCTTGTACAGTTTTACTATCTTGTCTAAGATGTATATATCTTTTATAACAATATACAATATTGTTATAAAAGTACAATATGCTTTAAATACTTTTTTGAAGTGAGCTAAAATCCAAGCAGGCTGGGATATCTCTGCAGAGAGTTTGTGAAAACCAGAAAAATATCAAACCTCAGTCTAGTAGCAGAAGTTGCAGTGTTGATACTATGGCTCTTGTAATTCTTCCTGGCACCAGTGGCTGAGAAAAACTCTTAGAATTTTACAATGCGTCAGTGTTCTCCATCAAGTTTGAACTGTTGTATAATTCAGGATTTTTTTCCAAAGAAACTGTTATCACAATGCTGGGTTTTTTTTTCCTTTCAGTCCTGTGATAACAAGGAGTTAGTTATCTATACTTGCTGTTTGTTATGCTTTATGTGCCCTTATATTTTACTCCACAGATTTAATCAAAGAATGTAAGGGGAACCTACAGCAACTTATTCAGTAACATAAACTTGCTGCTGCCACTTCAAGTTTAACTAAAAGTTAAATCAGAGATTACACTTAGATCAGATCATCAGATCTAGCAAGTGTGCAGCCACAGTGCGAGCTAGTTCACTAGGATGAAACCAATAAAATCCACTCCTTCCTTCTGGTGGGTTAACCTTTCATCAGATCAGCAGAAGCACCACAGTATCTAATCCATCTACCTGGGGCGACGCAAAATGTCAAACAGCATCCAAAGGTGCAGTCAAACAGCACAATAAAACAATATAGATTAGCTGCAAGGAAAGCTGTCAGCTTCCTATACTGATTTACTATGCAACCGTGTGGTAGGAGAACAGGTCAGATCCTGCCCACAGGAGTGGAAAGGAGAGTGAAACATCCAGGAAGCTTGACTCAGACTAGCGTGAAACATCCTGGGATCACCCCGCAGTCTCCTCTTCTTCAAGATAAAGAGACCCAGCTCCCTCAGCCTCTCCTCATAGGGGAGGTGCTCCACCTCCTTTATCATCTTCATTGCCCTACGCTGAACTCTCTCCAGAAGCTCCACATCCCTCTTGAGCTGAGGAGCCCAGAACTGGCGACAATACTCCAGGTAACAGCTACTTTACAAAAATAATCAGAAACTTTGTGGTTGTTTGAGGTTTTTTTCAATACAGTGGATTTAATTCTACTGCAAGGACTTGAAAATACAAAAAATGTGATATTGGTTAGTTTTCCTTTAAGTAGAACTAGTTGTCTCTTAACTAAGAATGACAATGTTCTGCAGATTGACCTACAAAGTTAAACATACAGGTAATTCCAAAACATGCATTCTTTATGGCTGCAACACACACAAATCACACAAAGACACTGGTTCAAAATTTTTAATAAAATAAACTCAAATATATCTCATTCTCTGCCCATAGCTACCTTGTTCAATATCAAAGAAATACATTCTTTGAAGAAACTGGAAAAATATCAAGCCACAGAAACTGTTACTGAATATATAACTCAAAATCCAATTTGTCAAGTTTGTCAAAATTGAGCAAATAGATTTTACCATCCACTACTTCACATAAACATTACCAATTCTTAAAAGACACTGCTGAAACATCTACAATAAATAAATAACTTACATCACTTAGAGTAAATACTTAATAGTTTCCTGAATCAAGTGAGTAAAATCAAGAGTACCAATGCCAATTATACATAAACAAATGTGAAAAACAATTTCCCCCCACAAAAGGAATTGTAGGAGTAAAACATGTAAAAGTCTATTGCATACCATACTTTAGAAACAGTCCATATCAACATCTACAGACTCCAATACAACCTGCATTTTCTATCTTGTGCAAGACGTTGAATGTGGTCCATATGCCTAAATAACTACATGCAGCAGCATGCAGTCTTGTTTGTCACCATGTTTTAAAGACAAACCAGTTTGCATGAGCTAGTACTCAAAAGTACATATAATACTCTGCCTTCAGTAAACCAACTCAACGACATTCAGCTCCATAGAGTAAGTACAGAAATACTTCACGAGGTTAGGCCCTTACCAAGTGCCTCAAGGAGATCTTTTCTAGCACTTGTCATTGTAAATGTTCCCCTTGGTTTTACTTGTGTACATACAGCATTTTTTAGAACAAAACAGACGCCAAGAATCTAGTTTCCAAATTGCAAGATTTCTACTACTGTTAAATACATCTTGGTGTTTTTCATTGAAATGGTTGAAGACACTTTCACATGTACCAGTTCGAAGATGCTGTGCATTGTTTTTGCATATGGAAAATTTGTATGAAAAGAAAAGATGCTTAAGTTGTGGTCACAGAGCCAGCAAGCGTGTGAACATGAAAATCATTGTGTTTTGTTCAAATCAGTTTACACATTTTAATTTTTTAAAGAACAGATGCCTAACTACTAGCTTAAAAAGTAATAGAACCATGTGTACATCTCTTGAAATGTAATAAGCTAAATAACTAACAGCCTGAAACCTGTATAAAAAGTGGGTGTCATTTTAAAACCACGCAATTCTTAACACTATTCTGATGAAGCCTAGGAGATCAAATGTAAAATAATGTTTATGGGTAATGTTTATTTCCATCTGTCTCCAGGTTGGACTATCAGGAAATGAAGCATGTTTTGGCAAACGGAAGTGTCAGACAACAGCAGTTCTACAGTAATGGATAAGTTGGGTTTTTTTCAAATTTCAAGTAATTTACTCACCAATACAATTGGAGGACTGATAGTATATTTTACAGTAAAGTCTTCAGCAAAAACTATTAGTTGAGGTGCAAAAATTGTTTCATTAGTTCATATGTGGTAAAAGCCACAGCTTGGGATGGAATACAACGAATATAATTGAGGGACAAACCACGGTATAATCCTCTTCGTACTCCGTGCTGTTGATACACATATTTCAGTGTTTGCACCATTGTACTGAAAAAATAAGAACTCAAATCATTACTGGATACACATATTCAATAGTCAGAATCACCTTCTTTAAATACAAAACACTTGTTTTACTTGGGTCTATAGAGAAAAGTCCATGGGACTCCATACAGCAAAGCATTGTGGTCTTTTTAGGACTCGAGACAGTCTGAGCTTCTGCAAGAAATTTGAGCACAAGGGCTGGGAATTGGAAAGAGGATGGTGCAATCCCATCTAAAGAAAATACAGTCTAAAAACACCTGCCCTAAAAGACGCATTAAGGCTATGCATATTCTGTTGCCTATGTGGCAGGATTTGAGAAACGTCAATTGTCCTTACGACTGAGTGACACAAATATAATTTGCCCAACACAGGACACACTTCTTGCATTAAAGATCAGTACTTAGACTTGGAGCCTCTCCTTTGTCTTTCTTTGAGCAGTCAGTCATACTTACCCATCCTTCTAAAGCTCTGCGAATAAAATTGGTGTTTATTTCTGTATTCTACACCTTGCCTGTGTGTCACTTACACCACCATGACAATGACACAGTATTTTCTCTCAAAAGAAAATTGCTAAAATTTATGTTAATGTCACAGTTTAGCACTAGGTTAGCCCATAAAAATATAATCTGCTCAACCATGCAGATGGAAATGTCCTCTCACCCCCTGGAGGGGGATAAAAGAGGTAAAGTAAACAGACATCTGGAAACTAGAATTAGAAATATTAAACTTTATTAAAGACATTCCATGTATCTCAAAGCTTCAAGATTTCCTACTAGTTTTATCCTCTCATCCTCTAAAGACATATATACAACTTTCCTTCAAGGCACAGCTCTCACCAAACTCAGTCACAACAATATTGTTAAATTGGGAAGCCTAATTACTGTAAAAGTAGTTCTCACAAAAGCAGTAAAACCCCAAGAAACAATACACTCATTTGTGTTTTCAAAGTATCTGAAATGCCAAGCAAAAAAAACCCAAAAAACCCAAATATTACAGCTGCTAGGTTGTGTACAAAGGTGTCATTAAGACAGATGACTGCTAGTAAGATCCAATTGGCCATGCAGGAGGTTCATACCCAATCATGCTGGATCCAGAAATAACACAATTCTGCAAGGTTGAAAGTACCCAAGATAAAACTCTCCAGGAACAGAATGAGATTGAGAGAATTTGAAATTCAGAAAGTTTTTCAGGATGACAGCTGATTTAATACTATAATCTTAAGAATATCATAGTACTTTCACTTCTACTGGTGGAACCTCATCCACGTGTGGGGTATAGGACATTACCATAAATGCATGAAAGGCCAAATAAATCAGTATTAGGCAAAATCATCTCAGGCAACTGATTCTGTACTATTAAAACACACTTTGAAACGTTTCATTCCAGTTCTCAAGTGAGCCTGTTGATATTAAACAAAAATTGATAACCATAAAATGTTACTAATACAGACACATTATTGCTAACAGAAGTGATTTCAGTTTGGTTTTTATTAACCCCAGTGTGATAATAGCAGCTTTTTTTCTCAGTGGAAACTACTCATTAGAAGAACTAAGAAATCAACAACATAGTACTTTGAGAGGCTGTTCTGGCTTTTAACTTTAAAACTAATAACTAAGAACTAAGAATTCAGCTACTACAGGTTAAAAGAAAATACTTACAGGCACTTTTCAGAATCTGGGAGAATGGCTCCTAACTGCATTCTTCTACGAGTTACATCAAGGGGATAACTATGGAGAAGGTATGGGTACAGCAGTTTAACCACATGTGTGATGACTATATGAATATTATTTTTAAAAGGAAAACAAAGAAGTCCCCTTGCAACCTCCAAGCTCCCTTTTCAGTGAGTCAGGAATCCACCTCAGATTCTCAACATGAGAACTTCCCTATACAATCAAAACCAACAAATCAGATCTCTTAATATGTTCCATTTGGCATGAGTAAGGAAGATGCATAAAGATTAGACAAGAGTACAAAACAATCTGTAAAATGCTGGAGGGGAAAGACACCTGAATCAAAAATCAAATTAACAGTTTAAGGATTAATAGAAGATGAAGTCTGCAATGCAGTGATTTAGGTAAAAACTAATGTGATAGATGTCCAGAAAATTGATTTATTTTACAAACAAAAGAAAATATGACAAGGATGGCATGAGAGTGGAGAAAGCAGTAAAAGTAATTAAAAAAAAACCCCAAATACAATATCAAAGGTTTTTTTCATTCCTTTTTTTAAATAAAATAAAATGTTTAAAACATAAAATAAATGGAATAATAAAATTGTACAGATTGTGTTCAATGGTCAAAATTTCATAGCTCACCATGTAAGATTTCAACTGATTTTAGGAGATTTGTCTAAATTTGCTTAATAGACTCAGTGCATGTATCTTTAAATACTCTGAAGATTTAAACAGATATTTAGTAAATGAAATAACAGCAATTAATTAATGCCCATGTCTCATTAATTTGGTTAGAAATTTGACTCATAGCTAAATATACACAAAATAATACTCTCAGATAAAAGTTTCTTTAAAATGAACAGCTGTAGAGAAAAAAAGAAAATGAAAAAAAACCCCAAAACTTACGATATTGTCTGAGCTATTGCTCCAGCTATGCCCCCACAGAGCAGATTTACATGTGTTTTCAAAACTAAGACATCGGGATTATCTAATGAAGGCCGTCCAAGAAAGTTTGGTGCTTGAGCAAGTCCAATGCTCTTTAAGGTACCAAAGGTAAAAAAGGAAAAACCTAAAAGGAAATTTGATTTAATGTACTTTCATTAAAAGACACAACTATTTGTTGAGGCATCATCATCATCATCATCATCATCAAAAAAAGGCTGCAATTACAAAACTGAACTATTTCCCAGTCCTTTTAGAAGGTTTTCTTAAGCAGACAGAAATAGTCAAATAACAGTTTGAACTTCTGTCTGATGAATTCACATTTACAATTAACATTAAAAGAATAAGTTAAATAAGCTAGACTGTGGGTTTGACGTGACTGGATTGCTGAAGAGCATCTCACATGTTTCAAATGTGAGTGTAGTTTAGCCGGGCAGTTATCCACCCACTGTGTCAGTATTAACATAAAAGTCACCAGGAGATGGAGCCAATACAGAAGCGCTAAGTCTGCACCTAGAGAGTGCTCTGCTCTCCCAGGGATTTCTCTCTTTGAGAGAATTACTCTACATGCTTTCTTGTGTGAAAATTGGGAAGAAGGAGGGAAAGAAGCTCTACTTTCTCTCTCTCTCTCTCTCTCACAACTCTGAGTTTAAGACAGATAGGCTTTGCCTTTTGAAGACACTTCCATTCTAAAATACGACTGAAGAGCTGCAAATGCTTCCACTGGCTTCCTCTCTCCATTCAGTAAAAATCTGAATCCTTTATTTTAACAGAAAGTGGTAACTAGATGTGCAAATATATTATGCAAACTTAGTAGCACATAACTGCTGAACGACTGCCATGTTCTGTTTTTAACTTACCCGCATATGGTGCCATTCCTACAACAGTTGGCATCAGCCCTCTGTAGAACCCACTAAAACCACCTTCCTTTGAAAGAAAAATACATTTGTGGCAAGAAATATAACAAATATCCAGTTATAGGACCGTTCATAGAGAGTCACACGACAGCAATCTGACCAGCATTACCTAGCATCAAGGAGCTAACATCAAGTCCCATTTCTTGAGCCTGAAGAATTAACTGGGGGGACAACTGCGCAGCTCCGCAAAAGATACAGAAGGTAAAATAAAGAACAAAATTCTACGTCCAACATTACAATCTAGCAGACATTCCTGTGATATACATATTCCTCCTCCCCAAGAATTTTTGCATCATTACTACTTGTTCTTAAAATGTAAATTTTCTCTGCTGGTTTTGACCTACCACTTACATGAGTCTTAGGTGTATTTTACCAGCCCAAGTAGAAGGAAGCATCCAGATGCTGTTTTATATTTAAAACACTCAAGGTGCACGCAACACAGTCATGTTATTTTCCACTGAGCCAGCATTTTCAATGCAGAGCAACATTCTTTAAACATACTTTGCTTTGACAGGACTAATGATTAAAATAAAAAAAAAATACCTTGGTGTAAATCATCTTGAATGCATGGATAATTCCCATGTACTTGTGTTCCCCTTTTACTTGGAACGCCAGACGGACTCTAACCATATCAAGAGGGTAAGTACAAATCACTGCTGTAATACCTTTATTGAAAACAAAAACAAAACAAGCAAACAAAACTCACCTACACCTTATCTGATTCTAGGATTACTCTGAGAATTTGAATTTGCTTTTGTGGCAGCAAAGTAGCATATACAAATTCTTTTGTTAACAGAACACTTAAAGTCACTTATAACCAGCAAACAGGAATGCTGATTTCAGCAACACACAAAGGATTTATGTGTGTACTTGGTGTTCACTGAAGCTGCACACCTAAGTCTTGATTTTGCAAAGATTTATGGGCCCGACTCTATTCACAACAGCAGTTTTATTCAAGTCAGTGGCTCATAAGCATGAAGCTAGTCAAGTGCGTCACCTTTACTGGATTACAGCCATGAAACCTGATCCTACCATATCTTCACAATAAATGAATAAATAAGTAATCAAACCACCAAATTTAAGCTCTTGAAAATGAACTGTGTAAGTCAGAATTATTACTGGATTCAGATACCAGCTACTGCATCTGAAAATGCCATGTCTATTCTAATGGCATATACAATACAATCAGGATTGTACCAATGAAGAGAACTTAACTGCATTGCAATACTGCATTTTCATAGTTCATGTTTTACTCACACTTGTTTTAAAACTGACCAAAAAAACCCCCCAAGATATAACACGTTGGATGAATAGTTAAAGCTGTTAATGAAAAACAGATCATTTTCACTACCACTGAAACAAAACACAAAACATTTGTGATTGATACTGGTTTCTAGCAGCCGCTTTGATTTAGCTATGGATCTCCCTTAAAAATGAGTCCTACAGAAGGCAAGCAAACTTCTTGAACTACCAGCAAATTGCCACTTCCTCTTTTTGTAGGTGTATCATTTCCCCTCCTTTCCACAAGGTGAAGAGAAAATCACAACAGGCAGGGGAAAAAATAATAAAAACCAACAACAAAACCCAAACATAACACAATTCCTCCAGCAAACAAATTCTTGTTTACTTTTATGCCTGGAGAGAAAATTAAGCAACTTTAATAAACTGAATGATCTGACAGAATACATCAGAATTAAATGGGGATTTAAAAAAAAAGAACTGTAAATGAGCTATCCAAAAAGCTGACAGTGACTGTCAGCTAAGAGTGAAGTTTGTGGCCTTCTTGAGAATCCTCTCAGTGATTTATTTTAGAAGACAAAACCTTCAGCTTATTTCTGAAGTTGTCTCAGCCATAGGGTGCAAAAGCCAGAAGCGTTAAAACACCAAAGCAACGGTTTCCACTAACCTACATTATTAATTGCAATCCCTCAGACTACAGCCACCTTCTAACAAACTTCATTCCTCCTCTCTTCCCAGTAATGCACTGATGTGTGTAGGAATATCGTCTGAACAAGACCAGCACAAAGACTGACTGAGAACCTGGTGAATGCACTAAGTACTGAAGACAGCCTGAAAATCATACAATTGGGGAAAAAAACAGAACTGAAAGAAATCATACGTAGTAAGGATTTAAGTAGCTTCAGTTTTTCTTCCTCTTATAATTCTCTAGTCATCAAATAAAATAAAATGAGATTTCTAACATCAGCCATAAAATATGTTTTCTTGAAGCAAGGGGGAGAAACATGTACTGCTGACTGTTCATATGAGCAAGAAGAGACACAACCCTTTCTGGAAGGAATGAAAGCCTGCTTGAGACCAAAAGTCTCTGCGGTGAATTACTGAACTCAGCTCCTTAAACATTACAAGTTTTCAGAAGTCCCATCACAGCATCTTAAGGCTTTGACTAAGCAAAGTCTATCCCAAATAACAAAAGTTGAGCTAAAAATCTCCCTGTGGTTGGTTAAACCAGACAGAATTGGAAGTAGCTCAGCAGTTAAGAAACACATAGTGCAGTTCCCAGTGGCTGACCTGAAATAATCATAACAGGGCAAGGCAGCTCCTTCCTCCTGTAAGGATTCACTTTTTCAAAACCAGTAGGGTTTCATTGCAAATGACTTGGAAGCCAAGGAAATCAGGGCAAAAGCATCCTTCACTTACCATAGTGACTTCAGGTGTCTTTGACCACTCTTGAGGACAAGCCACTGGATTACAAAGACCTTTACTTAGACTTAGTGTCAATAAAGCACAAGAATTACTGTCCTCAGTTTGTTTCCTAGGCTTCGAAAGTTAACAATGAGATTAGCTGCATATGGATTTCTCTCCCAATCTCCTTACTATATCTTTCTTCTTAGTTATGGTATTTCTTTGTAAATTAAAAAAGAAAAGTGGAGTAAGGGAAAAAAGTTAAACATATTTACAAAGCTCAGCAAGAGTAAACATATCTGATTACACTTTTATGATTTCTGATGCTCTTTGTACTTCTTATTGGTAAAGTACAATTACATAGATGAAATCAAGTACCACCAGGTGATTTCAGAGATCTGCAGCTCAAAAAGTGATAAGCATAATTCACAGCCTTGAACTGCAAAAGATACACTCCTTATCTACTATAAAGATTAATTTATCGAGGGGGTATTTTCTGAACAAAACAAAGCTTCAGGAACTGTACATGCAGAGGAACTGCTGATGATAAAGGATTTGCCAGACAGGTTAAAGCTCTGCCTATTTACAAGTGCTAGTGTTTCTAGACCTCCAATACACAAGTCTGTCTTTCTGAATTGCATCTGAAGAAATAAACAGAACAGATTCTTTTCCAACTTTTTTTATTTTTCAGTTAATCAGGTGCAGGGGAGGAAATAAACATTTTTGTGATTTAACTCAGATTTTTCAATTATAAAACAAAAAAAAATAGATTTGCAGAATCATTTTATAATTTTGTTTTCTAAACCCCACTAGCCTCTATGATTTCTCAATCTAAACCCCAGCTCTGTCTTTTCTTAGTTACAGACCATTTATCTGTTAATGAGGTGTCACCGCTGCAATTTGAATCACACAAGACTCAGGAAGTTTCCACAGTAACTTTAACTTGGCCTCTTTAAATACATGCATTACAATAGTTCCTCTCACACCACTACTCCCATCCTCATCGCCTTGTTTTTCCTTGTGGATATGCTTTTGATCCCATTTGTCAGCTACCGAAGATACTCAGATGTTTCCCAGCACTGTGAAGCAGATTCACATCTGTTTACTACCGGTACTGGGAAACAAGAGACCCAAGTAAATGTAACCACCAGTAGCATACAGAGAAATGAAAGCAGACAGTTGTGTGGGTAAATGGTGTAGCAAGGAGGAAAGGGAAAGGAGAAGAAAAAGAAGGGAAAACAAGCGTTTATCCATTTTCAGCTGCATAAAATTGGATTCCAGTAAACTGTGAAGATACCTCTCTGCCAGCACTGGGGTGTATGCAGCACACCAGGTCCTTCAGTCACTTAAACGTGAAAAAAACCAGTAACATCTCTTACTGGAGCTCACAAAAAACCAAGCAGTACAAGTTACAGCAAGAAAAGTTACGGAGTCTTTATTTATTTTGATTGTAAACCTAGAGAAGTTGTGTACCAGATTTCAAACTGCACTCTTCTTAGTGCCTCCTTCCCTCCTGCACACCTTCCTGGTATACTCAATGTAAACCTTCTCCTCTTATTTATCTAATAAGATAAATCCTTAAAAGCAGTTAATGCCACTAGTAAACAACTAGTAAGACTCTCACATGTGATACTATGTGAGCACCTTGTGAACGTACGGTGGCTATTTTCATATCACTGCACATCTAAGCCCAGTTCATCTACTCAGTCTTGGGGTTCTCAGTACCAGACCGTCAAGTACATTGTACTTAAATGCACTACAAAAGCATGACATTTGGTCATGGCTTCCAGATAGCACTGTATATTAATGTTATTTCTGTTGCTCTAACCAGATAAAACAGATTTAACCAGTAAGGTGCTTAAAATGGTGCCAGATGCTATTAATTTATCTCTGCAAAGAATTCCAGTGCATCAAACACTGTCAGAGTTAAGCTGATTATTCAGGGCCTCACAAACCAGGTTCCAGGTACCTGACATGGCTCAGGAAAAAGCTAATAATAAGAATATTAAGGTGTTCTTGAGTACTGTTGAGAAGAAAGGAAAAAAAAAGCAGAAGAAAAAGCATTTCTCCTGCTTTTATTTCTTTCAGATAGGACAGGAACGAATCTTGCAAATCAGTTTTGCTAGTTTTTAGGATCTTTGAACTGTTTAATTTCATTCTCTTCCCTTTTCATTTGATGGCACACAAAGCCATAATACCTTTAGCTAAACTAGGAAGATGTGATGAAAGTAGTAGGAACAAACCCTAGTATTTTTATTCTAAAATAAGCTAAATGTCCATACTCTCGTTATAACTACTTAAGACGGTCACTAGACAGTTTTTAACCTTTACCCATGTGATCTAAAGAGTATCGTGACAATCCTGTGTGGCATGTTGAAATGCACAGACATTTCTGGCAAATTTGAAGACCTCACCCATTTCAGGAGCTGCAGGTTTTTTCTATTTCTTTGGGATTGTATTCAACTCGCAAGCAGCGGCAGAAAGGCTGATGAGCAAGCTCGAGTAAAACCTGCACCTTTACACCTCATCTTGATGAGACCAGATTTTTCAGTTTTTAAAAGCCATAACAGTCACCGTAGAAGCCATGCTTCACAGCACAGCACTGAATTCAATGCTTGAACAAATACATTTTTAAAGGATACTCTTAGACAAACAGTTTTCAGTTAGGCAAGTATCTGTTACATTGACAGTTACTAGTATTCTTGCTTAATACAAGTTTGCAACAGTTTGACCTGAAAACATATCAAATCACCCTCTAAACAAATAGTAACTTTTCAGCAAAAGGGACATCTGAAATCCAAGTGCAAAACTATACCTGCCATGGATCCAGCCATTAACCGATGCACGTGCCCCGAAATCCCAAGTTGCTTCTTTATTACCTACAAAATACAGAATATTTACCACAGGTGTTTATCAGAAAATAGAGAAGTACGTCACGTAGTTTATTAGCACATTAACACAAACTCTGTAGCTGTTTCAAAGAGGTTTACAACATTACAAATTCAAACCAGAGCACTTAGTTCTTTTTAAAAGAATCTTCTGAACATTGCTGCCGTTACAAATTTCTTATTTAAAAAAGATGGAAGTACTAAAGTTGTACTAGGCAAAAGGGTTCGCTGAAAGTATGTGCACTGTTTACTTCAGAAACTGGATTGTTTATGTAGCGATCTTCAATGTGTGTCAAACAAGACAAACTGGATGCTGTCCTTGTCGCACGATAGAGAGCAAAGGGCATTGAGCAAAGCTAAAAAGTGCCGTACTTCAGAAGAGCAAATTTTCACAGCATGTGAAATGTAACCCTATAAAGACACTGTAAGACTTTTTTTAAAATCAAATTAAACAAAGAGAGAAAGAAGTCTGAATGGGCATTCGAGAGAAATAACTTCTTAAGTAACATTTTGCTCTGGAAGGAAGTTAGAAATTACTCTCCAGGCTTTTATCAAATAGCAGTTCTTGCTATAAATAGGATAGATCTTCCTTCTGTAAGAATGAGTGTGCAGTGTTAACTTTTACACATTCCTGCAAAACGTCTTGATGGTTGTTGTCAACAGACAAAAGGAACCGCTTGGATGCTAAATGGTTTCCTGAATTTTGCAGATTCATAGATCTTCTCACAGAGAAGCATGACGCACTGTTTTTTATTCTGCATTATATAAACCAAGCACAGATCAACGATATTTATAATGACACCACAAAAAAAAAGAACACGTGAAACTCATTAGTTTCTTCTAGCCTTCTGCAAGTGGCTCTTTAGGGAAGGGAGTCACAACTTCAATCCCACTATCTGCAGTAAAGATCACGCAGTTTACTTCTGATCTTTCAAACACAGAACTCCTCATCATTAACAGTAAAATGGTAATTTTTTTCACTACAGATAAGTAATGCTTAAAAACATGTTCCTGCTAATACCTGACCCCCAAAAAAATATTGCAGGGATTTATTATGTGTTTAGTAAGAAAGAGTAAGAAAGGAATCCACTAATCCTGTGAGACCCTGAAACGAGCATTTTTGCTTCCAGCTCATTTTTACCTGGAGCCTGGCACAGTCATTTGTCAGATCAAACAGAGCAATCATATCCAAGCCAACTTTCAAGTTATTCCATCTATCAAGTACTAAGAATTCCAACACGGAATAATAAAGAGGTTTTATGTTTTGGTCCTACATTATTCACAAATGGCTACCTTAAAGCGAAAAAAAACCAGTAGTTTTCACTGCTGCCCTGACATTTTTAATGACTCAGATAAAATTAAGTGCCTTTTGAAAAGACATGTAGCTAATTAATAATACCCAACAGTGTCAGCATTATTTTCAAACACCCAAAGAATACATATTCCTTATAGACAGCAAAAAAAAAAAAAAAAGGAAGGAAAACAAAATAAATTCAACTACCTTTTTATACTGGTCAAAAGCCATGAACTGAATTGCGCCATATGGAAAGATTCTAATCATCATTGCCCCGTTTCCTTTATAGAGCCCAAGGTAACCTTCCTTTTTGGGTACAGCACACAATGTAGAAAACACTCCTGCCAGCAATGCAAAAAGAGTGATTTAACAATTACAGTGGAGGGAGGGGGAAAAACCAGACCATCAAGCAAATATTACTGACAATAAGATGCAATTCAGTCGATCCAAAATAACTAAATACATACATACTTTAAAAACCTAAAACCATAGGAAAACAATCTTACACCGCAGTGTGCTAAATTACAGATTCAGTGCCATCACTAAGCAAATGAAGTAAACAAGTTCAACAACCTCATTACTTACAACGTCTCCCGCTGCCCGTGCCCAAGCTGCTGAGACAAGAAGTAATCCTAGTCTCTTTCAATAGGTGGGAATGAATGCAGCATCACACAAAGTCTGGGCAAAACCTACAGTTTTCTTATAAATGTATCATTAGTTATGCACAATTGCTATCAATTTTTAATATTGTTTTTGTAAAAGAACAAAATGCAATAGTTCAGGAGTTCCCATTTGTACACAACTACCTGTCAGAGACGGACAGGTGTCTCTGCACTTACAGGTATCTCATCCACACAATTTTCTTTTTTTGCCTACAAGTTACAGGGAAGCACTCAAGTCAGGCACACTTCAAATAATCAGTGTTGTATCTAACATCTTGACAGGGAAGACATTTTACTTGCCAGTTATGGCACAGTACAACCAAAAAAGTGATTTCTGTCTTCAATTCTTAGACTGCAGATTTGAGTGCATCTTTATGCGACCGTATAACCGCAATACTTCTGTTTCCCTTTTCAGAACAGCAAAGTGAACGCATCCATTACATTTAATTTCAAAAATTATTTTACCTTACTTTAAAAAATAAATTATTTTTACTAAGTTAAAATAATTGCACTTGCATTACAAGCAAAATGTACCAATCGAAAAAACCCTTTGTCCTGCAAACTGCAACACAGGTTTCAAAATGTAAGTCATGACTCGTTTCAAGAACACAGGACACGAAATACCTCAAATACTATGCACAAGAGGGCACTGTCACAGCCCCACAGAGAATGGTTCTGAGCTTGAGTTTATTCTCTCTCCATGATGCAACACAAATTCCAAACACAGATAACCTGCAGCTCATGCCAAGCATAAACTCATTTCCATCTTCAATTCACATCAACTCTGCCACTCTCCATGAGCCTAAGCACATAGGAGTCTTGCAGGATTTGGCACTCACTGTCCTGTAACTGCCAGCCCCCATAAGGGTACCAGGCTTCAAAAATCACCAGTTGCCCACCACCATGGGAACTGGCAATCACTGTAGCAGACGACGGCAGCAGTTCCCAGCAGTGACAGTTTTGACATCAATGATCCAGACTTTGAACCTGTGACTACCAATCTCCTGCTGGCTGCAGGCAGGAGAAGATCAAGCCTGGCTCTTTTACATGTCTTATTGAGGATGACTCTGACATCTCAATCACTCCTACAATCAACTACTGCTGCAGCTTACTCACGTGGGGCTTTGTTTTCATTTTTAAACACTAACAAAACATGGCACAGAGACTGACCAGACAGCTCGAACCTTCTGTCTCATTAGCACTTTTTATTTATCAGACCCAAACCAAATCCACTGCAAAATCCCAAAATCAGCCCCGCAGCAGCCATCTTACCTAGATGTTTGTAATGGTGGTTGTGAGCCTGCAGCAAAATCTTCACTCGATCCAGTGGTGCAGTAGTTGTTTTGGCACAACATCCTGCAACACCTTTCCAACAAGGGAACAGAAAAGTGACAGAATGCAAAGTATCTTTATGTCAGCAGATAAATAAAGGATTTTTGCAAATGCATTTTTAAAAGAATAGGAGAGGAGAAACTTGGGAACTGGAAAAAGCCCTGATGATAAGTAGAAAAACTCTATCATAAGTGTGTTACAATAAAACCCTTAAGACAGTTTATAAGCTACTTTTCCTGGTTACAAAAGCCTAGACCACCATCTCTCAGCTGTGAGGTCACCGTAGATGCCTTCAGAAAAAGTTACTCAAGAGTTTTCCACCCTGTTCCCTTCGGCTCTTTTGTGGAAACCAGCCCGAGCTGTGCTCCCCAAAGGGGTAGGCTACACCATGCACCCTACTCCACTTCATAGCGAGACCCATCAGTGAGCGCAGTGACATGAAAACGTTCACTGACCACACCACCTTCCTACCCCCTGCAAACTAAACAGTTGGAGCAACACGCAACGGGAGTGTTGCTGGGCGGCCGGCGCTTCGCACCTCCCAAATCCTCGCAGCAGCAGCAGCAGCCGCCGCGGCAGTCTGGACACAGGGACAACCCGCCTCCCCCAGCGGCTGACCGGCTGTGGATTCTCGGAACGCGGCGCTGGCGGCTCCCGGGGCTGACACACGTGTATCGCGCCCCCGCACTAGCACACGGCACCGAGCGGAGCACAGCCCCGCGCTCCCCCGGCTGACAGCGGCTTACCGGCGACACGGCACCCACCCTGGCCAGCCGCCCCGGCTGCGCCCCGCTGCCGCCCCACCGCAGGCCCCGCAGCCTCCCACGGGTACCCACCTCCGGCAATGAAGGATCGCAGCCAGTAGAAGTCTCGGCGCGGGCTAAGCGCAGAGCCGGGCCCCGCCGCCGCCGGGGTCGCCATGGGGCAGCGCGGGGCAGCGCGGCGGCTCCAGCGGCCGCTCCCTCGGCGCAGGGGCGGGGCCCGGGGCGGTTCGCGCCGTCACTGCAGGACCCGCCATGGCCGGTGCCTCCAGGATGGGCCGCGCCGCGGCGCCGGGAGATCGCGTCAGAGGCGGCCGCTGAGCGGTGCCGGTGACCTCCCCGTGGTACCGCCCGAACTGGTCATCGCCGCGCAGTGCCAGCAAATATAGGGATGGGGATGCACGCGTTGAGTTCAGCGAAGAGAAAATACGTGGGGGCTTCTAGGTATTTAAATAGCTGTTTCACGCGAGAACATCAGTATTTGTCTGCAGTTACAGATTCACGTCTAGCAAAAATATTCACTTCTGTGCATGCTATTTATTCATGGTATCTCTGTAAACAGCTGGGTGGTGTGGGCAGCACGCTGGAGCGAGAAGAGGCCACCCAGGGGGACCTTGGCAGGCTTACAATCATAGAATCATTAGAAATTGGAAGGGACCTCGAAAGATCATCCAGTCTAATCCCCCTGACACAGCAGGATCACCCAGACCAAGTCATACAGTCAGTCAGGGTTAGAAGGGACCACAGGATCATCCAGTTCCAACTCCCCTGCCATGGGCAGCGACACCCCACCCTAGATCAGGCTGGCCAGAGCCTCATCCAGCCTGGCCTTAAACACCTTCAAGGACGGGGCCCCAACCACATCCCTGGGCAACCCATTCCAGGCTCTCACCACTCTCATGGTGAAGAACTTCCTCCTCACATCCACTCTAAATCTACCCATCTCCAGCTTTGCTCCATTGCCTCTAGTCCTGTTGCTACCTGACTTCCTAAAAACCCCCCTCCCCAGCCTTTTTGTAGCCCCCTTCAGATACTGGAAGGTCACAATAAGGTCACCTGGGGGCCTCCTCTTCTCCAGACTGAACAGCCCCAACTCTCTCAGTCTATCCTCATAGGAGAGGTGCTCCAGCCCTCTGATCATCCTCGTGGCCCTCCTCTGCACTCACTCCAGCATCTCCACATCCCTCCTGTAATCAGGGCTCCAGAACTGGACGCAGTGTTCCACGTGGGGTCTTACCAGAGTGGAGCAGAGGGGGAGAATCACCTCCCTCAACCTGCTGGCCACACTTCTCCTGATGCAGCCCAGGATCAGGTTTGCCTTCCAGGACGCAAGTGCACACTGCTGGCTCATGTTGAGCTTCTCGTCCACAAGCACCCCCAAGTCCCTCTCCTCAGGGCTATTCTCCAGGCAGTCACTGCCCAGCCTTTATTTGTGCTTAGGATTGCCAGATGCAGGACCTTACACTTGGTCTTGTTGAATGTCATGAGGTTGGCTTGTGCGTGCTTCTCCAGCCTGTCCACGTCCCTCTGGATGGCATCCCTGCCCTCCAGCGTGTCTGCTGCACCACACAGCTCGGTGTTGTCAGCAGACTTTCTGAGGGTGCACTCGATGCCCTTGTCCATGTCACCTACAAAGATGTTGAACAAGACTGGTCCCGGGACTGATCCCTGAGGGACTGTGCTTGTCACTGGCCTCCACTTGGACATGGATCCATCAACAACCACTCTCTGGGTGCGGCCATCAAGCCAGTTCCTTACCCATCTAGTGATCCACCCATCAATCCCATGTTCCACCAGCTTGAAGACCAGAATGTGGTGCGGGACAGTGTCAAAGGCTTTGCTCAGGTCCAGGTAAATGACATCAATCCCTCACCCCTCATCCATTCATGTTGTGACTTGTTCATAGAAGGCCACCAGGTTTTGAGAATGTTAATGCTGTCAGATTTCCTCTGTGTTTTCTGCAGTTGCTCTTGCATTTCTCATACACTGCTTTCCCCATACATCTTGACTCGGGTATTTCATACACCAAAATCTCCTTTATGCAAGTCCACATTTTAATGTGAATAAAGAAGCCAAAAGAGTCCTAATGCTCACAAAATCAAAACATTTCCAAACAAATTTGCTGGAACAATTTTTTCTTCTCCCTTGCATCAAACTGCCTTCCACAAAAACTACTAATTTTTTATTTTAATAAGTGACATTCTTTGAAATTAAGTTCACTTCATCATTGGAAAAGTTTTTTTTGCTCTATGTAATCATGACATCATTCGTGTATTTGGGCAATGGCTGTTACAATACCCATTTTTTTCCAATTATAAACAAGTACAAAGCCAAGGTGGACAGATTTCTTCTAGAAAACACAGAGTAAGTTCTTTACAGCAAAAAACTCTCAAGCCTTTTAATGTTTTTTTTTTTCTAATGTACCTTGGAAAATAATTTTTGTTGAAGTTGCTCTACTGTTTATGTGACTAAGGGCAAAGCAACTGTTCTGTGAGTTATTGAGGCAAGCTTTGTAGTCACTGTTGATGTGGCTTTCCCCAGACCATTTGCATTCTCTTGGGATTCTGCTCAGGAAAAGCCTTCCCACCATCACAGCAATCACACTGCTTTAATAGCTTCCACTGTAGAAACATAACTTATTAACTGATTTCACAGAGAAATGTGTTACAACTGCACTAACAGCTGAAAGTCGTCTAAAGCTTCACCAGAGACTAGAAAAAACAAATAACTGCATAAATGGGCTGTTGCTTATTTTGGGCACAGCCAAGATACTTCAGGAAAGGATTTTGTCAACCCTTGTATTTTAGGGAAGCATGCACCATGAATGCATGTACTTTCAGGAACACAGTAAGAAATGGCACTGCCAAATTAAAACATAACATAGAGATGTACTGACACACAAAGGAATTCAGCAATAAGCTTTATATGTTTGGGGTTTTTTTTAAATACTCTCTGGTATAAAATGCTCCAAAGTTCTGTTTTCTTTACTGTAGCAGTTCATCATTTGCACCTTTAAGCCTTAACATGTTCCTGCTGTCATTTTATCTTTTTACCTTTAAATGTTTATGCCCTTTACAGCCACCCTCTCTAGTGGTTTCTCTGTTATGATCCATTCTTATAAAGTCACCAGCATAACGTCACTCAGGTTACCTTCGTGCCTGACACTACATCATCCTGCCCTGGCAGATGGATGACATACAGGGGACAACATTAAAGTCAAGAGACTCAAGAGCAAAGCTTATAATCTGAACTAAATTTCAAGCAGGTAGGAGGTTTTATCAGTGGGTGTAGCTTGTATCTGAAGTTTTAGTGCTTGAGGGTGCTTGGTTTATAGATAGTTTTCAAATATTTATCAATTGAAATAAATGATCAAGGCTAAAATTAGGTCAGCTATTCTCACAGCAGCTATTGCTGAAAAGATTCTTTTCAGTACTCTTAAAACACGATATAAACCAACCTTTATTCTGGAACAGCTGTACAAGTTCTCCTTGTTGTTGTTGTTGTAGAAGGCTCCTATAGCCTCAGGCTATAGGAATCAGCAAGATTATTTTCCACTTTATACTTGTTTCTGGACTTTAATAGTGATCTGAAGTACATCTATCTAGCTGTCTGTTAATTTATCCCAAAGCACCAGAAGTTTAGGAGCTTTCCCACATCAGACTTTGAAGATTTACAAAATGAAAATACTCAAGGAAAACTCCTTTATCTGGCCAGAGCTGCATCTTGGTCTTTCTTTATCTCTGTCAGTAAGGAGATAGGACAGCATTGCTGAGGTGCTATGAGGTAGGTACTATAGTGGTGTAGCAGCAGTGTGGTGGTGTTGTAGCAGGTCCTTATCTGGATCCCCATGTGTCGAGACTGGGTTGCCACCAACATTGTGGATTAGAAACCTCGCTTATATTTCAACCAAGGCCTTATAGCTAAAGCGTCAGAAACAAAGGGAGGGTTTAGCAAAACCAGTTACGAATCTGCAGGCAATGAAACAACTGACTCAATTTGGAGAAGGAAGGCCTCAAGACATTTTCTTTTCAACCTTTTAAACCCAAACGATAAACTTCTCTGCGGAAAACACACGAGTTAAACTTACAGATTCTATCAGCTTTGAAAGCATAACAGGTACCAAGGGTGACCGAAGCACAGATATTATCCTCACCAACAGGGTGCAGTCCTGCAGCAGCATAGGCAGAGCTGAGTGCTGGAAACAGGCTCAATCAACAGTGAAGGCAAAAGCCAAAGCATAGTCCAGGGGCACCCCAGAAAAGCAAGTGAGGAACAGCAGCAGATAAAGCACTAAACAAGGCTGGAAACAAGTCTAGAGATTCATCCAGAAGCTAGGTTTAGACATGAAACAAGGCAAGAACGGGGACTCCAGAGCAGCCCAGCTGTGACGTAGGTTAGATGAAGAGCATTTACCTCCCCCATCCTAAGCTTAGATGGAGTTCCTGGGCCCAGGGACCCCACGTGTGAGTGGAGGCCACAGGTAAGGCTGGTCACGGTCACTAATGCCTGCTGACCGCCCCAGGACCCCGACGGTGGGGTCTTTAAGGAACAGAAACACTTGACTCTCTGAAGTCATGGAGCTCGTAAATACAGTGGTGCCAGTTTTCACTGGCTAAATAGGGTTCTTCTTTCAGGTGCACAGAAGAGATGCATGCTTCATGCCCTTTGGGATCACACAACTCATCACAAAGCTGCACCAGCCTTCATTCACCCAAAAATGCTAGGTCAGTGCATGGAAATTTTACCACGTCTTCGTAGATGCAGTGTTTGCCGGCCAGGCACAACACAAACACTCTGCACTGGTGCTTCATATTGCTCATGGCCCATCACACAGTGAAGTAAGACACAAGATTTCCAATAAAAATAGAAGCTGGGAACAAACTGCAGGTCAGGAACATCTGACAGGAAATATTTAGGGTAACTGCAGTGGGCCAGTATATTTGGCATCACATGACCTCATTGACCCTTCTGGCCTTTTTTCATGTTAAATGGTATTCCCATTTAAAATACCTGTGTTCAGCATGCTTGTAAATGTGAACCTATTTTCAGTGCAAATCAGGCAGGTAGATACTATCTACAGAACCAGGGCCAAGAAAGACTAAATGAGGAAGTCAGTGTCAAAACCACAATTCAAGAGTTTCTGCATTAAACTCACGCTGTTCAAGACTTTTCACTTTCAGACACTGCCAGCGCTGCAGGTGATTTATCTCATCATCTGCGTTACAGACACAAAGGCATGAACAGTGTTTGGCTTACGTTCGGCTGGGTTCACAGGTGCAGCACCACAACAGCACAGCTTTCCAGGTCATGGCTGGGCTGGGAGTAGACTGGTCACTTTGTGACACTGGAGTCGGGGCTAATAAATGTGAGGGAGCCTTTGCAAGGATTCTTTAATCCATGCTTTGTAATTGCACAGGGAGTCAGCTCTAATGCCTCAGCATCGTGTTTCCATTACCAGGCAGGCAGGGCTAACCAAGACAGGTCTGGTTAGATAAAATCTTTCCCTATAAAGCAGCATAGGTGTCTCTGCAGTGTAATCCCTACAGCCTGTGGAAGGCTTAACTTAGGTTCAGTGACACATCTAACCTTCCCTAGCCTTGTCTGATGCCATGATTGTTGCAGAGATCTGATCCAGATGACTCTGAAGGACCTATTTAGGCACAACATAAACGAGCAGTTCTGCTTCCAGGGCCAGGGTCCTGAAGGCAGTCATAGGCTTTGATGGACATGAGCAGTCGCACCTGGAGCCACATCATCTGCCTATGGCCCAGGAGCTCTATTTAAATTCAGCACTCAGCTGAGTCCTGTTTAGTCACCATGGACCCTGCTCAGTACCTACTTGGATTGTGCTCAATTTTGTTTACCCAGTAGGTTGTCAGACCTTTTCTGAGGGTTGACCTCTTAGTTCAACCTACCTCATCTTCTGGAGGTTGATGTATTAGCTGAGCTTCTGTCTGAACGTGGTTACTGCCCCTTGTGAGTGGAGCTGGGTGCCTCGTGGGACTTCCTGTCTTTTGGGGAGAAACTACCCCTTACAGCCCTTGGTGCTCAAATTTTGTTAGAACAGTGTTTAACAGCTTGTGGGTCTCTGTTCTGCGTTCCTGGATACTGTGTTGTCCAGTTTTATTTATTCTGCAGGTACATACTAATTTTCATGGGTTTTTGGATGAAGACACAGTGATGGTAGCATTGTGTTGGACCAAAGATCCACTAGTTTTAAGCTTCACCCCTGATAGTACTCAGTAGCACATACAGTGGGAAGAAGGCCGGAGTAGCTTACAGGGCTATTTCCTCAGCACACTCTTCCATCTTTGAGCAATGTACAGTAAAACCAGTACTTTTGTGTGAAGATTTTAATTTTTCTTCCAGTAGTGTTGCTTTAAAAAAAATCTAACTTGCATGGTTTTGAGCACCTACAACACACTGTAGTGTTGAGGTCCACGGTTTGAGGATGCGTTGCATGAAGAAGCAGCTGTCTCCTCGCGCATCTGTTTGATTTGATACTTCCTACTTTGGGTAAATGGTGAGTGTTCCCTCTGATGAAATTTTCCATGCTGCTCTTGTTTTCGTGATAGACTGGTAGGCGCTTCATTCCGATTGGCTTCTTTTCATGGCGAAAGTCTTGGTGTATTTAGTTGCTCCTTGTGTTTTTTGCCACCCTTGCTACTTGTACCTTTTTTCAAGTTCCTCTTTACACCCTTTGAACCTTCCAGAATCCATGTCTTGACCAAGACCCAAGATCCGAGTTAAATAATTATGGTGTAGTGATGTTTCCTGTTCTGTTCCCCACTTCTTTTCCGGTGATTTCTAACACTCAAGTGTACAGAACAATTCCACAGAAGTATCTGACACAGTACCAAGGTCTCTGTTTTGAATGGTAGTAACTATTTCAGAGCTGAGACTTCCACATTTTCCTCTGTTTTCCTCACTTGGCATTTTGGTAAAGGATTGAATCCATCATTCTTTTTTCCCAGACAGTCACTACTGGGAGATCTTTCTCCAAACATTTATACTTGGCTTGTTTTGGTAGGGTCTTAGTTGCCAGGTAAGATTATCACCTGATGCCACTTGCTACCTAGGATAATTATTTGTGTTGAAGGAAGACCGTACCTGTGGCTGTGAAAATGATCAACTGTTAATTCTCTTTTTTTTTTTTGTGTCTTAGGCTTTAGCTTGTTCTGAATGCTGCTGTCATTGTTTATGTTGTTTTTTGGGTGCTCCCATTAACCTCCTTATTCTAACCAGTCCTTAGTGCTCCTTGCTTGCTGCTTTCCTTCAAGTTGCTTCTTGCTCTGCATTTTGTTCAAGCCCATAACATTGAATTTGCTACCATTTGCCTAAACTTGTGTGGGATTTCATCATCAAATTGTGGTTTCTTCCACTTCAGTGTGCACAGCATTTGGAGAGCAATGGTTCTTAAATCATCTATTATTTTATCTCACAAAAAAAAAGCTTGTATTTCCTCTTCTTTTAGGAGGGCAGGTCATTGAAATGACAGAAGTCTTGATATCTGGCCCTCTAGAAAACCAGTCTTTGCACTAGGACATCTAGTGATAAGAGAAAGGGTTATGATTTTAAACCTAAAGATGATAGATTTACGTTAGATCTGGGGAAGAAATTCCCCCTTATGA
Organism: Rhinopomastus cyanomelas; assembly: GCA_013400115.1. Taxonomy (NCBI): domain Eukaryota; kingdom Metazoa; phylum Chordata; class Aves; order Bucerotiformes; family Rhinopomastidae; genus Rhinopomastus; species Rhinopomastus cyanomelas. The sequence goes on from VXBP01002424.1 coordinate 61,545, forward strand.
GGGTGTTGAGGCACTGGAATGGGTTCCCAAGTCGGATGTGGATGCCCCCTCCCTGGAAGTGTTCAAGGCCAGGTTGGATGGGGCTCTGGACAACCTGGTCTAGTAAAAAGTGTCCCTGCCCATGGCAGGGGGTTGGAACTAGATGATCTCTGAGGCCCCTTCCAGCCTAGACTGTTCTATTATACTATGACACTGGAATTGAAGAGGAGATGGTATGGTTATTCCCCAGCAAAAAACCCATGTCCATTGACAAAACTAGTTGCTATTGAGAACTATTCAAGAAAGTGTTCAAAATTCAGGTGTTTCTGGTGTTGGCTTTACCTTGTTGCTTCTGAAAAGTGTCTGTGAGCTTGTCTAATATTCCCAGACCATATTGCTTTTGCACTACGAGGAGATAAAAGGTAGGAGAGGATGGAAGTGATGGGCCACCTGCCTGCTGGTACTGAACTGCAGCTGTAATGCCCAGCTCTGTAGATCTGTGCCACTGCTGCTTCTTTCCCGCATGTCAATTACAACAGCAAAACACTGGTATTTAAAGCATCTTTATAGGATGGTGTGGGGACAGCACTGCTCCTTGTACTCAGCAGAAAGGCCTCTGGGTGGGCTCGCATGTGAATGGGCTGATTCCCATTTGAAGCCCTTCATGCTACAACAGACAGAGAATTAATAGTAATGAGGTGTGTTATTTTTTTTTTTTAAAAGTCCTGCCAGGGTGTTTTGTTTCATAGATCTGCTTTCCAATATTGGTTTTCTAGCCTGCAGACACATTGGGCTTGGTGGCCCTGACAAAAGGCTGTAGCAGTGATAGTGAGTTGTGCAAGAAGGCTGCACCCACTCTTCATCTTGCTATGTTTCACTCGCCCACTTCTCCTAGGAGGGAGCAGAGAATATCTGCAGCAGCTTGTAATGGATGAGGTGGAGGATGGGGAGAGCAAGGCTCATTATTATCTTTAACAAGGAGGGAGAAGAGGGGCTTGGCAGCTTTTTTTCCTCTCCACCACCTTCTCTCCTCTGCTTCTAGAAGAATTTGCTCCACTCATGGGACAGCTAGACCTATGTGGACACCAGCATCTGGGGAGCTCCTGGATGACTTCTATCAAGGAAAGGGGTGTAGAGTTCCTGGTGAGCACTGAGCCTGTCACCAAATGGTCCATTCCCAGCCCAAAAACCAGATGCAGCTTCCCAGGCAGTCAGCTCCACCTCTGACTGGAGTGTACAAGGGGGTCAAACTCAGTGAATAATGCAAGAATGTACCTTTTCTCCTGTTAGCATCATTTATTTATCATATTAAATTTTAATTTTTTGTTTAATTTAAATTTTTCTATTTGAATATTTTTGTAATTAAAAATTTAAACTCGAATTTATCTCTCTTCTCTTATTTCTTTTATTTCTCTTTCATTTAAATGTTAAACTTTCTTGATTTTTAAAGTTTTTTTTCATCTTAACGAAATTGTTTTATTTTGGCACGGCTGCTAACGAGGGGTCAGCTGCGGGGGCGGACACACACCACCGCCGCCCGCCTCGCCTCCACCGCTGAGCGTGAGAGTGTGTGTCTGTGGTGGGGGCGGGGGGTGGTACCGAATCCGGTTCCGCCCGCGGAGATCCAGGGCGCGTTTTGCCGCCTGCCGGGAGGGCTCGGTGCGGCGCGCGCCCCCCTCCGCGCTCCCTCCCGGAGGGTCCGGCTAGGGGCGACGCTGTGCGCCGCCGCCGCCAGCACGTTTCGCGGCCCGGGGCTCCCTGCGCAGCGCCTGGGCTCGCCGCGACATGGGAGCCGCCGGGCCCTGAGCCGGGCCGAGCTCTGAGCCCAGCTATGCCGGCATCACCCCTTCTTCGAGCCGCGGGGCTGGTACGTGCGTGAGACTGGGTAAAGGGTTGGGGGGCGGTGAGACTTCTCTGCTTTCGGGCCCCCCCACCTTCGGACCCCCTCCTGTTTTATTTTAGCGCTAACCTACTCCGCCGTCCCCTCTCGCTGCACGGTTGAGGAGGGGGAGGCAGGGGCACCTTCGGGGCGGGCGAGTTGGGGGTTGTTAAATGCGAACAATGTTTGTTGGCCCAAAGAGCGAACGAACCCGGTGTCCGCCGGTCGAGGCTGGAGCCTGTTATAACCCACCCGGCTGGAGAGGCTGCTGAGGCTGGGACAGTTAAAGGGACCCCGCGGGCAGGCGAGCCGGAGCAGCACAGAAGCACCGCAGCACCCTGGGAGGTGCCGCTGGGGTGCGGGACTGATGGGGGGACATCCCCGGGAGCCGCTCCCTCGCCTTTGCTGCGGGATAGGTGTTGCGGGTCCCCCGCGCTCCCTCTGGCCCCATTGTTTCCAGCCCCGGGGAGGGGGCTGAGGGCTGGAGGTGGGAGCAGGGGGCACGACCAACTGCGGGGCCGGGCCACGAGGAGCCGCTGCCTCCCCCCTAGGGCCTGCCCATTCCCTTCCCCCGCACCGCTTGCACTAAAGGAACCGCAGCCCGGCGGGGCTGCAGCCCCTGAGGTGCTCCCGGGCTCGCAGTGCTCGGCCAGCTGCTCCTGAAGCTAGGCGAGAGGAGCTGGTGGCCCTGTCGCAGCTGGAGGTTGGGTGCTGGCGAGGTTGGGCCGTGCAAGTGATGGAGCTGAATGCATTGGGTAAGGAGAAGGCAGCAGGCTGGGAGGCAGGAGCGGTTCGCCTTACAGAGATTTGGCTGCTCGAGGCCCAGGAGCAGCGCTGGAGCACGCTGGGTTCGCAGAGGGACCGGGCGCAGTCAAAGGAGTCGCGCCAAACCTGTCCCACGGCCAGGCAGCCTATCCTGTTGCACCCCAAAGATATTTAAAGAACGACGTAGTCCCGCATCACTTGCAGCTCGGCCTACGTGGGGAGATGCTCCTCCTTTAAGGAGGAGAAGGGAGCGTTCAAGTAGCATCTGGAGTGGGGCATAAGCACACCACTGCCCGGCCTCGAGGAGACATCTCTAGACAAGTTGGCCAAAGCGGCTGCACTAGTGCAGACATGGGCAACGAGCTTGTTTTATTGGAGTGTTGATCCAAAGTGGCAAAAGTGGACATATAATGCTCATTTGTAGGTGACTGAGCAGTCTTCTAGGGCAAAGATGTCTCTTTAAATTTTAAGCCCAATGGTGAAGATAATGAAGAAATCTTCCAAGTAATAGCTCTTCCCAGCTGTGCTCAGCACTGTTTTTAAGGTGCTCTTTGTGGAGAGGCAGATGGTGATTCTGTGCAGCTATCACCTTGTTTTCATTAATGTTAGTCAATACAAAGTAGGAGTAGAGGTTGAATCCAGAAGTGTTCATTCTTGATCTGGGCAAAATTATCTAGGTAGCCTGGTAAACTCCCGCTGTAAAGAAGGAGACAGCTAGTGTTTACTTTTCAGGAGCAGTTTCTCTGGCAGCACAAGGGTGGATGGTGTTTTCTCTTTGGCTCAGTCCTTCTGGACAGGAGGAGAATAAGGGTGGGTTGCGCTGTACAGAGCAAGTAATTGGGGAACAATTCAAGGTGAGAGTACCAAGGAAATTTCAGATGTTTATGGCTTCTGTAAGAGTTAACTGTGTAATAATTCAAACTTCTTACTGATAAGTGGTGTGCTATGGCTGGTGTGCTACCCTTGCCTGTTAAAGCTGGCTTGAGCATTTCCATCCTGCTTTCTGTTTTCAGTTACTTACATTTCAAAACACCTTTCAGGCTGAAATTTTCCAGGCTTAATCTTTGCCTGAAGGTTCTTCCCTCCACCTCCCCCTTCTTTTAATTGAGTTTCAGATAAGGTGATTCAGTTAGTGGGGACTTTTTTTTGTTGTTGATCTTCTGGGGGTTTTTTTTGAGAAAAGGCAAAATCCCTGAGGAATGGAGTAACATATTATAAAAAAAACCCCAAGCCAGGGTTTGAAGTAGCATAAACACAGAGGTATATGATTAACTGAGGGATTGTCTGTTTTACTAGCTTTTTTTTAAATTCAAATGTACCCAGAATATTCTGGTTGAATGGGCTTTCATGTATTGGGTAACCTTTAGAAATTACTTGGTGGCTTGTTTTTTTTTTACTTTTTAGCACTCCCTCTATGAAGGTCAGTGTCTGCACTGAACAGAGATTAAACAAGCCTGTGCTTCTGCCTGCGCTGGAGGGAGGAGGATACTTGCACATGCGGTGTGAGTCTTCACAATGGATTTTTGGTGCCAGTTGTTTGTCTGAGGCTTAATCTGGTTTTGTGGTTTAAGCTTATGTGGTTCCTTGCCACGCTTTTTTATTGTTCTAATAAGCTTTCACTAAACCTGGAGGGCTTTGTGGCATCTTTTTATCTGCTTCACTTACTGTGCAGGCTCCAAGGTACATGAATTCATGACATTGCAAGATGCTGAACGCTGAATTCTCTTGCTGATTTATTTTAGAGTGTGTTTCACAGGAGTCTTCATCTCCCCTCACAGCATGGAGAATTAGGATGTGATGACAATTCTGCCTTATCCAGACTTACCCTCTAAGCACAGAGGTGGCCTTCTGGGTCCAGCCAGGACTAAAATTTAGGGTGAAGGCCTTGGTGCTTGGTCTGCACAGCATCTTCATGTTATTGGTGTCAGTAGGACAAGGATTATACCTTTGAGAAAGACTGAGGTGGCATATCTGTAGTAAAATGATGAGCTCTTCCTGAGTGTTGTGTGACTTTATAGAAGCATCACGTGAAACATGGCTGTGGGAGAAGAGGTCTATGAGCTGTGATCAGTGAAGGGGGGGACCTTGGGGTACCGCTGCAGAGGGTGCTCAGTGAAGCCTCTTTGCTCTCTGTGAAATAACTCATGGCTCTGAGAAGGCAGATGAAAAGTTTCATTTTTTTCCTAACCAAAACCAAATGGTTACTGAAGGATGAAGGAAGTGGGAAGGGGGGAAAATTAAAGATAATTCCTATCTCCCAATTCCCTTATTTTTGTCGACAAAGTGTTGTTCAGAGCCATGAGTAGATGCAGGGAATTAGGCAAGATTGAAAGGCAGATAAACATGGGTGCAGCTGGGAAGAATATGAAGATTACATGACATGATCCTGAAAAGACTGAGAAAAGCTGTTGCACCTAATGTAGGAGTCAGGTTTTCTGTCTTCTGATGCCTCTTGGATCTTCCTCTAGAGAATTTGCTGCCAGAAGGTTAGATGCTTTTCAATCAAAAATTCTGGAGCTGAGCTTGTGTGACAACTTCAAGTCAAATCGTGGTCTTTATTGCTTGTGAGGTGTGCATTAAGTGGCTTGTTTGAAGGATCCCGGGTCTTGTTTCCCCACTGCACCAATCTCAAGTGACATTTTAAGGTGCCTAAACACCGAAACAAAATGTGTCTAGTGAAGCCAGGGTCAACTAGTCCTAGCTGTGTCTTTTTTTGTTTTTACCCATGCAGCTGTTTTTGTTCAGGGGTCACTTGCTGTCTTTCATAATGCTGTAGAAAAATTGCTACCATTTTATGGTAACACATCTTTTCATCTGTTTTTTTTTCCCCCACCTTCCAACAAAAATCAAATTGTGGAACATAGTTTTGATGGACATTTCCTCCAAAAGGAAAACTTGCTGAATTTTTTTTAACCTTTTGTGTAAAGGGAAAGTAAATGAGTAGAGCAGGAGGGGGTGTTGGATTGTGTTTGGTTTGGTTGTTTTTTTCTTTTCTGGAGGCATTCCAGCAGTATGGGTTAAATTCCCCAATTACTTTGTAGGCAAAATTCTCATAATTGCTTGGAATTTTGACCAAGAAAGGATAAAAGATTTAGCTCTTGATTAGCTTTTTAGCAGTATTTATTAAGGATTAGAGCAGTCAGTGAGATTGCTCCAGAGTTATTACTACCAGTGGGCAAAACTTAAGCAACTGGCCTTAAAAACAGCTTTCAGCTTCACACATGAATTAGAAGAGAAAACTCAGCTCAAGTAACAGCTTTGAGATGCACTGTTATTATCTAGGGCAGTTCCCTGCCACAAACCCTTCTGTACCTGTTAGCTGTTTTACTTTGTAGAGATTCCTGCTGTCTGCTCTGGGGGAGGGTGTAAGTCCCACCTGATTTGGCTTTTGCAGGAGAGCACTGCATAAGTTTCTTCCTTTCCAGGATGATGGAAAGCTGCCAGGTTATTATATTGCCCCATGAGGTTTATGTTTGATAATCCTGCTAAGTCCATATAAATATTTTGGAAATAATTTGTAGCACTATGTGACAAGTATATCAGGGCCGTTTGCTGCCCTTAAGAAGTGGCAGGAGGCAATTTGCAGTTGCTGCAGGCATCAACAGAGTCATTGGCAGTACTTTAATGGAAAAGGGAAGGTAAAATATTTCCTAATGTTACGGGAAAACAAAACTTGAATGCTGAGCTTGTGGCTACCTGATATTTTGGTCCTAAATGTGGAAAAGTAAACAAATAATTATGTAATGTAATTCTACTAGACACTTTTTATTTAAGAAATGTTAATTTAGCATTTAAGGTCATGGCAGACTAGTCTTCATCAAGGCTATGGCCCTTGGTTAATGGAAACAAAGGTCTTTTGCTCACAGGCATTTCACTCCACCTTACAGTCATCTTGAGGCTAAGGTGCTCAGAGCCCAGACAAATATATCTGAAGTTAAATATTAACTGAAAATAAATAAATGTAAAAATTTAGAATTTTCTTTCTGGGGTCTATTGGCCAGATCTGTTCTGAAAATCCTAAATTTAGTCCAGCGATGAAATGAAAACAAAATGGGTAAACCTTGCTCTCCTTGGCCTCTCTGTTGTCATCTCTGACAATTTACCTTTGCAACTTTCTTTAAGATGGCCCTCAAATACCAGTTAATTTCTTACAAATGTCAGCATTCTGGCTTACCAAGAAAAGGAGAAGTCTTCAGCCACTTGGTGTTCTGAGTCGTTGACCTTCGCCTTGAGAAGAAGCAACAGTTTTTGCTCTTTCACATTCCTGTCAGATAGGTATGCTTTTCTCTATTAAAACAACCCCCAAATCCTACAGGTTGGTCTTAACTTCTTCGGTCGTGAAGCAACCATGTTGCAATTCTCAAATGCAGGTAAAGATACATGGTCACAACATTGCAATGTTTTCTTTAAAAAGTTAGAAAGTTATCATAACTGAAGCTTGTAATTGATAATTTTGCTGATCATGCTTCCCAGACTTCCACAGCATCAATGGCAACGATATATAGAGAGAACTAGCATTAGCAAAGTGTTATATGCACTCGGGAGCTTCAAAAATGCAGTCTCTGCTTCCTCTCCAGATCTCCTGCATCTTCTCTCCATTATGTTTCTTTTAAAGGGCTGATAAAGAGGAAGAAAAACTTTGTATCTCTTCAAGCCCCCTCCTGATTCACACTCCCGTGTTGCCTGGCCCTTGTTTGCTTGCTTTCTTCCTTGCTGTCCTGGCCAGAGCCTCTGAAAGTAGCTTGCATTTCCTCTCCTGACACTCTTACGCAGGGCCTGCTGCTAACAGATACAGATACTGCTGCCTGCTGCTGGCTTCCCCCTGCTTTGCGGCCCTCCAGGTTACCCTTTGGAACGAGGCGCCCGTCTCTGTCAAAACCACAAGAAACTGAGGAAGCTTTTTGCAGACTGCCAACAGCATTTCGTGGACCTGCTGACGTGCTGCCCATGCCCCCTTGTAATTCATGGAGTGACTAGTAAAGTCCATGCCCTGCTTCCCTGTGTGTTTCCAGAGAAGAGTGGTAGGAGGAAAAGGCTCAGATAAACTTAACTTCAGTCTTGTATTTATTTTGCTGTTTCCATGTCTGCCCCAACTTTTATAGAGCACCTCTGAGGAAGCTGTTCAGGTCTCTTCTGTGGCCTTTTCAAGCATTACCCAGAATTATAAATAGCTATGCATTGTCCGCTTACATTCTTCAGGTTGGATGCTTTACTGTGATGGAGGATGAGACAGTGTTACCTCGTGTGTTTGATGCGCAGTACTTTCTCATCTGACCTGAGAAGGGTATTTAGCCTCTGAAGTGGTATTTGAGTGCGTGGAAAAGCTGCTGTATCAGTAATAACATTCTTCTGATATATAATTGTAGAATCACAGAATGGTCCTTGAAGTTCATCTAGTTCTAACACCCCTGCTGTGGGCAGGGACTCCTCTCACCAGACCGGGTTGCCCAGAGCCCCATCCAGCCTGGCCTTGAACACTTCCAGGGAAGGGGCCACAGCAACCTGTTCCAGTGTCTCACTACCCTCACTGTAAAGAATTTCCTCCTAATATCTAACCTAAATCTCCCCTCTTCTATCTTGAAGCCATTTCCCCATGTCCTATCAGTACAAACTCTTGTAAAAAGCCCTTTTCCAGCTTTCTTATAGGACCCCTTCAGGTACTGGAAGGCTGTTGTAAGGTCTCCCCAGAGCCTTCTCTTCTGTAGGCTGAATAGCCTCAACTCTTGTAGCCTGTCCCCGTAGGAGATATGCTCCATCCGTCAGTCATCCTTGTGACCCTCCTCTGGACCTGCTCCAACAGTTCAGTGTCCTGCTAGTGTTGGAGCTTCCAGAATTTTACACAATCCCCATGGGGCCTCAATATGAAGGTATAAGAGAGATAGGTAAGATACTTAGGTGTTATGTTGCAATACCCTTGCTTGCTACTTCTGAACAAGCAAGAGTTAGGCTTCAAACTGCTTTAAATAATTTACTTGTAAAGTGTTTGGTGAGTTAATGTTAGCCTTGATAGGTATCATGGCTACTGGTCTCAGATCAGGTCTGATGGAAAGAAACAAGCTGCCAGTGTTTGGGGAGTGGCATGAGCTGGTGGTCTTGCACTGAGTTTGTGGTAGACCATCAGGCTCATGAGCTTGGTGCGGTACGGCACTGTATGGTTACAGATGGTTGATAACTTTCTGCGCTCCTTGTGCTGTAGACTATAGTCTGGGGTCCACTCTGCTCCTGAAAGCTGCTCTTCGCATGCCCTGTGCCTTTTTGCTTGCTCCACACCAGCCAGACCTGGCCAGTGTAGTACCACGAAACATTTAAGGGCCATTAAAATACCTTGTGCTGCACCAGATTAGCTCTCCCTACCTTCAGCGGAGCTGAGACCGGGCTGTGGGTATGTGTGACCTCTCTAAGTTGACACTGTGCTGGTGTCATGGTGGGGTTGAGGTCATATACTTGCCTTGCTAGGATTTTGAGGTGGTGGTGTCAGGAGCTTGGTGGCATGCTTCTTCCCCTTTCAAGTTCCTTTAGAAGCCAGGACTCCCTTAATTTCTGTTATGGTCAGGATTTTGGACATTGTTACCATGTTTTTTTGCTCTCCCTTTTCTTTCCCTTTGCCCGTTAGCGTGGTGTAAGTGGCCTCTGGGTGACTTGATTTGGGCTTAGGGAATTCAAAGGAATGACTGTGAAGGGAAGGCACCATCCTGCCTGAAACCACAGAGCCTCTGGTTCTGCCTTTTGGATGCTCTTGTCTACCCATCTTGTATATCCAAACAGCTATATCTTTAAAAGCCTTCCACAAGTACTTAAAAAGTATATGTAGAAGTACATACTTCTGAGAATTGCTTTTTGTTTAAAAAAATCCCAACCCACCTTGAATGAAAAGCATTTGGAACATGAAGATGTTTGGTACCTTCTGAGGTGATCAAATTGTATTTGGGTAGTTGGGGTACTTAAGTGTTGTAGTCGTGTTTGGGAGCGAAAGCTTAGGCCTGTAGTATTTTGTTCAAGGCAAATTTGTTAATAGGCCTACTGATGATGCAGAGAGAACTGCCTGCATAGGACGTTTGGTAATAGATAGGGCAGACTTAGGGGTTAACATTCTTCCCTAGTCCAGTTTCATAGAACCACAGAATGGTAGGGGTTGGAGGGGATCTCTGGAGGTAATCTAGTTCAGCGTGTTTACTAGAGCTGGTCACACATTGGCATATACAGGCAGAATGCCACAATATCTTTTGAGAGCCAGTGAATAATACCATTTTACCTGGGATTTCGCTATGGTGGGCAGCCGATGCTTGGTAAAAGGAGAAATGCCCCCATACAAGTGTGCACACCCATACCTGCACACACAGAGTAAACTCAGCTTTGTTCTTTTTTCCTGAGCATCCTTACTGTGCTAGATAAGCTTTATGAGCAACGGATGTAAACGTTAGCCGTTCTTACTCAAGGGAAGGGGTGGTTAATGAACGGTTAATAAGGTAGAGAAAATTCCAATTTCTTAGAACTGACATAAAACAGTAAATGTGATGTTGCCTGGGGTCATTTGAGCTCCATTTGCTTTTTCATTTGTGTTATAAGCATTTAGGCAGCTCTTCCCTTTTGCAGTGCACTAACATGTGCAGAGCTTTTGTGTTAATTTGACATAATGTCCAATACTAGTATTTCTAATTCTGTGTGTTTGTAAATATTAAAAAATGGCCACTTTCATGTGTGTGCACCCTTATTGTTTAGCGTTATATTAATGATGTTTTATGCCTTCTTTTATTTCAGAGTTAATGCTGTAGCACCACAGAGCAGCAATGGGAGTGTGCAGTTTTCTATTGAAAAGTTTTCTCAAGACCTCATGATTTTTTTTCCACCTCTCCTCTTAACATTTCTACAAATTCGCCGACATGGCTCACCACGCGAGGCCTTCCAGATTAGTCAAAAAGGAAGAGTTAGGGAAAAGAAAAAATAACCCAGGCAAAAAGAAATCTAGCCAAGTGAAAAAGAAAACCACAAAGACTTCCACAAAAGCTGTTAGTTCCGGAAAAAACAAAAAGCCAGTGCAAGAAAAAGATGTTAAGAAAAAACAACAAGAAAAGAAACCAATCATGAGCTCTTCAGGTAGAATTCTCAGGAGCAGTATAAGCAGAACCTTGTCTGGAGCATCTTGGGTGAGCTTGGAGAAAGCTGACAATATCCTTTTCCATGACCAGGATTCTTTCAACATCAATGGCTTTACAATGTCTCTCCGTAACCGATCGTTCTCCCGCAGATTGTCCCAAACTCCAACAATTGCAAAACCCAGGAAAGCTGCAGCACAAAAAAGGCTAGAAAAAAAGGAAAAACATGAACAAGAAGCCCTGGCGGTAGCAGAAGAAAAAAATGCTGAAGCAGACAAAGAAGTTTTCGAACAAGATGAAGCACAAAATGAATTGGCTCCTCTGCCTGTAGCAGATGCCCCATGTAGTGCAGGTGAAGAGCCTGCTACTACGTGTGCTGGCCAAGGCAAAGAGGTAGAAATAGCTGAAAGAAATTACTCCGTTCCGAGCAGCCAGGTAACTGATGAAGATACAGAAGCATCAGAGGTGAAATGCAAGCCCGAAGACCTGCCTGGTGAGCGGGTGTGTAGTGATCTTGATGCAGGTAGTTTGGCTGAAGCATTTGTTGAAGATGCTGCGCTTGTGCTCTTGTCTTCCTCTTCTGACTCTGTAATCACCTCTGAGTCAAACTTGAAGGTGTGTGCAGAGACTCTTTTTGATCTGGTGCCTGACAGTAGAGAATTGGAATCCAGTTCCATTGATACCTCAGACCTCAGCTTAGCAGTAGTGTTAGAAGAGTCGGTCCCACTTGCCAAAGCTCACATCAAAGCAGAGTCACACCTGGTGCTACCTAGTGAAGAACAAGACTCAAATTCTGCACGTATAGTTACCTCTGAGTTAAACTCACAAGAACATGTACTAGAAGATGCAGGTTCACTTGCAGAGCCCGGCTCGAAGGCAGGCTGGGACTTTGAGTCTGGGAATAAAGACCTTGGTTCAAATCCCAGCTCTGTAGCTGCCGCTGAATCAAATTCACTTTTACATTTTGAAGGTGCAAGCTCATTTGCAGAATCCCCCATGAAACTGGTTGTGGATTTTGTACCTACTTCCAAAGAACTTGACTGCAATTTGGATTTGAGCTGTACAAGAGAGAATTCAGAATCTGATGCAAAAAACATATTTGCAGCATGTGAACCAGTTTCCGATACCTCTTTAAACAATATTGAAGTGGAGGACATTGAACAGCTTGTTAAATGCATTGATGCAGAGACATTAATTTTGAATTCAGGTTATGCCCCCACTTTATCTCCAGGTTTAGGAAAAAGTACAGTTGATAAGATCTCTGGTGAAAGCTCTGGACAGTTCTCTGAAGGTTTTGTTTCAGTGTTGCCTTCAAGCATGGAAATCTCTGCTCTTGCCTCAGAAAAAGCCATAAATGCAGATTTGCCAGCTGACTCAAGACTGCAGCACAATGATTATTCATCACAGCTGGGAAGTGTTGGAGTAAGCTTGAATTTGGTTCAGGACAACGTGAGTGACAGCACCGAAGCAGTTGAGGCCTCAGGGCCATCCTCTCTTAAAAATCCAGCTGGTGGTTATCCTGTTCCATATTCATCTCTGCTCCCTATGCTAGAGAAAAAGAAACGAAGGCGCTGTGGAGTGTGTGAGCCCTGTCTGCGGAAAACAAATTGTGAAGAATGCAGCTGTTGCAGGAAACGCAAAACTAGCCACCGGATCTGCAAAAAGAGAAAGTGTGAGGAACTGAAAAAGCCGCCACCGCCAATCACACTACCTTTTGAGGTAAGCCAAAGAAGTTGTGAATTAAGTCGTGCTCGTGAGGCTTAAGGCACACCTTGCAGTTCTGTGAAGGGACATGCTCGCCACTGTAGAGCCTGGAGAAGCTTAGGGTTACTGCTGGAGCTAGCAAGTTGTACAGTAACTTTGTCTTGTCATCTGTAGAGGCATAGATTAAAGTGAGCTGGAGTTACTCTTGTTGCTGCTGTGTGAATGAATTAAATCAAAGGTAAGTATGACTACAACTCTGTTCCAGATACTGGCCAAACCAAGGAATTAATGTGAGGAGATGAGAAAGACTTAAGTGCAGAATGTGGGGAGGGGGAAGAATGAGGGTAGTCTTAGGACATGGCTGATTCTATGACTTGGTCTAGGTGATCCTGCTGTGGTAGGGGGATTGGACTAGATGATCTTTAGAGGTCCCTTCCAATCCCTAATGATTCTATGATTCTACATGTGGATTATTGGGGAGTGTCTGTATTTCAGAATGCTTAAGGCTAAAAAGCAAACAAAGGCAGGCTGGTTGCTCTTTAATTCAGTTAAAGCAATTTCCTTGTGATGACAGTTTTGGTGGAAATAAATGTATAAAGTTCAGGACCAAGTTATAGCTGCATTTTCCCCTTCACATCTTTCTGCCTTTTCTAACTGTCTTATTCTGTTTCTCTCATTTCATTCCTCCTGTCTCGTGTCCCTTTGTCTTATAACACATCCCCCACACATCCTTTCTTTTTCTGTGTTTCTTACTCATTTTTCTGATCCATCAGCTGTTTACAACCCAGGTTGTTACTTTTGGAACAAATTGGAGGGGAAAAGACAGTCTGTATGCCCCCTGTGATAACAGCACTGACCTTCTGAGCGATTTCAGTTCAAGATCAGGCTATAAATCAGGTAAGTAGGGAGTTGAACATAGATTTCCCACATCCCAAATGAGTTCCCTGACTTCTGAGCTGCAGTGTTAGCCTCTGCGCCAACATGTTCTGCTTCTTATGATCCAGTAGTAGCTGAGCCATGGAGATGGAGACACTGTCTCAGTGCTTAAGAGACTGGGATGTTTGACTTGGGATGTGGGAAACTGAGGTTCAAGTCTCTGCACCAGTGTGTGCTCTGAGTGGAGCAGTTCACCTACAGAACCTTTCTTCATAGCGGTTTCATGGCTCATTCTTACAGCAGGTAGAAATTCCTATGAGCTGCGGAGACCTCCCGTTCTCACTGCTCTATCTGTTGCTTCGCCATGTTTGCAGATAAGTCCCTCCTGGTTTTCAGATAGACAAGCAGAAAGAAAGGTCCTGCAGCAGTCAGGGGTTATCATATATTTTTCTTTGTTGGGGAAGTATATTTTAGGTTAGAACATTTAAGGAAGTAGGCTTAAACAGCTTGGCTCGGAGTTCATTCAAAACCCTCTTTCTGTCCCAACTGTTCCTAAATGCTCTTGTTAAAAAAAAAAAAGAGGGGGGACAACTGTAAAGTAATTTAAAATATATATTAAAACAAAGTTGATGGAAACTGAGCATGACTTTTTACAGCAAAAGAGCAGTGACATAATATCCTTTTATGTGTTTAGTCAGTGGGACTGAAGACGCTCATTGGAGAGAATTGATGGAGCAGAGGTAGGAAGTGATCTAAAAGCCATGTTCTAAAAAGGCTTTTGGCAGGGCCTGTGAAAGGAAGCACTCCAGCGTTGCTGTCAACCTTTGTTTTCCAGGCTAAACATACTTCTTTCCTTGTTGCTCAGACTGACCTCCTTCTTGCAGATTAGCTTTGCCCCTTCACCTTTGTCCTCTCCGGACACTCTTTTTGCTTTTCTTTATGGGAGATTCCTTGTTTTTATTCTTTTCTTTAGCAGCTTTTTTTTTTGAGGTCTGCTTTTATTAAACTGGGTACATTTTGTGCAATTAATTTCGAGCTGCACTAGAGGCCTCCTTTAAACTTGTCTTTAAATTTCCTATGTAAGTTCAGAGTGCTGCATGGAGGAAACGAAGAATTGCTGACGTTTGAGAACATGTTTCATATTTTCTTGGGAAATTCTATGTTAGTGAAACCTGGTGCCTTTTCAGCTATTCCTAGAAAGAAACCTCGCATCTTGTTATCTCTGGAAGCGGTGCTCTGAGAAAATGCAAGAGCCAAGTATTTTTACAATATGGATATGTTACGAGCTCTTCAGAGATGCTGATAGAGGGGTTGCTATTGGAGTGTAGGAGACACTATATTGGTCTGTTTGGCAGCTATCCTTTAGATGAGATTGTAGCATTCCCTGGAGGATTTCCCATTTTCCCAAACTGGTAGGACTGGGACTGCAACAGTTGAGACTTCTATGACAGTGATGCTTTTCAAATAGAAAGCAGCTGGGGAAAACCCAAAACTGTAGGTCTCTGTCCATGGTATAGAAATGAACATAATGGAGAGAAGTGAGTTGGCTTCAGTGCACTCTGTGTTCACCAGGCACATGCAGGTCTCTCTCATCTTGGTCAAATGTAAGCATTTTTTGGAGGTGATTCACTGGGAGGAGGGTGTAGGGGATAGACACACTCTGCATCGGCACAGTTTAAACATTGTTGGTTTGCCTTAATGGTTATGATCCTTCCTCATTTAAACTAAACAATGCAAAAGTCACAGTGCAGTCAACAAGAGTGCCCCTATGTTAAATGTCTGTAGGATAGCTGGTGCAGGAGTTGTTGGCAGCCTGTGTGCACTGCCTAAAAGAGAAAAAATGTTGGTTTTCCTTAGGAGCACTTGTGGTTTTACAGTTACAGGGAGTAAGGCCCGGGTGATAGAAGCCATCGGTGTAGACTCAAGTGCGTATTCCATCACACATGCCCACAAGTGAGTGCACAAGCCCTCAATGCTCAAAGTATGGGTTGCATGTTTGGAGCTGGTATTAGTTACATTACTGTTATTTTCGTTAATTTACGCGTGATCCAGATAAAGATCTGAGAGCTATACTGGACTTGAAAGATACCACCTAAAAATAATATCTGCATAAACCCTCAGTGTTGCTTTACCTTGCTGAACGTAATAGCGTTTGTAGGGATGTGACATCATGACGATAGCCTAGATAAAGCATTGTGGACTCTAGTTTGTAGCTCCTGTGCATAGCAATACTGTTATATGTAATTCACCTTTGCCAGTGGCTGCTTGGTTAGCAGTTGGTAAAACAGTTTTAAGATACACAGGGGGATAAAAACCAAATCTTTCCTTACTGAATAAAAAATGTAAGCACACTTTGGAAAAGAGGAAGTAAAAGGGTTACTGTCTCTCTCAGAGTGAGTAACGTGGGAACACCTCACAGTGAAAAGAGGCCTGACAAGTTTATGGACGTTCTGCGATGCTTCCACATTCCTTGCTTTTCCAAGACTGCTGTTTTCTGAAACTGCATAGCAGTTACTGGAGGCTGTCGCATGGCTATTTTCTGCTTTGCTCCCATTGCATCGTTACATATATCAAGGCTGTCTGGGTGTGTTGTGGTCTGGAACAAGGATTTTGTGGGCTTCAGACCAGTACGTATGTAGGGAAGGCAGTCCATTGTTTATTTTATTTGCTCCTTGGAAAAAGGATTCCTGTTTTGCATGGGCAGGTGTTGTAAATATAGCTGCACACACCTATGATGAAAATACTGCCTTCTGCAGTCACGGACTGAGCTGACTGGTGCATGATGTGCTGGGCTTTGGGGGCATTTGGCTCTCATTTGGCCACCACGCTTCTGGGCGTAGCTGTCATGCTGGCCCTGGCCCAGGAGGGTGCCAAGCTGAGCAGCTCCAGTTACTGAGGTGAGCTGGCTTGGTTTCATAATGTGCCACTGGAGCTCTTCTTGCCCAAGAGGCCATAACATTGCAGGGCTGCTGCTGAGCTGCTGCAAAACTGGTGACTATGGGGGAGCCCTCATCCCCAAAGGGAGTCACAGAGTGTAAGTTGCCTGGGTTGACCAAGGTGTCTTGAGACCTCGTATTTAATAGCTGTAATCTGACTAACATGGAAATTTTAAATAACAATAAGGGGCCTGCTTGATTGTGGGTTTTTAACATGTTGCCAAGACATACCTAAAAAGGATGCTGCAGTTAGGGTTGGTTGGGATCTTTCCAGTAAGCCATTCCTTGAATGGAAAATGCTGGTTTACCAGGCAGCTTCCACAGCTACTATCTGCCTGGATGTGACAGTGTTGGGGGGAAAGTTTCTCAAGATTCCAAATGAAATCTCTGCTTAAAAAGACAGAGAATTATTCAAACAGCTTTTTGGTTAGGGCTTTTTGCCTGATGTAGACCAGGGGCTTGAACTTTGTTCTCCCACATCCCATCTGCCTCCTCTTGAATTTTTGAAAGGTTTGCTCTGCTTTGGAAACCAACCAAATGTCGAAATCACAAAAAAAAAATAAAAACAAGATGGAATTCTTGTTTTCTAGCCAGACCTAGTTGTAATCGAGAAATTCAGACTTTGTGGTATTTATTTTACAATATATTCCAGAAATATTCAAGCCAGTTACATTTTAAAATGAATGTGTATAAAAACTGCCCTTGAAGATGATACTTGAGAGTTTTGTAAGGGGATGCACATGGGCTTAGTTGGGTTGGGTAATGTGTGGCAAAGATGAGCACAGTCATGTGCAGCCTGCCTGGAAATTACAGGTCAGGGAGCTGAAGTAGCGCTGTTTACTCTGATTTTACATGCACATGCTCCATGGGTGTGCAAAAATAATTACAAATCACACTTCATCTTTCTATGTGATCCTGGGTGTGGACTACAGCACAACTTAAATTACAGGGAAATGGGTTAGTCTACTTCTTTTCAGAGGATGTGTTAAAAAAAGTTGCTTCTTCACTGCTCTTTATTTTCTGTGTCAGTTCTTACAGCTTTCACAGAGGATTTATTTGAAGAGGTTTCTTTCCTTTGTTCTGTATGAGGACCCATCCCTGACAGGAGCGGAAACTGCCTAAATAAGAAGGAAACCAGAAACTGCCACACAAGTGTGGGCCAGTGCATGCAGCAAACAGGACAAAATCAGAATGCTGGGTCATAGGTTTCTAAGCAAACATTTATTGTTTTTTCTGGATCGTAAAGCATCTTAAGCAGCCAAGTCTGCAAAGAAGAACAGATCAGTGAGCATATGTACCTGTATTGGTTTTGTTTTGCTCAAAGGTCCTTGCAGACTTCTGGTATTTTGGGAAAATGTTAAAAATGAGTGCTTTTTGTTTTGCCTGATGCTAAATTGTATTGAATAGAAATTATATACAAGTGAGTGTAAATACAAGGTAGGATCGGGCAGCAGCTTTCTGTATCTTAGTTGATAGGCTGCAGAAAGAGTTGTCCGCACATCTGAGCACTTGCACCGCCTCACTGGTTGGCACCTGTAATTAGACAGGAATTACACTTGTAGTTTAGCAGCTGATGAAAAGCTGTTGCTGCAGATTTATTTTTTCATATGTGGTACAGAAATTCACAGCCAAATTTCTGTTGTAGATATCAACTGACAGTTGTTTCAGTAAAAGTGATGGTGTGTGAGATACTTTGTGTGACCGTTGTCCATGGTTAGCAAGCGCCTGTGTGGTACATGAGGGCTAAATGTGAAATGTTTGGGTTAGGCTGTGATCTTCCATAAAGGATTTGAGAAGGTGGGAGATGTGGGTAACCATTGCCCTTCATGTTTATATGGTGGTTTATATGTTCACATGGTCATCTGTGGGCAGCAGATACTTGGTTAGGTGGTAGAGCAGTAGATGAAAATGGAACCTTATCCAGCAGTGATGCCATCACGCAGCAGCCTGTGGTGGACAGACAGGGGTCCATACAAGTCTTGCCCTGTGTGTCTTGCAGAGTGTTTGGAGGGGGCTGGCACTGGCAGTGGTTACCTGGACTGTTGAAGTTGGTGAAAGCCAGCCCCATTCATGGCTTCCCCCAGCTAAGTGGCCATTGCCATGTTTCTGGGACAAGCTGGGGTTATCCATGGATGTTTGACCCCACTGGTGTCTGGTGATGCCTCCCCACCCATCACCTCCACGGGGGGCGCAGCTGCCTGCGGGGAGGGTGCCCGCCGGCTTGTGCCTCGTGCCCTGTGCCCGTGCGGTACTACTATACGGGTGCGTATACACGTGCCCGCTGGGGTGCGCGCACGCCTGCGTTTGAGCGTGCGGGTGCACGGGCCGTGTCCTCGGCTGACCCCGCGTGCAGCGGCGCCGAAGGACTCCCCCTCCAGCCACCTACCGCCCTTCCCAGGCCTGGGCACCCCACGCACAGCCCCCACGCCCTAGCGTCGGCTTCGCGTTCCGCTCTCTCGCCGAGTCTGGGCCACCTCTTTCGGGCGGCCACGGCGGCTCCTGCACAGGGGACCCTTTGTTAGGGCAGGGCCGGCGCGGAGGAGGCCGCGGTTTGGGGGCCCTGGTGGCTGAGGGGGGTGGGGGGGGTGTGTGTGTGAAGCGGGGGCGCGCGCTCTGCGGGTGATCGCGCCCCATTGGCTGTGTCCCGGCTGGCGGCTTCTCCCGCCGGCGGCGCGCGGCGGAGGCGTGGCCGTCGCCCCGGGAGCGCGCCCGCGCGCCCTCCTCTCTCCTCCGCGGAGCCGCACGAGGCTCGCACGCGCGACGCCGCCTGGAGGAGGAGGAGGGCGCCGCTGCGGCAGGAAGCAAGATGGCGGCCCCGCGGGCGCCGCTGTGAGGAATGCGGGACGGCGGGGGCTGGGGGGGGCAGCGCGGCCTCTCCCCTCGGCCCTCTCTCTCCGGTGGGGCCGTGCGGCGGTGTCGGGGCGGCGGCCGAGGGGCCGCGTAGAGCCGCCGTCAGCCCTCCTCAAGTGCCGCACGTAAAGCACTCTGGGTATCCGAGAAATGTTGCATTTGGATAATAAAATCGGAGGTGCCTGCCTTTGTGACCACAACTCATTCTGCGATTTGATGTTTTTCTAGGTTCTAACTGAAAACAAAAGGCCTCAGAGGAGGAAGCAAAGAGTGTTAAAGGTAACTGATCATTGCTTTGGTATTTATCCCCTCCCATTTGTAAGCAGTGTTTTACTTGTCATATACATTAGGAAACCAAAGAGTTAAATTGTGGGCAGCGGCGCTTTCCACCTATTAATGAGATGAACTAATTTTGAAAGCACAGAACATGTTCTTTTACATTTTGTTTTTGTATCCTGCAGCGCGTTGTGTACGTTTGATTCTCTCTGCACAAGTCTATGGGCCAGAGCTTGCTTTCCATTGCATTGAAGAGTCACTTTACTGTCCCCTATTCCTAGTTTCATACTTGCAGAGGTTCCAAAGATTCAGTACTTTCGGGGTGGTTTGGTACATAGTTTTTACAGCAACTGAAATCTTGTGTGAGAATTTGATGTTTTAATGTAAGCCATATGAACAGAAGTGGGAGTTGTAAGCTTACCTCACTGTAGTTTTGATTTTCTTTTTTCTTTAAACTTTGGAACACTTCGACTGAAACTGAAAATTCTGTAAACTTGCAGCAGCCTTTGGTTTCACATGGTGACATGTTTGTTCAAAATTTATAAGATGGCCATCTTTCATGGTAACAAAATATTGGTGTTTCAAATGGGAATGGTTTCCGTTTTTGTAACAGGATGCAGGCTTGATACACTCATAGCTAATCTTTTATGGAAAAAGTAACAAGTAGCACGTTGTACTGCATATTTTAGTCTTTAGAATATTTCATATAGAAATAAATCATTAATTCTGTTGTTGCAAACTAATCATTGGCAAATGGTGAAACTAAGATGAATAGCTTGTGTGAGATGACGCTAAAGGAAATGAGGAAAAACATGTTAAACTGTTCTCTTATAGCAGTTGAATGTAAGAGAATATAGTTTAGTATTGCTTCAGTTCATTAACATTTCAGAAGTTAGGTAATTAACGGATTTGATAAATTACTACGTCTGTACTGTAGTTTTTATTTGCAAGCATCTCAATGTCTTAGCAGTTTTGTATTTAGTTATGCATTATAGAAACTTGCTTAAAGGAGTTAGAATTCTGTAAGACAAGGTAAAGTTAAGATTAAGCAAGGAGCAAATAACATTATTTGACTTGCAAGTATTTCCAGCCTCAAGGGTGTGAGTCTTCACGTGGAGAGGTTGTGCAAACCATCTCCCTGTGTGCTAACGATATTCATGGCATTGGCAAGTGCTTTTATTTCTTGCGTTGACTAAGTTGAACTGCCTTAAAATGAACACTTCTTGTTATGTCGTAGACAAACTCTTAGTAATTAATTTTGGTTACTGCTGCTCTTGTAACACGGCACATAGATGTAGTCACAACTTTTTGTTTATGTGTTGTGCAGTTAAGTTGCGAGTAGTATGCAAAACAAACACTGTCAATGAGTGGTTTACCTTTGTAACGTGTATTTGGCATGGTGCCTGTCAGAGTGTGAAGAAACCAGTTTTGGCGTGATAGGCAGATAAGTTGTATTAAGCATCTATCTACAGTACGGGTTCAAAGTCGGTCTTCAGATTTTTCTCTTTGAGTTCATTTTATTGCTGTTTTGGATTTGATGGCAAAGCATGTTGCTGTGCAATATGATTCTGTCTTTCCTTTCTAAAAAAGCCTTCTGTAGAGTCTTGGGGGGTTTTTTTGGCTCTTAATAGGAATTTGTGCCTGCGTATAGGATCGTTTGTTTGTCATTGGACTTGTGGAGTTTTGTGTGTGACTTTTGCTTTGCTGAATTGATTCTGCAGTGTTGCCTCTTTGCAACAGAGTACTGTTCTTTGTGTTTACTAGTATTTCTTTTGTGGTGCTGAACTGTATTTGAAAAGTTTGTTCCTTTACATGCACCAAGGCTTAGTGATCTTCAAGGCATCTCATGAAACATCTTGACTGAGATTGGTGGGGTTTTCCTTTTATTCTGTGGAGGGAAAGAGAGAGGTTGGTCATCATAAGTGAGATTTCAATTCTGTCAGCTGCAGTAAACTTAGAAAAACTTAGATAATTTGCATATTTCTCTAAAAGGGCATTTCTAGAAGCATGGTGTTCTACTATATGGCTCTCTGTAACCTGGCTTTTGTCACTGATGGGACTGCCAGGTAAAATGATGGTGTCATAAGCAGTGAATGAAAACTTCAATCTTTAATGATTTTTAGTGATTGAGGGTGTATAATCAGTGACACTTTCAAAATTTTAACGGATTATTTTTCATTATATTTTGCTTCAAATAGTATTGTGAACATTTTTTAAGGAGGATTTGTAGTACTGTCTCCTAATAATACATGGAGTTTTCTTTAATCTTCCTCAGTTTTACAGGTGCGCATTTACTAGGAGAGCTAGTGCTCTTTCTAATTGTGCTTCTTCGGATCAATACATTTGCAAATTCTACTGAAAATTAGAAGTGCTTTGAAAACAGGGTGGACAGATAAAAACTCTACATGTAATATATACTACTGCATCTACCTTTTGTTTGCTGATTGTGATTTTCTGTACTTGCAGTTTAGTGCTCCTTTCTGGCCATTGTAGGAGGAGTTATTTAGGACATTTTTCTGTGGCATGGATACTGTATTAGGTTCTCCATGTTTATTTTGAAAGAACATCTGAAATATTCATCACTTCTAGCAAGCAAATGCTTATTGAAGAAAGAGTCTTTGTGAGCCCATAGTAATGGCTACTAAGGAAGGAATATGCTCATGGCTTTTCTTACCATTTATGGTGTGTGTTTTCCCCAGTTAAGCACACACATCTTTGATTTTATTCCTCATAATGGAATGTCTATATATAAGAGATTAATACTAAAAAATTAATTTGCCTGCATTTCAAAAGGCAGGTGCTTGTCTTGCTATAATTTTTTTTTTTAGCCACTTAGCAGTGTTCTCACTCTTTAACAGTGGGGCAGTATTTGCAATCATGTGCAGGTTTACTAACATAGAGCTCAGAAGAGTGGGACACAGTTGAACATGACTTCATATTGTCCAGGAAATCTACTCTTACCATGTATAGACAGCAGTTGCACCAGTAAGGAAACCTCCCACAGATGAAGATACAACTGATGGAGAACTGCAGTCCAAGGTTTTTCTGCTAGATTCTGTGGAGCCAAGGTTGCCATTTGTGTGGCTCCAGATGTTTGTTGTGTTGATCCAAAATAAAAATTTTAAAAAGAGACTGTAGGAGAGCTGCAGACTAAATTATGCATTGTTAAGTGACTTACAACTTCGTGCACAGTCTTTGTTCTCTGGCTGATTCTGTTAGCGTGTTTACACTGTAAGGGTAATGGTCTGCACCAGAAAAATGTGAATGATACCTGCTAAACTCTGTAAAATCTGTTTACTTTAATCCAAGCCAAAAGCCAGAGATGACTCGGTGTGTAGAACTTCTGGTTCATTTATAAAAGCATTAGGAACCAGTAGGAATTTCATTTCCTTCAAAGCTACACATATATACCTGAACACTCTTTTCCTCTCCACATACACAAAGCATAATCTTTCTTTTAAAAAATAACTTGAAAATATTTAGTTGGTTTGGCAAACCTGCTGTTGTCTTTTTTGTGATGCAATTTTAGTTTTACTGCTTAAGGAAATTACCAGTGCACTTTTCTATCATGTCTCCTGTATGCATTAAGAGCTAAGGGAAATAACTACTCATGCTTTGAGCAAGCATGATTGAATTGAACATTTATTCTAAATTAAATGGTGTGTTTTTAGTGCAGAATATCTGCCAGAATATTTTAGCTGTAATAGGTTAAATTTTACTGCTTTTTCCCTCCCTTTAAAAGAAGTTAAGAACAAATCAATGAGTGGAATTACACTGCAGTGGAATTTTACAGAGGAAGAAGATGGAATGGTGTAATACAAGTTGGAAAGGATGTTGTTCAGAAAATACGTAGTCTTTGTGTTTTTAAAGGGACACTATGTTCATGGAATGTGTTCCCTCACTAAATACCAATTAAAATTGCTTTGAGTATTGGTTCAAAATGTATGCCTGTTTCTTACCTTTTTGCTCTCTTTTTTGAAAGGGAGAGCTTACTTTTGTTGTGTGAGTAGCCTACAAATATTTTTAAAATAGGATCTCACTAATGATTAATACATAACCTAGTTGTTAAATTTTAAAAAATCCAGGTATCATTTTCAAAGGACATATTCTTCTGATTTAGATCTCTTGCAATCTGGATGTCTGTCTAAATGGGATGACTTTTTTTGCGTTCTTATGTTCATGTACTTCATTCAATGTGAGCAGGTATGGCTGTGGTTGTAGTTTAGTAGCAGACTTCCGTGAGCAGCCTTTCCAGTACTTCCACGTGAATTCCCTCGTGAAAGCAGAAAACACATATTTTGTTTGTACAGCACTGCCGAGACTACTCATGTGTAGACATTTTTTAATGGTATCTTTACAGTGGCCTTCGTTGTTAATCTTTAATCTTACTCTAATAATTTTCTAATTGTTAATTTTTTCCAACCAGTTTCTAGGGCAGTTGAAGCCTGTCCCTGGTGGACTTCTTCCAGTGGTGTGCTGCTCTCACTCCCATTCCAGTCCCGCTTCTAAGGACTCCTGTGCTGCCTCCTCAGCAGCACTAACGCACTACTCTTGGCCCCATAACCCAACTCCCCAGAATACAGAGGAGAGAAACAGACACTGTCACAGAATCACAGAACATTAGGGATTGGAAGGGACCTCGAAAGATCATCTAGTCCAATTCCCCTGCCACAGCGGGAGCCCCTAAATCAAATAACACAGGAACATGTTTAGGCAGGTTTTAAATGTCTCCAAAGGAGACTCCACAACCCCCCTGAGCAGCCAGTGCTGTGTCACCCTTACTGTGAAGAAGGACCTTCTCATACTGGTGTGGAACCTACTCTGTTCCAGCTTACACCCAATGCCCCATGTCCTTTAATTGGAGGACACTGAGCAGAGCCTGGCTCCATCCTTCTGACACCAGCCCTGTCCATATTTATAAATATTAATGAGGTCACCTCTGTCTTCTTTTTTGCAAGCTAAAGACACCCAGCTCCCTCAGCCTTTCCTCGTCAGGGAGAAGTTTCCTTCCAGAGGAGGACAGGAAAAGGAGTAGGGTTTTGTGTTTTAAGGTGTTTGTTGCCATAGCACAGTAGTTGTGAGAGTAGCACTGCTCCTTTTCTGTGGGAATGGTGGAGGCAGAGGCACAGCAAGTTTGGGAAGTGTTGTATAGAGCCAGGCTGAATCTAGTGGCTTTTTTGTGTGTTGGGAATCACTGTTTATAAAACAATGCAGTGTTTCAGTGCTGTGCTGGGTCTTCCACTTCAGTAGATTTAGAGGTGGAGCTTCTTAAAAAAGTAGATGTGTTTGTGATTAAAGAATGTTGTAACTGGTAAGATTAAGGTAGTTCATGGGAAGGAAGGAAATGTACCTGTGTAGATGAAGGTCAGTATGAGGAGATATACTGATGCATTGTTTGGGTGTTCTTAATGAAGTTGGAGCAAAATAAACACTGATTTCCTACTCCAAGTACCATGTGTTGTTGATATTATTTGTATTCACTATTGAGCTTTATTGGTTGCTTGCACTTGTGTGTAATGTAGTCACATGTCAGAGATCTGTTGTCAGTTTGCTGTTTGTCTGGATGTTTATAGATAGTAGTAGCTAGAAAGCTAGAAAGTGCTTTGAAAGGAGGCGGTACTTACTTAGAGACTGATACCACGTTGCTAAGCAAGTTTATTACTTTTAGTAACTGATGTGGGAGAAAAGCACTGAGGAGCCCCAAACTTACTTCACTGGCAGCAGGTTTTCGCTTCTGTAGTTTTGGGGTTTTTTCATTTTAGTGATAATACTCTAAAACTTTTATATTGTTTCTAAGTATGGAAAGGTTAGTGTGGAAGTTACTACTCCAGCAAGCTTTGCCCTTGACAGTAGGAGCATTGCATGTGTAGAAACCAAAAGATTTACTTCCTACTAAGATAAATTCCTGATTACAGGATTTTGTTTGGGAGTCAAGAAGAATCCAGGTGCTTTCTTTTTTAAAATGTCAAATATATCAGGCTTAATAAATGCCAAGAAAAAACAGAAATTATCTGTAAGGAAATAATAATTACTTTTCATTAACTTAGTATACAGAATATGTTTGTCCTTGTCCTTACAGCTTAATATCAAAGCCTTTTAAAAATTAAGGTTTTTCAGGGCTGACAAAAGTGAGAGACTTGTGTCTTATACATGACTGGAATTCCTTTCTCAGTCATTGTTTTGCTGATGTTGACTGCAGTGTATTATAATTAATTGATGCTTTCTAGTAAAATTTTATTCTACATTTAATTTTCCCAAGATAAAGATGTTGCCAAACTTGGGAAAAATTACATGCATTTAAAAATGTGTACCGTTTACTTTTGTGGCTGACGATTGCTGTCTGAATAGGGCAGGACAACTGCCATGGTTCCAGTGCTGCTCCAGAAAAATATGGGTGTTAGCCCAGTGAGTGACAGTTGTTAGTCCTGGGGAAATTGGAAGTCATACAATGTAAATTCCATTTCTTTAAAACCGTAGGCCTACTAGGTCAGATTGAGACAGAACAGAAACATCATTTGCCATTTTTTAAGGCCTTTTTTCTTCATGAGATGTAAAATTCCAAAGAGGATGCTACACCCTTGTAGCTTCGTGACTTAAGTGATCAGTATGCCTGTTTTTCTTTTATCTGTATTATGTGTAGCTGTTCCTCTGATACACCTGTCGCTACTTTTTCTTTTGCTAAGAAGCAGTAATTACTGCTTTTGGCCTTGTTGATCCCTGCACAGCTTTAAAACCAGGCTGGAATGTATCCATAATACCAATGTTTACATTTGGAGAAGACTTATGTGTGACTTGTTGCAGGGTGTGTTTAGGACCTGTGCAGATGTTGTGGAGTGGGAGGAAACTAGGATAGATGTGTGTGAGGGCTGGTTAGCTCTGTTAACTTAGGATGATGTGCGTCCTTAGGAAATCTAGTCTCAAAGTAGCTATGGGCACATAGTAACTTGTAAATTATGTAACAGGTTGTACAGCAGATGGTCAGGCATTTAAACTTGGTTCTAAATTAAGGAGCTCAGTATCTTCCTAGTTAAATGGTATGATATGGAATGGGATGTTGTTACCTTAGCAATTTGGATTTAACTGAGGTGAGAATGAAGGAAAATTAATAATTTGTAGCAGTTTGGTGCAGATATAGTAAACCTGGGTAATCCCACGCACAATTATATGCCAGACTTTGAATGGATTGAGAGTAGCCTTGGAAGCTCAACATGAGCTAGCAATGTTTAAGTGCAGCCCAGAAGACTAACCATATTCTGGACAGTATCAAAAAAATTGTCACCAGCAGATCAAGGGAGATGATTCTCCCCCTCTCCTCTGCTCTGCGAGACCTTGCCTGGAGTACTGCCTCCAGTTCTAGAGTCCTCAGTATAAGGAGGACATAGAATTATTGAACAGAGTCGAAAGGAGGCCACAGGGATGATCAGAGAGATGGAGCCCTGCTATACTATGGGGACAGGCTGAGGGAGTTGGGGCTGTTCAAACTGGAGAAGGCTCTAGGGATTTCCTTATGGCAGCCTTCCAGTACCTGAAGGGGGCTACAGGAGATGGAGAGGGACTTTTTAACAAGGACAAGGAGAAACAGCTTCAAACTAAAAGAGGGGGGATATGGATTAGGCCTTGGGAAACAATCCCTTGCTGTGAGGGTGCTGAGGTATTGAAGCAGGTTGCCCGGGGAGGTTGTGCTCTCTTGAAGTATTCCAAGGCCAGGTTGGATTGGGGCTCTGGGCAACCTGGTCTAGTGGGAGGTGTTGCTGCTCATGGCAGGTGGTTGGAACTAGGTAATTTCTGAGGTAGCTGCCAAGCTAAACCATTTTGTGATTCTGTGATCATAGAATCATTAGGGACTGGAAGGGACCTTGAAAGATCATCTAGTCCAATCCCCCTGCCACAGCAGGATCACCTAGACCAAGTCACACAGTAACTCATCCGGGCGGGTCTTAAACGTCTCCAGTGAAGGAGACTCCACAACCTCCCTGGGCATCCTGTTCCAGTGCTTTGTCATCCTCACTGTGAAGAAGTTCCTTCTCAGGTTGATGTGGAACCTTCTATGTTCCAGCTTACAACCATTGCTCCTTGTCCTATCACTAGATGACACTGAGAATAGCCCAGCTCCATCCTCCCGACACCAACCCTTCAAATATTCATAGACATTAATGAGGTCACCCCTCAGTCTCCTCTTCTCCAAGATAAAGCTCCCTCAGCTCCCTCCTTAATCATCCTCATTGCCCTGTGCTGGACTCCCTCCAGCAGCTCCACATCCCTCTTGAAGTGAGGGGCCCACAACTGGACACAGTACTCCAGATGTGGTCTCACCTAGTGCAGAGCAGAGGGGGAGAACCACCTCTCTCCATCTGCTAACCACCACGCTTTGCATCCACCCCAGGATGCTGTTGGCCCTCTTGGCCACGAGAGCGCATTGCTTGCTCAAAGTCATCCTGCTGTCCACCAGGACCTCCAGGTCCCTGTGTTTACTTGTTTTGGGCTCGGAGATTGTATGACTCTTGTCAATTTATTTGGATTAAGCATAGTGCTTTAAAAATAGGTCAAAGAGCATGAATTTGAAAGTTTGCAAGGAGAAAAATGCATCACAACACCTAATAAGATGCTTTTTTAAGATTATTTGTTTTCTCTGTCCCTCTGCAAAGTGCACCATCGTTTAAGGCTCTGCTTCTTTTGCCTTAACTTAAAGTCATTGAGTCTCCTTATACTTTTGTCTACTGAAACAAGGAACCTTCTGTTATCATTGTTATTTTTCACATAGGCCTAGCTGCAGTTTGTGGCTTTTCAATTTTATTTTCTTTGGTAAATTGCAGAGAATGAGTGGAGAGTAAACTTGAGGCATTTACTTTGAGATGTTTCAATCCTTTTACATTCTCGTGGTCCTCCAAGCCCTCTCCAGCATATCAATGTTGTGCTTGAATCAGATAGTGTAAGAGCTGAATGCTTTATTCCACTAGCAGGTGCAAAAATGCCAAGTACTGGGTTGAAAGTAACCCTGCTTTTCCCAATTACCTTGTTATTTATGCACCCAAGAATCTCACTAATCCTTTTGGCCGTCATGTTGCAATAGGAGTTTCTATAGTTACTGTGCAGTTGATTATTGACCATGATAATACCCACCTTGGGGCATTGCTTTTTAATACAGAAACCTGCATTTTGTAAATATAATCCTATATCTTTGTGCCAGGTTCACAATGTCACCTATTGAAATGTGTGCTTGCAGCTCACTTGCCAGTTAATTTAGGAAACATCATATCTGATCATTTTATTGTTTGCTATTTTTCTATCAGTGTTTTTTGTTACAAGTCATTGCTAAAAATTTATCTTTGATCTGATCCCTGAAGACACAGTTAAGAACACGGAGATGATTCTCTATTTACAGTCACGGGCCAGGCAGTGCATTCTTAATGCTCTGGTGGTGATTCCATAAATGAGTAGACTGTGAGAGACATTAGCTGGAATGAATAAATTCAAAGACCGAATTTCTTTCATCTCTGCTTTTGAGTTACAGCACATTAGAGGAAGGTTGTATTAGGGAATATGCACTGCTGCTGATAGTATCATTTTTCTTCTGTGGCTTAATTGAGTGCTATATTTTGCAGAGCTGCCAGTGTCTTGGTTTTAGTGTTGAAGACAAATGTTTGAGTAATTCAAAACACCAGTTAAAAACCCGCAAAACCATACAAAACAAAAACCAAGCAAGATGATTGCTTGCATTTGCTTCTGTGGCAGGAAAAAATTGTGTGATGTTTGGGGTCTTTTTCTTTGTTAATATATCCAATTCGTGGGTGCCAGTGTAGGATAATGGGGCATCCTTCCTTCTGTATTCTTTTCCTTGCTCTTGTTTGTGTGTTTTTTAGCCTAGAGCTGAGGGTTGACAGAAACAATTTGAGTCTGTGGCTGAGAGGCTATTTCTAAGTAATAAGCCAATAAATACACTTTTGTGGGGGTCACAATTTGAAGCCTTTAGAGCCAGAATTAGTAGCCTATAGTTTTTGTTTCTGTTGATAAGTACAGAATCTGCTGTACTGATACTGTAGATCATCTTTATAAGTGATCTCACTGAGGCTGTAGGAGATGGATGGGTAGACTGTGGTTAATGGTGTAGCAGAGAATGAAGTGAACAAAGATATAAAGACTTCAAGGCCTTAATACACTAAATCCTCATGTAGAGACAAGATGAGAAAGTTTCCTGGTGGGAAAGCTGCCTGGTGTTTGAAGAACACTGGAAAGAGGATATAGATGTATATAAAGTAGAGGTGAAACTGAGAAGGAGAGAGAGCTAAGCTGTAGCTTGGAGAATGTCCTTTGTCATTGTGGCTACGGGTACAAAGAAACCCCACAATGTCAATGAGAGCTGACTTTCCAGCTGCTGTAAAATCGGATTGTGAAATGGTACCTGCTCTGATACTCAGGTTGGTGGCTTTGGATGCATTTGATACTCTGGAGCAGGAGAGATGGGATTAAGTGGGTCCCTTGAGCAAAATCCAGGTGTTGAATGATCTCTGCATGTATCCCAGATTGGGACACTTTTTCTGGTTTGCAGAACCTCTTGTTCCCTAAGTTTTCACATTAACCAACCTTTCTGCTAAAAGTTGTCTACATCATCTTGTCAAGAGTAGAGGTTGTTTGCTTTGATTGTAGTAACTTCAAAAATGCAGAATTACTCCCTGTTCTGTCTCTTAGTTGTTGACTTGAGGAACAAAACACTTTGTATATCCAGGCTGTGATACATTAATAAAGGCTGATAATGTGTTTCTCTGCACAAAAAACTTGTAGAAAATGTGCCTTCCTGGAGCCTCTGGAGAAGTGCAGTACGCTGAGAGAGTGTTTCATGAGAGTGGGTGTTCTACAAGTGTGGTGGTACTGCTTTGTGCCTCTGGTGAGATTCATGGGGACTATGCCCCAGCTTGCAACCTGGCCCTGCTCAGCTGTTGCCCTTCCTGCTGGTAGCTTCCTCAGAAACGTTGAGCAAACTGAAAACTTGGGCAGCACTTTACAGCATGTTGCCATTGTCTGTGTATGGTAGTAAGACATGAAGTCTTCAGTAGAAGTTTATCCTTAAATGTATTATTGTGTCTGTGTTTATCTTGGAATGCAAAAAGACTTGGCTGTACTTAGAGAGTGGCCTGTGCTTTCCACAGCACCCTGCCTTACATTTGTCTCTCTTCTGACCAGCACAGAGCACTCAGCATAAGTAGCTGCTTCTTGTGTCCCTGTCCATGTCTTATCTCCATATCTCTGTATTTGGTCCTGTACAGTGCAAATCCTGGATTCCACTGAATTTCTGCATGCCCTGGGAGTAGAGGCTGGAGAGAGGGGATAAATTGCGTAGGAGTAAATTACTGCTGGTCAGGTGCCTGGTGCTTTCCTGTCTCTTGGTGAGGTAATGACCTCTAACAGGTGGACCATGAATAAAACATCCTGTTTGAATGCTAGATAAAGTATATTTGGGTTGGTTTTTTGTTCTGGACAGTTTTTCTGAAAAAAAACTACTGATATTTGAGCTCTGAGGAGTTGCAGTCAATGCTAGTGTGGAAGGGCATGTGGGTCTGGCTGTGTGCTTATAGCAGGATCTAACTTGGCCGTTGTGGTGCACTGGAAGGGAAATGCACAGGCTAAGCACTTCCCACCTACTTACTCTCTTGTATGTATTAATGTTGTGACCTTACTAGACACTGGCTTTTGCGTCACTCTGGTTATTGGCACAAGCTGGGAGATGCAAGTATTTTTTGACCTGTTGGGTGCTGCATTCCAGTAGGGATCTGCACAGAACCCTGCAGGGAGGGCTAGCTAGTGGGACTGGCATTGGTTATTGTGTATCACGGAATCACAGAACATTAGGGATTGCAAGGTACTTTGAAAAATCAACTAGTCCAATCCCCTTGCCAAAACAGGATCACCCAGACCAAGTGACACAGGAACATGTCAAGGCGGGCTTTAAACGTCTCCAGAGGAGATTCCACAACCCCGCTGGGCAGCCTCTTCCAGTGCCCTGTGTTTGTTACCTAACCTGCCACGATTTGTTTGCTGATCTGGGCATCATCTGTTATTTCTGTATTATGGGAAAAATTGTTTCTAGTTGTGTCCTTTAGTACAATGTGTGTGGTTAGCTCCCACAGAAGTTTGAAACCAGAGACATAAACCTGTGGCCTGCACTGCTGTGCAGAAAGCATGGAAATGTCTTTAGGGTAGCTTAAACATTGTATTTTGATTAGGAATTGGTGAACCCTTTGTGTTATCTTGGAGACATCTTGCATCAAAAGAAAAGTTAATATTGAAGTCTGACCCTTTTCAGAATGGTGAGATGATTTGCAGTAACTGGCTTTTCATCCGTGCAGCAAGCAATAGAATAAAGAGTGATTTTGTGTGTGTATAGAAGAGATAATGGCTGATTGAAGTAATACAGTAATGGCTACAGCAGATTGGACTCTGGTTCTTGACTAACTACTGCAGAGCTTAAGCCTGAGCCATGATTTGTTAGTGTTTTATGTCTCCAGATTGAGTAGTGCACTTCATAATGAGGAAGGGAGGAAATTACTTTTATTGATCTTCAGCTTTTCATTACACTTGTGTAAAAGATGTAGAAATAAATCAGATCAGACCTATGTGCTTGACCTGTGTGCTTTGAATTTTGAGACTGTTTGGAATTGTACTATCCTTGTTTATAGTTTTCACTGCATTTTTTTGTTCCTTATTGAAGTTCTGATTCAGAACTTGAAGACGGATTGCTGCTAGGTTGTTCAGCTGCAAAAGGTTTTTGCTGAGCTATCACTTTCAATCTGCCAGGCTTACATTGAGGAGAAAGCATTAAATGAGCTGTCCTGCTAGCATGTCTGTGTTTCCTTTTTTGCTGGGAACCAGTAACTTCACATATTAAACAGAAAAGGCCTCTGGAAAGTCTGATAAGGGAGGAAAGAAAAAACTATTTTTAGGTTTAATTGCAGTTCTGTAACAGAAGAGAAAAAGCAACATAGAACTCAAAAAAAGAGTTTAATTTTAAAAAAGATTTATTCTTTGTGTGGAAAAATAAAATATGAAGCAAATCCTGCCAATGATATGATTCATCTGGTTTTTATTTTTCCTCCGTCATGGCATGTGGGTAGCTTCCAATAATGCTGGTGGAAATCATGATGAACAATGAATAATTTTATTTTGAGAGTAGTCCCACTTTAGTGCTGAGAGCACTGGGGTCTTGTGGAGACACAGTGCTGCACCAGGGCGCTGCTGTCAGGTAAGGGAATATGCTGAGTGGTTTTGAGCTTAGCGGTGCTTTTGGTCAGCTCAAAGAATAACGCAGAGCGATACATGTTTGCACTTTGGGGACTCTCAACAGACATGGTGTCAAATCTCATCTCTACTGGTCATCGATGGAAGCTGTTTCCTTCCCTGCACTTCTCATTGCTCTTAATTTACAAAACTTTGGTTTGATTTTCTTTTTTTTTTTTAATGTAGTGACACCATCTAAAAAGGAACAAAATGCTTTGTCATGTTGCAAGTGTACAGATGCTGAGGATTTATGTTAATCTATTTGCATTTGGCCTCCTCAGCCTCCTAAATGTCTAATTAATTTTAAATAACAATTTTACATGTTTGGGACAACTGTTGAACGGGTACAGATCTTAAATATACTTTTGCTCGGATTTAAACCAGCAGTTTGATATCGGAGTTCTTAAGTTAAATGAAGGTAATTGACTTTTAGCTTTTGCACAGGTACAGAGTTACAGAGTTTGACTTGGTGAACCCTTGAAATATTTCGTGGCACAGCTACAGAGGCCTGTGCAGTGCACTCAGTTCTTGCTAACAATAGAGCTGCTCATCTGCTTTTGTGGATTGCTTAGAAATTGCTCAGTGATCCCCTGGGTCTGTGGATAATTGATTGAAAACCACCAAGATCCAGAGGAGTTCAGAATCACAAGCCACTAGTCAGCATCTGTGTGTAAAGAAAAAGCATTAAACGAAGCTTGTTTCTTAATGTAATTTCTGTAGGTTTGATTGAGTTGAACAGGTGCAGCACATGTTTTTCTGTAGCATTTTCATGAGACTTTTATGATGCCTCTCATAGTATCTGAGGCATGGTATGGATTCTGGGATTTGTGTTTTTATCAATTGGAAGTCAGTTGTGAGGTGAACACTGGGCTTCACATGGAGCCAGGTCTGTATGCAGTGTTTTGCCTGGGAGATTTTGGCAGTTCCATTGTCATGACTAATCATAAATCTATTTTGCATTCGTTATTTTTCAGTCATTTTCTTTGAGAAGTCTATTCACTGTAGTTGGTACAACTGTAAAACAATTATCTGATTTTAACTAAATGTTTTATATTAAACTGGGTGCTGTTTTTGGAGAACTGCTGAGATGTTCTGTGCCAATGTTTGAGTATTTAACAAGCTATATTGCTTATATCTGCTTTGAAGAGCAGTCCTGGTGCTCTTTTTAGGTAGGGCTTAAGGCTACAGATTATTTAATTATAACTTACATGTTACAATAAGATTAAGTACCAGCAATGGCTGTCATAACCTAAAATTATTTTTAAAATTTTTAATACAGATAGAAATAAAATTTTATTAATGTGATTAAAAAATTGGTTCCAGCCTTTGTTGCTGTTTCTGCTTGAGTTTCCTGTCTTTTTTCTTTTTTTTTAAACTTAAATTTTATAGCCCCTTACTTCATGGCCATGAAACTATCATATGGCCCATGTACATTTTCTTTTCAGGCACAGTATGCTTGTGTACATTTTGACATAATTTCAACCATTTGAACTATATCATATGAGTGAAGATGAATATACTTAGTCAAATATTAGAATTTACTAAATAATGTTGAGGATAACTTGCTAAGAATTTGCCTTCTAAATACAGACGCCGCATTGTGTTTAGAGGGTAATGTCCAGGGGAGCTAATGTTAACAGAATCACTATTGCTTTGAGTTTACGTTTTGTCCTTTATCAAAGGCTTGAATGAAGCTAGGCCTGAAAACAAACCATCACTTGCTGCAGTGTCCAACCATTCGCTTTAGCCGAATTGAATCGTAGAATCCCTACAGACTGGAAGGGACCTCGAAAGATCATCTAGTCCAATCCCCCTGACACAGCAGGATCACCTAGACCAAGTCACACAGGAACTCATCCGGGCGGGTCTTAAACGTCTCCAGTGAAGGAGACTCCACAACCTCCCTGGGCAACCTGTTCCAGTGCTCTGTCACCCTCACTGTGAAGAAGTTCCTTCTCGGGTTGATGTGGAACCTTTTGTGTTCCAGCTTACAACCATTGCCCCTTGTCCTATCACTACATGACATTGAGAATAGCCCAGCTCCATCTTCCTGACACCCACCTCTCAAATATTCATAGACATTAATGAGGTCACCCCTCAGTCTCCTCTTCTCCAAGATAAAGAGACCCAGCTCCCTCAGCCTCTCCTCATAAGGGAGGTGCTCCACCTCCTTCATCATCCTCATTGCCCTTCGCTGGACCCTCTCCAGCAGCTTCACATCCCTCTTGAACCGAGGAGCCCAGAAGTGGGCACTATACTCCAGATGTGGTCTCACCAGTGCAGAGTAGAGGGGGAGAAGAACCTCCCTTGATCTGCTAACCACCCCCCTTCTGATCCGCCCCAGGATGCTGTTGGCCCTCTTGACCACAAGAGCACATTGCTGGCTCATAGTCATCCTGCTGTCCACCAGGACCCCCAGGTCCCTTTCTCCTACACTGCTCTCCAACAGGTCAGTCCCCAGCTTATACTGGTACCTGGGGTTGTTCTTGCCCAGATGCAAGACTCTGCACTTACTCTTGTTATAGCTCATTAGATTTTTCTCAGCCCAGCTCTCCAGTCTGTCCGGATCTCGCTGAATGGCAGCACAGTCTGCAGAGGTGTCGGCGACACCACCCAGCTTTGTGTCATCAGCAATTGGTATAATTATACTAAGTTACTGAACTCTCTGTGGTACAAGCTTTTAGATTTCAGTCTTACTTTAAAGAAAGACTTTAACTGATTTGTATAAGCACGTTAAAAATTGAGCCCTTAGATCTGATTCTAAATGCCAACGACCTGTATCTGCTCACTCATTTCTTTAGTCTCCCACCACTGCCACATGCACATACTTCTGCTGTTGCAACAGTGAATAAAAAGAAAGAGCTATGATATTGGGTCTTTAGGTTTATGATTTCCTGTTGTGTTGCTTTTCCACCAGCGGCTGTGTCTGTGCTTAATTAGCATATTCCTTGTATCTGTCAAACGGGTTTAATTGCATACATTTTGTGCTGCTTAGTTTTAATGTTTTTGAACAGCTGTTACAACTAATTTTTAAATTATTATTATTTTATAGGCAAATCTAGAAAACAAACCAGTAAATGGCCGCAGACCAGAACTCATGGAATGCAGTATATGTGGTCATGGTGAAAAATACAGGGTGAAAGCAAACCAAACCATACCCATTGAAAATGTGCAGTCCAAGGAGAGAGAAAGAATGACAGGGTTAGAAGCTGAGAAGTGGGCACATAACGAGAAGCCATCTTTCGGTGTCCATGTCAACGGAGATATCCATGGAACTACGACGGTCAGTGAACACCTGAACCACACTGAAGAGAATCAAAGAGCAGTCTCTCCCAGTCATTTAGCTGAGCCCAAAAAATTGTTTGCACAGACCATCAAAAATGGCATAAAACCCCTACATTATTCACCACCAGACACAGTTGATTCACTGAAAAAAGTACCAGCAGAGGAAAGCAGTTTCCCAAGCAACACCCATATGCAATGGATGAAGGCTGATCTGAACGAAATAGTAAACACTGTGACCGCTGGCACTGGTTGTGTTCACCCAGAAAAAGAAGGAAATGTTTCAATAAAAGAGGTAGACTGCACTTGCAGTGTCTTTGAGAGTTCTGATAAGTCAGTTCTGCAGACGAGTTCCATTTTGGATCTGCATGAAAGCTTGTGGTGTTGTTCAGTACCTGAAGAAGAAGCGCATGCAGGGAAGTGTGGATTTAAAGTACCTAAAGCAGAGACAGACAGAGACACACAGCATGAAGATTCTTCGCTCCAGCCGACTTTCTTGTCCCTGATTAAAAACAGAAATTTAACTATAGAGCAGGTTGTAGCTATTGAAGCTTTAACACAGTTATCCGAAGCCCCTCTAGAAACTAGTTCACCAGCTAAAAATGAAAGTACTGAATGTACAGAAGAAACAACTCCCAACTTGCTCCACAGTTACAAAAGGGATATCTCCTCCTCCTTGACATCTTCTGCATTAAAAGAAATCAAAGACACTTACTTACAGAATGAGCAACAGCTCTTGGCTCACTGTCCTTCCTCACAGAAGTATCTCCCTAATAAGACAGTGTTGTACAATGGCCAGAGTTCCATTTCAGAATTGTGGGATGAACCTGCCAGTCTGGGTGGTGAGATGTGTAAATTGCAGTTATCCTCAAGAGATACCAAAACTTCATCTGACTTAACATCTAATACAAACTCATTTTCAGGATACACTACCAAGAAAAATTATGCTCATGATCCAGTCAGCCTCACACAGTATTGTAATGCTTCACACAATGTCCAGCAAACAAGTAACAGCTTGGAAACGTTTGGCCAGTTAGAACAAAAGCTAACCTGTAATGATTTGAACTTGGAGACTAATTCTTTGATCAAAGAAGGAGGAATTCATAGCCAGGATGAAGAGGATGTAGCCACACAACTAACTCAACTTGCAGCACTAATTGAGTCAAACCAGGCAAATCCAGAGCAGAAAAAGGACATAAAGGCATCACTCCTTAACCTAATATCACAAGAGAGGCAGCCAAAATATGACCAAGATGTGCTGCAGAAAAAAGAATCTGCCTATTTAAAGCATAATTATAATTCTTTACTGTTAAAGCAAAAACAACCAACCAATAAAAAAGGAAATTCTGTACCATGGAAACCAAGACACAAAAAGAAGCCTCAAGAAGCACGCTATCAACAAAATAATAAGAACCAGATAGAGCTGCTGTCATGCCAGCATAGCGAGTTACAGGACATTTGGATATCATCAAAAATGCACAAGCTTGGTCAAGCTGTGCCGCAGGACTCCAGAATAGCTTCATCTGAAAAAAAATCTCCAAGAACCAAAGTACAGAGAGCACTAAATCAAAATACTTCAGCATCACAAGAAAAAACTAGATTATTTCTCCCACAAACCCAGATAAAGTTCAATAGATGTTTGCCTGAGGTACCACAGGAGAAAAAAAAAGACAGGTTGGTTGGCTGTGAAGTGGTGAATGAGCAAATCAAAACCGCAGGCTCTGGCAACCCACTGGACATTGATCCACTGCAAAATGAAGCTGTTGCATGTAACCAACACAATGACCTGTCCTACTGCAATCCCCTGGCTGTTTCATACTTGAAACCAGCATCCGTATTGAACAGACCAAGTGAGAACCCACAGATGTTTACAGAAAAATGTAATTCTCAGGTAGAGCAAACAGCCAATATCAGTCAGGCGCATCCTTTGCCTCCAACTTTTAATCAGTCTAACCTGAGAGTTAATGCAATGCATAGTGAAGATAAAGCCTATATTCAGAAAGGTGCTGTTGAACAAGTAGTTCTGAAGTCACAGGTGCTGCCAGCTCCCTGTGGTGGGGGCCAGGTACCAGGTGCTGTTGACGCTCTCAGGAATATAGAGTGTGCGGGCGAAGTGACCGTTCTCACGTCAGCCAGTTTGCGTACTGACCACCCGGAGAGCACAGGCGACTCTGGCTGTTCTCCAGCAAAAAACACTCTCAGCAGTTTCCTTGAATCACCTATGAAGTTTCTGGACACTCCTACAAAAAATTTAATAGATACACCTACAAAAAAAGGACAATCTGAATTGCCAAGTTGTGACTGTGTTGGTAAGTCTTTTTGCTACAAGCTTTCCCCGTGCCTTTCAGATGGAGGTGTGTTCATGTTGCTTACTTTACTGTGAGGAAATGTACTTGACACTTAGCTGTTGTGATGCTGTGAGTGTATTGTCATTAGGAAATAGGAGAATATTGTTTTTTCCCTCTCTGTATCTTTTGCCTGGTGGTCTTTGCGAAACACACCAGAATACTTGGCATTTTTGGCAGGTATAAATTCTCTAAATTGAAACCTGAGAGGAAAAGGAGTTTTTTACTTAAAATAACAGAAGTTTCAGGTTGGAGAAAACCTTCAAGATCATAGAGTCCAACCACTAACCCAGCTGTCCCAAGCCCATTGCTAAACCATGTCCCTAATCTCAAGATGTACACAACCTGGAAATGCATCTGGGGATGACAATTCAACCCCTTCCCTGGGCAGCCTATTTCAAGGCCTGATGACCATTTCAGTGAAGAAGTTTTTTCCTAACATACAAGCTTGGCTTCCCCTGGCACAACTTGAGGTCATTTCCTCTTGTCTGATTGCTTGTGAGAAGAGACCAACACACAAGAGACAACCTTGATCGTTTCTGACTTGTATTTCATGTGGATTTTTCTGCACTTACACCAGTTCCAGTGTTTTTATGGACTGCAACTGGTCTTTTCCTGAGAAGATCCAGGCAAAAATTCCCCCAATATGCAATCTTTTTTTGCCTAAATGCTTTTAGATGAGTGACAGGGCACAGTTGTGCGTGTTCTTGTCACTGTTAGTCTTGATGCCTTACATGAGTTGACTTTAAAGAGTCCACGTCAAAGGCTGTGGGACACCCCTTGTTGCAGGGGTGAAAGGAAGTTCGGGGGGGGTCACCACATACCTAATAATTGGTGTTGCACGATGAGATGCCAGAGTGAGCTCAGTATTGAGGGTTTTGCAAATGCAGCTTGATTGATGGCGTTAGACGTGCTATGTCAGACTGTCGAAGCCTGCAGATGGAAAAATAAGTCGGAGACTTAGCAACAAATTGGACATGGGCAGATTGTTTATTCTTTGCTTTAATATTCTGAATTGACAGGCTGCTAGTGAAGAGGCCTGGATTGTGTCTTCTGTAGTACTTGACTATCCGCTGATTATTTTGTGTCCTCAATTTTCCTTTGTCTAAAATGAATTAATCTTTTCTTACCAACAAGGACATTGGGAAATTTACTTAGCTCCGCTAAGTAAAATTTGTAAAGAATGCAAAACATCATTGTAGTTTGGATTACTTTATAACGTAAGATCACTAACGTGCTAATAGCAGGAAGCAACTATAAAATAGTTTGGATGCCTCAAAGGAGAAAAATCTGTCCGACTTTGTGTTACATGTCAGGGCCAAATTCTATGTGTTGTAATTTAATTTGAAAGCTGTTTCTCTAAAGTATGTCTCAACTGACTTGTAATGGTGTAAGTTCTGTACCTGCTGACTTAATTTTCTTAACCTGCTTATAGAGCAAATTATAGAGAAGGATGAAGGCCCATATTACACACACCTTGGGACAGGACCAAGTGTTGCTGCTGTAAGAGAAATAATGGAGAACAGGTGAGGAAAATTCAGTATCTAAAGCTGATGCAATTTTGACTCTCTAAAGAGAAAAGAAGAGCTATGAGAAATCAGAACCTTTGTTTAGCTTTGTTTTTCTAAACATTTTGCAGTACTCACATGTGAAGTGTTTTTCCTCTTCAGTTGCGCATGAGGTGAGAACTTCCATTTCACTTCTCAACTCTTTTCTTTTTCTTTCTTGTAATTTTAGGGTTGAAGTCAACAGGAATCACAGAATCAGCAGCTGGCAGGGTTTGGTTTTGTTGTGTGCTGCTTTTGAGAAGATATGACAAATGGGACAGAATGGCCACATTAGTGACTAAGGGCACTAGGATTTATATGCAGATAACTTTTTCTTCCCCAGAGATTCTTCCTTAGAGGCTTCTTTTCAGAAGAGACACACCATAAGCTGTGCTTGCAAATAGGATTTTAAATTTTGAAGTGTTCTTTTACATTATAAATATTTGTTTTTCTTTTGTTCTCAGTGAAGTGAAAATAACTGTGCTTGTTCTTGTCGGATTGAAAATGTTTCCTGTTCTGAAGTGGTCTACAGCAGTTTGTTTTACTTACGAACTTTTTTTAACACAGGTACGGAGCAAAAGGAAGCGCTGTAAGAATAGAGGTAGTGGTTTATACAGGAAAGGAAGGAAAAAGCTCTCAGGGGTGTCCAATTGCCAAGTGGGTAAGTTTTTATGTTACAATAGTAATACTGTGTTGTGTGGCTTTTAAATAGCAAGTTCCATGTAGTCCTTGAAGTTCAGTATTATCTGATATTTAATGAAGATCTGGTTCTTCATTTCTTTGATCTAGAACTCTGCCTGAATTACAAAGGCAAGCGGAAAAAAGAGTTTAAGATGTGTTGCTTTATGTTATGTTCTGGTTTGAGTGAGTGTGAAAGAAGGGCACTTAACAGATCTAGCAGAAATGACCCATTTAAGGGTAAGAAGACCTTGAAAGTGTCTGAAAGTCAGAGTGTCTAGTAAGACACGTTAGTGGGACGCGTGAAAGAGTGAACAAATGGTTGCTTGGGAGAGCTGGAAGACTATCCAGCAATATTTTTTAAAATCCTTCTCAGTTGTATGAACACCTGAAGAAAAGGCTGTGATGGATGAGAGAGTTCAGTCTTATATGCTATGGAGTTCATAGCTGGTTTTGAGGAACTGAACTAAATTTGGAAATGTAAATGTGATGGTGATAGTTTTTACCCAAGTCTTGTCACAGTACTTCTTAGGAGCCAGGAAATGAGCTAACAGGCACAAGATCCAGGAGAGAGCTTGGAAAGAACTGATTGTCCTTAATCTTTGCTGAAACCAGCAAAGGAGTTAAAAAATAGATTGGACATCTTGTAAACTGAGTTTTGGAAAAGAATAAAAGAACTTGGTTGTTAAAAAAAAATTGTTGCTGTGTTTCGGAATTTCGGGGTTATTTTTCTCAGCGTTTCAACTAAATAAAACAATCGGTTTCAACAGAACAGGAGTTAAAAATCTTACCTTAGAAATAGTTGTAGGCAATTGAAAGGAAGAAGACATTTCAAGCTAACGCTTGACCTTGGTTTTTCTGTTGCCAGTATCGACTACAGTCTTTTATATAAAACAGAAATGATGCATGACTGCTCAGTACCAGAGAGGCAAGGAAATCACTGGTATCTCCTGTAGAACTGTTTCATTCTGTGTAAAAATCCACATTTTGAAGTTGGTATTCTTGATGCGTTGCATTAACTTTTCATTGGCAACAGTAATTGTAATCCTTACAACAAAGTGCACTTGGGTTTTGGCTGAAACCAAAGAAAGATAATTGTGGTATTTGTGCGAAAGCATATGGAGAAAGTTTGCTGTGCTCTCGGATAATTGCAGTCACAAGGTTCTGTCTGCTGCATGGAGACTTTCACTTACTTATGTACAAGTACTGTGGGACAGACTCGTTCCTGCTTTGCAGATGGACAGGCTGTTGCCCTGAGGGCTCCTCAGAGACTTGATGGTGGGATCAGCATAAGGGAGCTCTGCTGAACCGAATAAAAAATTGTATGTATATTGCAAATCATATGGAATAGCTTTTCCCTAATGAGTTTTCCCTCTTTGAACTAGATAAATTTATCTCTTTGTTTTATTAAAAGCAATTTAAATTTAAAGACTTTCTAAAAATGCCTGTACCCTTATATTCTTCCATTAGTGACTACATTTTTATAACGCTGATCCTCTCCTAAATTGTTTCTGCCTAAGTGGCTCCAAACACATGCCTGGGGTGTTAAACATTTACTGCCACAGACTTCTTTCCCCAGAAGAGGCAGATGTTTTTTTCCTTATACTTCAGGCTACCATACACTTGCAGAATCTTTCTCTTTTTTTTCTTTCCAAAATAAATAAGTATCTCTCGTCTATTTTTTTGATGTATTGTGTTTTAGGGTGGTCCTGTTAGTTGGACCTAAATATTGTCAGTAGATGCTACTGAGAGTGTGAAGCTGTAGTACATTTCCGTATATGTAAGCACCCACACAAGCTAAGCTGTGCAGAGATGAACTTCTTACTCCTTTTGCTACATGTGGTGGCAAGGAGACTGCTCGGTCTCTGATTATTTTGGGGTTTCTGTGTTAACTGTGCATCCTCTGTAAGCAACTACCTCACTTTATATGTTCATGAATTTGTTGGTTGTTCACGAGTAACTCGCTTCAGGCATCATCTTCCTGTACTGAAGTCAAAGATACACTTCACTGACCTCAGGGATCAGCTTCAGGCCTTAATGTCTTCTGAATTAACCACAGTTCCTGTAGCTTCCTTCTCCTGGTTTCAGGGGATGTTGACTTAAATGAGGCAAGCTATTGTTGCTGTTTGTTGTTTATTCAGAGTTTCAGTGTAAATTTTTACGGCTCCAGCTCTGAGTAGAGACAAGAGAAAAGAACTGGTAAGAATGGCCAGGTCACGGTGGAGGTCCTTCTTGCTGGTATCTTGTCTCCAGCATGGACTAAGAGCAGGGCAGTCATCTCCCAGAAGATTCATTTCATCTCCAGTAATTTATAGCAGTCTGGTTCCCTGATCTGGAGACCAGTGTCTTTGCGTTCAGTTGCCTTTCAGATGCAATTGTTTTTATTTCTCCTTTTCCTTCTTGTTCACTTCTGCTAAGAGTTAAAATTCTGGCATAATGTTTTCATCCTTGAGTTGTATTCCCAGTAACTCCTAGCAGTTGTTTCTGCTTTTCCTCTGTTGGAGAAGAGTGATTCAGCATTTTCTATCACTATGCCAGATTTTCATTCCTGCATGATAATGGCCCCCTTGGAGCCCATCTCTGTCTAAAAATAGCTTTTTTTCACCATGTGCATGAAACATGCACATCTAGAGTGAGTTTTAGCTGCCATCTTACTGTCTCCTCAACAGTATGAACTCTTCATTTGTTTGCAAACTTTGCTTGTCTTCACTACTCTGAATTGCTTAGTGTCATCAACAAATGTTGTCTTCCTTTTATTTACCCTTAACAAACATACTGAGTAGCACAGACTTGATCACAGAGCTCCCAGCAGAGACATAGCAGCCTGTGTTTGTGTGTTTTCACCAGTTATTCATGTACGGTCTTCTGATTTCTCCCAACATGTATTAGGGCTGGTTCTTTTGAAGAGCCTTTACTTAGAAGAGATCTGCCTAATGTGATCACTTAATCAATGTATTTATTCTAGAGACTTTTTATAAAGAGTGTCCCTTTTCAGGTTTTCAGGCCCCTGTGTGAATAGGTAATAAGTCAAGGCAACACACATCACATGTGATACTTGAGTAGTTTCATCCTGGAGTTTCTTTTGTGGACATCATGAACTTTGCAACTTGATACTGTTTGAAGGGGTGGTTGGTTTGGTTTGGGTTTGCTGGATTTTTGGTGCTGTTGTCCTCTAACCACTTTGTCAGGGCTTTAACTTCGGGAAGAAAAATCTTTGGCTGAACCCTGTGAAGAAGGTCTCTGACAGGCATTTCCAAAACTTCTTGTTTCTGAACATGGCAGAAGTGTTTTTTGAATCTTGAGCCTTATCGTCTCTGAGTGTCTGTTCATTTTCTTTTGTTTTTTGTGTTTTTAAACAGTCTGGTGACCCTTCAGATTCTGTCATCCTGACGGTAGCTCTAACTCTTTTGAAGACAAAGTTACGGGCCCTTTGTGCCTTTTGCAAGTAGTTTCTCAAACTGTCACTTCTGTACTGTCTCTCTTCTGGGGTTTTGTATTTATAACTTGACAGACTTTTGTTACCTCTTCTGTAGTGTTGGTTGTGTACTAGTACAGTAGCTCAATCCAACTCGTCTGTTTTATTATTTAAGATGGATAAAACTAATTAGAAATACTTAAAAATATAAATTTGAAATTACAGTCCTGTACAGACCCGAACCTAATATTAGCCACTGAAATGAATTTTTTTTTTAAAGTGATGCTTAGATAACCCACTGTTGTACCCAAAGTTTCATACATTACTGAACTCATAAGAATT
Organism: Rhinopomastus cyanomelas; assembly: GCA_013400115.1. Classification (NCBI taxonomy): domain Eukaryota; kingdom Metazoa; phylum Chordata; class Aves; order Bucerotiformes; family Rhinopomastidae; genus Rhinopomastus; species Rhinopomastus cyanomelas. Next base: position 105,781 of record VXBP01002424.1, read on the forward strand.
TGTAGGTAGCTGCCAGAAACTGCCATTTGTGGTGCCAAATGAGCAGTAATAACAATTGATTCCTCTGTAGATGAAGGGGTTTTTTCACTTTGCTAGTTTAGCTTGTGTTGCAGAAATGTTTGAGGTTTGGAACTGAAAAAGCACAAAACCTGAGAAGTTACTCCACTTTGTAGGCTCTCGACATGCCAGTTATTGTTAGAGGACATGTAATTTATTAAGGCAAATGAAGTGGCTAGTGAGCAAGGTGCTTTGCTCTGCAGTGGGTGATCATTGCTAATCAAGGACCCAAGCCTTGTAGTGTTGCATGGGATTGTTGTGGTCCAAGAGCAGGACCTGGCATTTGGCCTCCTTGAAGCTCATGCCATTAACATTGGCCCATCACTCCAATCTATCAAAGAGCCTCTCTACCCTCTTGCAGATGAACACTCCCACCTAATTTGTTGTCATGTGCAAACTTAACTAATGGTCCCAACATCGAGCACTCCATTTGTGACAGGCCGCCAGCTGGATTTAAATCCATTAACCAGCGCTCTTTGGACCCATTCGTTCAACCAGTGTTTTATCCAGCAGATTGTGTGCTTGTCCAAGCCATGAGCAGCCAGCTTAACAAGGAGAATTCTGTGGGGAACAGTGTCAAAGGCTTTTTGGAAATCCAAGTAAACAGTATCCACAGCCTTTCCTCGTGCAATAGTCAGGTCATCCTGTCATGATTAAAGGCAGGACCTGCCTTTAATTTTTCCATGTGGGAGCATGGTTGGTGAGGGGTTTGTTGACCTTTTTGGACATCAATGGTTGGTTTTGGAACATGGCATTCTTGTGATAATTCTGTAAGATATGTGTGTGGCAGGTGCTGTAGCTGAGCAGGCTCTGTTGGCACTGTTTGCTAGGAAGCATGTGCCTGCTAAATAGTGAGTTAGAGGAGTTTATTTTGAAATAAAATGTTTGCAATGTTATCCAACCTAAAGCTTTTCTTTGTTAAGATTCAAAATTACTGGAATCCTTTACAAGGTTTCTGAAGGAAGTGAGTGTTTTAATACTGTTTAGTATAAAGAACTACTCATACTGTAATAAATGTGAAACAAGAAAGCTACATTAAGTTAAATATTCTAAAAGGGAAATCTTTAAAGTTGCTGTTATAATTAAAACAAATGAGAGATAAGAATGGACTTTGTAAAGTGCATTTTACCATTGCCTGCAGTAGAGTGAAAAGGAAGGTCTCAGGGAGTAAGGAGGAGGGTAAGAGGGTGCAAGGAGTTGAGTCTTGATTTTTGCCCTCATTTCTGCACAATTATAGAGGAATGACCCTGTATATGCTGTAGTCTGCTCCTTTGTACACAGTACAATACTGCTTCCAGTAGCACCTTGAGAAAAGGTGTCTGCAGACAAATAATTGGAGATACATCCTTTCTGTGATTTTCAAAAATATCTGTGGAACTTCATACTGTTGTGCTTGGTGGTAACTGTTCGAGCAGTCTATATAGGAAGAGTTAGCCCAGTATTGGAGAAGAGAGAGTTTAGGAAAGTGGAACTAATTTCCCTTTTAATATCTCATAGACATTAAGAGAGTAAAAGTATATAACATTTCCCAGTAAGAAAGGAGTTTAACGTTTGTGTAGAGGTGACCTGGCACTCACTTGTGTGGCAAACAAGAACGTACCTCCTGAAGTCTGTTACACAGCATTGCCTGCTAGTTACAAAACTTGGAGCCAAACTATTCTGAATGAGTCACCTGTTTCAGGAAATGACAATGACAGTTAAGCTAAGTTCTTATTTTAGAATCAACTAACACTGGTGTCCTCCGAACAGCTATTTTACTACGCAATTCAGAACGTGCTGGAAGGAGCGTTGCAGTGGAACGACACAACATAAACCTTTTCTTCATTCAGTAATTTGTAGCCATAGTATTTAACTTAGTTACAATTTTTGACTATTCACTATTGATGTGTGTTTACAGTCATGTTAAAGTTAACACAGATATTCTGGCAGTTCTAGATTGGAAAGTAATTTCTCATCCAAATGGTGATTCAGTGTGTTCTGGGATTCTGCAGTTTGACTCTTAGCTACGTAGAGAAGTCATGGACATGCTAATTCAGATAGACTGGCTTAGGTTTAAGGACACAGAATAATTTTTATTCCCACTGTACTTAAGTAAATAGTACAGTAGCATTTGGGCAGTTGAAGCTTGCTGATGCAAGCAGGCTAGTTTCACAAAACAGTATTTTTCATTAACTCTACGAGTTTGTTACCTACAAAGTTCGCTTGGCTACTACAACAAAATGTTTTGTGCTCTAAGTTCTCCTTAGTTTGGCTACTGCTTCCAATATTTCTTCACGAGTGACGCTATGGTATTTTTGTCAATCCGTCAGTTAACCCTGTTCTCTGTAACCTCACATTATAGCATAATGTGACTGAAATTATTTAAAACAAGGTGCGAGACTCTGAGGTGACTGATGTCAATGATACTAGGTTGTTCAGGGACAGATATCATGAAGAGCAGGGAGGACTTGTGATCTGGAATACATTGTCACTGAAATGACAGATAAAACTAACTTGGTAAAAACAAACTTACACAGAAAGCGGAGTGTTGTCTTTACATGTGCACAGTGATGAATGCCAGGTTCATTAGATACCGGCATCCGTATTCAGTGCTGATGAAAACGGCAAAATAAACAAACTGGTGAGAATTACTTGGGAGGAATAAAGAAAACCTGAAACATAATCCTGTCTCTGTGAGAAAGGATGTGCACCCCAATCTTGAAGATACTGTCCCTTTCTGGACCTGCAAGCCAAGAAAGTCCACCAGAGCTGTGAAGACAGGTAGCAGTAAGGAGCAATCAGGCTGGCAAAGAGGGAAAGGGAGAAATCTTGCAGGGCTTCCTAAAGTCTTTGGTAGCCTGGAGAGCCCAACATCCATCTGTTACTCACACTGTCATCCTCCATCAAAAGCAAAGGGCACTAGTGGGGTTGAGTTCAGCACAAAGAAAAAGTGATGCAGTGTTTTCTCTTTACGTAGTCTGGAATTAAACTTCGCCCAGGAACGCAGGGGATGATAAAATGCTGCATGGATTTATAATGAGTAGACAATGCACAGAAGGTAGGGCACTCAAGCTGCGAGCATGTGGCTGGAAGGTGCCTGCCGTTGTCAAAGAAGCATCTCCTCATCCCAAGTACCTTTCCTACTACTCATCCATAGGCAACTGCTCTTAGTCACCCTTGTGGTTAAGGTAAGGTTGGACAGTCCACTCCTGACCTTGTTCTGTTCTTGTATCCTTCAATTCCCTTTCTGTCTCTTTGCCGTTCTTTTGTGTGAGAGAGTGGGAAAATAACATCACTTCCTGTTTAACGTCTACCTTGTTGCTAAATTGCTGTAGCAGATTGTTCTGTGTATGCCATCTCTTCAGTAAATATTCTCTAATTTGTAAAGAAACTGAGATAAAGCTCCACTTTAATTGGCTTGTGGGCATGTAGGTTCAGCTGTGGTTTGTTGCCAGAATTGCTAGCTGATTGTGGCTGACTGTGTAATAGCTGTTGACCGTAGCTGGCTGGCTGTGGCTCATCTTCAGGGCTTGGTCATGATCTCAGATTCTGCCAGCTGAAAATGTATGGGCTGGCTAATTAAATTACTCACACAGAGCAGACACGGTGCAGAGTGGCACCCAGACTGTGGGACAGGAGGGATATACAAAACTTGCTTTTGAAAATTACTAAAATAAACAAGGATTGTGCTGCTAAAACCAGCAACTCCCATGGTTGATACTGGTGTTACATGCAGCTGAGACAGATTATTCATTGGCAATGTGGAAATCTTTTGATGGGTGCTTCAAACTGATGACAGCCAGTGCTTGCTGAAACAAGTTCAAGGATAATCTGGCTTTACATACCTGCAAAAATATGATCAAATAACATTTGAGTTTTACCAACTTATTGTTAGTCTGCTTTGTTGACTGTATCGTTTCTGTGTGAGTCACTAAGACATTGTTTGTTATTTTGTATGGAAAAATAATTGCAGGGAATACATTTCTGTTTCTTTATTTAACACAATTTGGCTTTGAAGTTCTACTACTTAATAAGTTTATTTCCTCAGCCTTTTTAAATGCTTTAGGGACCAAAATTAAACAAATTGAGGTATTAAATTATTTATTTTTTGACTGTTAACTACATCACAGAAATCATGAATAATACCAACAACTTTTGGACCCAGGATTTGCCAGTGTTGTTCACAGCCTAAGAAACAGTCAGGATTGTATTGTATTTGTTGCATATTCAACTTAATATTTGGCATCTCAGTGTTTCATAGGTTAACAGTGATGAGTGACATCATTCAAATGTTATATTACTTTATCAAGTGAGATGTTTCCTTAAAATGGAGGTGATGGGGGATGCTGTTGGCCAAACATTGTATAGTTTGCAGATGTTTAACGATGAAAAGATCTTAGAACCATCCTCAGTAATTTCAAACTGCAGAAATCAGAATGGAAATAAAGAAATAAACAGGAGCCAGCTAAAGAGTAATTTAAAAAATAATCAATCGTTCATTACTTAGACGTGCAGTAAGAAATCTGATCTGTAAGTAGCACAGCAGGCAAAAGCTACGTAAGTGCTGCGTAGCTTGTGGTCATAGCTTTGATCGTGCTAATTCTCGGATGACCACAAGTTTAGTCGTGGAAGCAAATGCATCAGTTTTACTTTTGTTGAGTATGTATACACTTACAGTGCGGAATGCGTCGGTAATTTACTTACTGAGGAGGTCAAAAAGGTGTTTCAGGTACTCAGGCACTGGAAAACAAAGGATGAGTTGGGAATCACAGAACATCGGAGACTGGAAGGGACCTCAAAAGATCATCTAGTCCAATCCCCCTGTCACAGCAGGATCACCTAGACCAAGTCTCACAAGAACATATCCAGGCAGGTTTTAAATGTCTCCAGAGAAGGAGACTCTACAACCCCCTGGACAGCCTGTTCCAGTGCTCCGTCATGCTCACCGTGAAGAAGTTCCTTCTGATATTGATGTGGAACCTCCTATGTTCCAGCTTACACCCATTGCCCCTCGTCCTATCACTAGATGACACTGAGAAGAGCCTGGCTCCATCCTCCTGACACCCACCCCTCACATATTTATAGACATTAATGAGGTCACCCCTCAGTCTCCTCTTTTCCAAGCTAAAGAGACCCAGCTCCCTCAGCCTCTGCTCATAAGGGAGGTATTTTACTTCATCATCTTTGTTGCTCTGTGCTGGACTCTCTCCAGTAGTTCTGTGTTCTTGAACTGAGGGCCCCAGAACTGACACAATACTCCAGATGTGGTCTTACCAGAGCAGAGTAGAGGGGGAGAAGAACCTCTCTCCATCTGCTAACCACCCTCCTTCTGGTCTACCACAAGTATGTCACTGTCAAAGTAACTAAGAAGTTACCAAGTCAAACTGCCTGAAGGGCAGTGGCAGTTTTCTCCACTAGAAAAATAGTGAAAGATAATGACGTGGTGTTTCCAGAGGCTGGATTTGTTCCACAGTTTCAGTCCCACTCAAACGTGCTTTTCTGTATACTGAGTGTGATGTTGCTGTGGATTTATTATTCTTACAAACTGGAGGCTGTTTATTGTTTCTTTGAGACTATCAGCTATAGCACATGAAGGGTCATCACTGGTTATACAGGAAGAGCAGCACGGCTCCAGCTCTGCCTGTTCTGCCAATGGCTGTGGGCCTCTGGTTATTTCAGTGCAAGTTGTGCTCCTTATGATAGACCATAACAGGTGTAAAACAGTGCCTTATTGTGGTGTAAAAAGGCTGTAAGCACTCCAGTTGTAGCACTCTGTGAGTCACAGAAAATTAAAATTAGACAACCAGTAAATGTATTATCTACCTTTGTGGCCTGAACCATGACAAACTGTAAAATGTTTTTAGGACCAGTAAGAAAACTGCATTCTCTACAATACTGTGTGCATAACAGGCCACTTCCAGCTGGGTTTAACTCCAGGGAAATACGATGTTGGTTTAAAGGAAACTATAAATTTCCTTCCTCTCCTTTTTCCTGGACTGTGTATTTCTGGTTTGGAATGATACAAGAACTCAGAAAGGGACACCTGATGGTCTGTTGACAAACTGAGAGGTACCAGATGTCTTTACTGAAGTTACAAAGTGTAGAAACTGACAAAAGTAAAAAGGGTAAAAGCTTTGTCCTCCATGCTGAGGAAGAAAACTAAATTCCTCTCCTGAGGAGGGAACTGTGCTGACTCAGGAATGTGAAACCTTCACGGACAGGAATAAGCTGTACAGACAAGAATAACCTGTACTGTCTATTGGCCATAGTAGATTTTGTGCAACCTCACTCAGACATGAATGAGCCACATCATTTTTCTTTCTTTGTTACAAATATTCTGCTGGCTGGGCAGTCACCACTGGGACTCCTTTTGAGTAACAGTAGCTCAGATGGATTTGCTTGTTTTCTCATGAAGTTTAAGGCTGATGGTGTGAGTGTGTGATTTGACTTTAGAGGGGTGACACTACTTTCTTAGAACAAATAGCTTTAAGCTCTCAAAGCCCATACAGATTCCCTTTGAAGCTGTTCTTCCATTGAAAACTCTATCATACGCAGATTAATTGCAAGTGTGGTTTGGTCCCCAGTTTTAATGAGTTCAGATAATTTAGATATTCACATCTGATGAGGTTAGTGATCATGTACGAATGGCAGCTGTATCTCTGGCCACAAAGAAGCTTTGGTGTCAGTCCCATAGAGAATCTGCATGAAAACTCATACTTTGAAGTACTCAAAGAGTAAGTGCTTTTATATCCTGCTTTTATAGTCTATGACTATAAAATGTCTGTGGGAGCTCTGCTGATGGAGAGGGGATGCTGGATGGAAAGCCAGGCTGACTAATGGCTTGCCCTGAGCACATGTATTGCTGTGGAGCTGGCAGAGAGCATCTGCAATGTGAGGGCTCCCTATCTGCACACAGTGAGGAAGAAAGACTTGCTGATCCTCATTCTGTGGATGACAGAGCCAAGGAAGAGGATTTAGCCTGACTGTCTGGATCTAATATGACTAAAATTTAATGCTGAGATCTTGACACCTTTTTTAGAGGCCTTGTACAGGCTGTGGTAGCTAAAACATACCTGAAGAGTAGATGAGCATAGTTTCAAACATCACGTTTGTGCTTATCGAGCTTTAATGCATTTTGTTTGTTTTCTTGCAATGCAGCTTAGTTAAAAACCTGAAGATAGGGGGAGTAAAACCTATAGATGCAGGATAAAAACCTATAGGTAGTGAAGTAGAACTGTCTAGCTTTTTCTTTGCTTCTTTGCAGTTCAGAGTTCCATATGGTGTTAGTCTTTGTGGTTTATTTATACAGATTAGTAAAAACATTCAGCACTCTTGTAAGAACTTTACCATTGGTGTCTAGGAATATGTTCTGAGAACTCCCATTGCTTCCTTCACTAAGAAAAAGGTTCATTTTAATGTCTTTTCTAATGTTACTCTGCGAGGTGAGTGAGGCACCTTTTTATGCACTGTGTGGTAACTGGTGACCATCCTAAGCTTTTATGTACCTGTACTCTGGGTTTTGACAGTACATTTTCAGTATAACTTTGGAGGTAACCGTTAGGTTTGCAGTGGATCTCTTGTCTCGGGATTATTACTTCCTTTAGTGGTTATTTTCCTTCTAATCTTACTTGTTTATGTAGAACACTTCAAATATTCTCCTTCCTGTGAAGTCTGAAAAAAGACATCACAAAAAATAATCATGTTCTGCTCCAGCCACCAGCGTGTGATACTGTCCCAGTGTTGATGGCAGCAGGATTTCTCGCTCTTCCAGGCCTTGCCTCTCTCTGATCAAAGTGACGGGAGAACACGTAACATGTTTCCTGTGCTTATCAAAGAAGTAACACAGAGGTTGTTCTAGGTGATACGAAGAAGCAGTGATGAGGAAAAGTTACTGTGCTTGGTACGTCAGCGTGCAGGACACCACTGCCAAACAGCTGTCATCGTGATTCTCATTCTGGCCTGGGAAGGGATCCCTCATCTCCTGGCGGACACACTGTACAAGGAGCTGACGCAGAGTCTCAGAAAATATGGCTGTCCCACCAGCCGTAGGTGTGCGCTCAATGAAGAGTAAGTTCCTGCAATGCAAATTATCAGTGTGTTGCCTCTTGAATGTTCTGCAGTAAATAGCTTGAGAATGTCATCGTTTGACCAATGAGATAAATATACAAAAGCTCACTTAAAACTACAAACCACTAGGTGTCATTTCAGTATAAAACTTAGTTCCTGGCTTTTCCTACAGCCAGGGAAAGGGGATGCAGTCAACTTCTCTGCTGGCTCTGCACACGCTGCTCAAGGCACCCAGGGTATCCCCTTGCACACTCAAGAGCTCCTGAGAGGGTGACTTGAGGCTCACCAGAAATAACTAAGAGATTGAATACTCAGAACTGGAATGTTCCTGTCCATGCCTCTGGCAGGAATTTAGTCTGACTACATGGTAATTGTAACGGAGGCGGTGGATCAGCACTGCCTTTGTGCTGGTTTGTGTAGCGCAGATTTTACGGACTCTTGTAGCTGTACAGCGACCTGAATCTAGTACTTTACTAGATTTTACTTTAGGGTTTGGCTGAGTAGGGTTGGTCTGCTTGGAAAGTTACATTGATCTGGAGCTAATGGTACTGCCACACAGAGCAAAAGAATTACTGGATGTAGGGGTAACATTTAGTACCAGTGGTCTTTTCTTGAATGCAAACTTTTATCCAGCTGGAAAAGTCAAAATAAGTAGTGTATTTCTACAGCTATAACTGAGTGTTGTGTGTGTCCCAAGTGTGGGAATTGAGACTGTCTTTACGGGGAAAGAGTCCTACACACAAATATATTTCCTTAACAGAGGAGATCTGGTTTAACTCTGTATTTTGTAAATATGCCATGTAGTATAAAATAAATAGCAAATAGTCAGCTGACTTGACATGTCTTTCCTTTCACAGTCGTACTTGTGCCTGTCAAGGACTTGATCCAGAAACATGTGGAGCATCGTTCTCGTTTGGCTGTTCATGGAGTATGTATTTCAATGGCTGTAAATTTGCCAGAAGCAAAAACCCCAGGAAGTTTAGGCTTCTCACTGATGACCCTAAACAAGTAAGATGTATTTCACTGGGGTTTTGCCCCTCCCAATACTTATCCTGATGATATTGAGAACTAGAAATTGTGCTTCTGGATATCATAGAATCATAGAATGTTCTAGGCTGAAAGAGACCTCTAGAGGTCATCTAATCCAGCCTCCCTACACAGGGACAACTCCACCTAGGTCAGGCTGCTCAGAGCCTCATAAAGCCTGACCTTAAATGACTCCAGGGATGGAGCCCCTACCACCTCCCTGGGCAGCTCATTCCAACAATCAGCCACTCTTACATTGAAGAACTTTTTTCTCATATCCAGCCTAAATCTATGCTTAGCTTGAAACCATTGCTCCCTGACCTGTCTGTACAAATTCCCTTGAAAAGACCTTCCCCTGCCTTCATGTAGCCCCCCCTCAGGTACTGGAAGGTCAGAAAAGGTCCTCCCAGAGCTGCCTTTTCTCCAGGCTGAACAGTCCTAACTCTCCCAGCCTGTCCTCCTTGATCATTTTAGTGGCCCTCCTGTATCCACCCCTTCTCTCTCACACACAGATGTTATCACACAGGCACCCAGTTTTTTCACTGTATGAAGCTTTGTTGTTTACTATATATTTAAATACCCAAAAATGATCCTTCAACACTTTCCCATATGCATATGTAACTCTACTGTGTAGCTCTGTAGGAAATGTTAATTTTTTGTAAGTTTAAAATACAACTAAAGGTTTCTCTAATTGCTGAGTCTGCACCTCAAAGATTCTATTGGCATAGAAAATTTTGTACCTGGGGTTGCATTTCTCTCACACTGTCTGACCAGTGACAAACCGGTCTTCTGTTTTCACCTAGAACAAACTTCACCTGGGTTTTCTGTGAACAGCAATTTTAAAATGTGCCCAAAGGAGTGAGTACACAAATACAGGGCATTGAGATGACACTGCAAGTTGCTGCTTGTTGGTGTTAGTGATGGCATAAAGCTGAGACAGCACAGAAAACACAGTGATGGATTTTGTCAAGTCATGAACCTCAAAAAAACCAACAACCCACAAATACAAATTCAAAGCTGGCAACTGCTGAATAGTTGGTTGAGGTCCAGGTAGAAGGATTCCTGCATTTTTTTAGTGTGTGTACCCTGAAACTTTGAGACTTTATGAATTGCTCCTTGGAAGAGGTGTCAGTTGATTGACTGGAGCTATATGTTTCTCCCGAGTTCTGATGTTTTTCCTGAAATAGTTGATGAACACGATCTCCTCTCTCACAGCTGTACTGTCCACTCACATTGTGAGTTTTCACAGTCTTCGTTAGGGCTTAAAGTGAGGGGAGTCTGCTCTTTCAGAATAGGGCACACTAACTCCTTTTGCCCATCTCACAGAATAAATTACTACAGCAGTACAAGCTGAAAGTAGCTCTGCCTGTGCCAGATGCTTTAAGAGGGAACTGGTTTCATAAATCCTCAGTTTTTAGAAAAACAGGCTTACTGGGCATTCCTTCATTTTGAGGACTTTGTTCCCCATCTCCTCTGTCTTTTTCCATTCACTGTGAAACTGGTTTTTTTTAGGTTCTCCCCTGTGCATGTTTTCTGTACGTTTCTAATGCTTTTAACAACATTATTTGGGGAATCGGCAAAGGCCACGTTCTTCATCTGTGCTGGTCAATGAAACACTGGGCTGTGCCAGGTCTCTTGCAAGACAGCTCAGATTAGACTATGGTCTGTGCAACCACAGGCTGTGCTGGTGTTACTGCTTGCTCTGAGTCTGTGAAATTAGAATCACAGAATCACTTAGGTTGAAAAAGACCATTAAGATTATAGAGTCCAACCATTACCTCAGTGTCCCAAGCCCACTGCTAAACCCCATCCCTAAGCTCCAGATCTACATGACTTTTAAATGCATCCAGGGATGGTGATTCAACCTGCTCCCTGGATAGCCTCATCCAAGGCCTGATGATCCTTTCCATGAAGACCTTTTTCCTGACGTTCAGTGTGTTTCCCCTTTTGCAATTAAATTGTTTTAAAACCTCTGGATTCTGCAGCTGAGAGGGGATGAGGGTTGCCCAGGTAGTCCATGACTGGTTGTGCCTGCAAGGGAATCATGAGCACCCTTGAGCTACCCCTGTGCAAAAGCCTCCCACTGCAGGCAGCACTGGTACCTGGGCAGCTGCTCTGTGTGTGCACGTTGTCACTGTATCTAACACAAGTGAAATGACAGGTACATAATCTTTCTCTTCATTTGGTTTTGTCATTAATTTTTCTAGCAGATATTTCTTTTAGCTAAATGTTGGATATTGATGATTTTGCAGATGACATAAAGCTAGGAGATATAGCAAATTAAGAAGAAGATAGTTGGAAGTCCAGAGAGATTTGGACCATTTGAGGCACTGGATGGAGTGAGATGAGGTTAAGGGTGTAATGTCCCTAGGTAAGAATAGTACATAGGATAGATGATTAAGGATGTGTTACCTTCAATGCAGTTCAGTCATCAACGGTTAATGTTAACAGCTGTATGAGTTACAAATACAGTGTCATTTTGTGCTGTAACATCACAGTTAATGTGTGACAGTGTCGTACATGTTTGTATATGGTAGTGTTTGCAGTACACGGTGATAAGTGGGTTGGGGTTTTTTCACAAAATACAACAAGCTATTATTTTTTGCCACAAAAGTGCAGTTGCCTCTCGAAGTTTGGCCTGTGGAGGAAAACTGAGTAGGAAGTGTGTCACCATACTTTTCTTTCCTACTTGATTGGTGATTTTTCTGGAAAAGCACAAAACCAAACTCTTGAGTTTTGCACCTTGAAAGAAAATACTTACTGTTTCTAGTAACAGTTCCGTTGCTTTTGCCTCTTAACTTATTTACCTGTTGCAGGGCATCACCTTTTGGACTCTACGCAAATCAACATGATTTCAAGTAGAAACCATTTTACGGCAAAAACTTAGGCAATATATACACTGGTAGAGAACAGTGATTGGTCCGTCAAACACCCCAGCAACCCGTGCCGCCATCTCATTGGCTGCCATACACTGTCCACGAGGTGACCACGGCGCTGCTGCTGCCCCGCCCCGTCTCTGGTGGGAAACAGACCTGACAGGTGCTAATTGCCTTAGTTCAGCTGACTCTTCAGCTGTTAAAACACCCTTGCTCTTACAACACTGACTTCACAAAACCCCCCGTATTTCCACTTGCTGCAATGTTAGAAACACCCCTCTTCCTGTCACAGCTGCCATGAGCATTGCATGCAACTGGAAGTTACCAAGGTGACTAAAATAATAAGATGGAAATGCAGAATTTTTTTAGCAAAGTTGTGTCATTGGGGCCCCATAAGCAAAACAGTAGAAGATGACCTGGGTTTCCTTGTCTGCTCAGCATGTGAAATGATCTTTCTGTTCTGGATATTGCTTCTCTGTTTTGTGTGAAACTTCCGTCTCGTTCCTTGACAGCCAATGCCAATGATGCAGAAATCGGTTCCCTGCGTGTTGGCTTTTGTTGCCACAGGAGGTACCCTGTATTGTTCCTTGGCTGACTGATGTGTAACAATTTTGGTATTTCAGTCACACAAAACAGGGTTGTTTCTGGTTGGTGAAAAAAGGCATCAAAACACAGGTTAATAAAATACCTGCTAGAGCTGGACTTCTGTTTTTGCTGACTTGTCAGACATCTCTAAACTAGATTAGTTTCTTTTAAAGCAAATTTCAGTGCTCTGAATGTTACTTTTCTCTGCAGGAGGAACTTCTTGAGAATAACTTGCAAACTTTAGCTACTGATGTGGCTCCAGTTTATAAAAAACTTGCTCCTGAAGCATTCCAGAACCAGGTAGGTCTGTGACATTCAGCTAGTGTGGCTGTAACTCTGAACTGGCGGTGTAGTATGAAAACTAGATGAAACCACACAGTGTGTTCATGGACAGAAGCCACGGACCTCACAGATGTGGTGAATCCCACTCAGCAGTTACTTCATTTGGCTCGTTTAAAAATTCCACACCTCTTTCCTTTCAGCTAATGGTTACATTAGAGCTGTGCATATTTAAAAGGCTTACAGAGAATCTGTAAATGAAATGGTTTTATTCTTTAGAGACATTTTGGCTCTGGCTGAGCTGATTATTGACATCCAGTCTTGAGTGTTGCAAGTTTCACAGGGAAACCCACTTTCGGTCACTTTTTTAATTCAGTCACAGCTGCAGCTGTGGCTGGTGGAGTTGAGTGTCTCTCACTTTCAGGTGGAAAATGAACACATGGGCCCGGACTGTAGGCTTGGATCAAAGGATGGTCGGCCTTTCTCTGGCGTTACAGCATGCATCGATTTCTGTGCCCACGCCCACAAGGACACACACAACATGCACAATGGAAGCACTGTGGTATGTACTTATGGTGTTCTTATTCGTTCTGTTTACTGTTGTGATTACTGTGTGCTTTAAATGCCCCTCGATTGTGGGGGTAACTTTGCATGGAGGTCTTTAAGGTAGGAAATTAACTGCATGTTGTCACTTACAAATCCCCAAGTTATTTGCACATATGCATCACTGGTGTAACAAGACGTCAGTCTATCTTGTGATCAAGAAAGGTCTGGGACTGAGCCTCCCTACAGACTACTGTAATACTTCTAAGACAGCCAAGTACTTTGGAGAGGCCTAGCTGTAGGACAGATAAGCTACTCACAGTAGAGCTATCATGTTCAAAGGCAAATAATTATCTGAGGAGCTGTATGGACTTGTGTAAGAAAAGTAAACAAAGAGCTATACCACATTGGTTATTAGTTCACCTTCCCAGGATAGTCATCAAATCCACTTTTTCTTGTGCTGTGCTCTTACCAAGGTTCAAGCTTGTCAGAGAGTAGAGAGTGTGACACCATGGTGGAGTTGGGTGACTGTCAGTATCTTTACATCTCAGTATGAGAGGAAAAGCCGGGGTGGGCTGGTTTGGAGTGGTTGCACCAAGCATTTTGCTGGATTGTGAGAAAATCCATTATGAATGATGTGGTTACGTGCTTCTTTTAAAAGTGGAATCTTATGGAAAGACAAGCTCAAAAGAGAAAAAAATAGATAAAGTAGTCTTTCTTTAGTAGTTAGAACATTGCAGTGCTCTTAAGAACTACTTCAACAATAATTGCTCTATCAAACGATACATACCTGGGAAAAAATCTAAAATATTTGCCTACTCTAGAAACAATTTTTAAAATGTGAAATGAAAATGGAATTCTTATGCTCCTGTGATCCAATAAAATGTAGCATTTACACATATACTTACCAGCTAGTACACAGTAGCAGTGGAATGACTGGGACAACTGGTTAATTGTGCACTTCTGTGTTGGGCAAATGTAGATGCTGTGTTGCCTATTAAAGACAGAATGAAATGAAAAGGGAGCTTGCTACTCGCTCTGCCATACTGGAGCCCAGAAAAGTGATAAGTCATGGCCAGAAGAGGCTGGAGGGACATTTAGCCATCATTTAGAAGAATCTGGGAATAGTTCTACAGATACCATCATATCTGGTGGTATTTCAGCTTCAGATTATCCTTGCTGGCATGGAGAGTTTATTTCTATAGGTTGTACGTAGTGTGTTTGCACTAATTCTAGATCATGCGTGGAAAAACTGCAACCTGTGGAAGGGTGTTGTATAGACCAGAACTTACAATTATCTTTCGGACAAGTTCTGCCAAATTTTCTGAATGTTTGGATTTATGAAATTGTTACAGCTACTGAAAGCTATGCCTTGTAATCTAATTTTAGTGGCAAGAACACAAGAAGAAATGACCGTTTGTGAGTCTCATGTCTGCCTGGCCAACTCCTGCATTCCTGCCAACTCGGAAGCTGTTTTTGCTGCCTACTTAGCTAAAAACACATAATGATTTTTATAAATCGCTGGTAATGATGGAGGAGACATGTGCAACAGTTGTCCTGCTCTGTCTCTGCCAGAATTTCAGAAGAGCATCCTTGTATTGTTCTGGGTAGGATAAGCAGCTGCAGTACTTGTATGTAGCTCTTAAAATCAGACTCAGAAAAATACAAGTCTTTCATTTTTGTTAGCAATGGAGAGGGAAAAGGTCTTGGAAATGTCTTCCGTAGATCCAAGAGAGAACTCTACACTTGAACTTGCACAAATTGAGGATTAACACAGGAGACTTGATTTGCTGAATCGTTCCTGACTAGCAGAATCCCATACTGATTTTAGCAGAGCAGCTTTTTGCTAGAAAAGCTAAAAATATAAATCAGTGCTCCCTGTTTGCTCCATAATAGAATGAATACACATGGCAGCTCTACAGAGGTGTAAACTAATAAGTTTATCTGAAAGAAGCAAAAGTAATTTCTGCCTAGGAACTGAGTGTTTAAGAACCTTAAAATCAATAAATATCCCATCCATTTTCTCTCGGGCATTTTTTTGTCATCTTCTAACCTTCTCCTACAACTGCTGACATGGGTTACAGCTGCAGTGTTCGGGTGCAGAGCCCCTTGTGGTTCAGCGTTCACTGAGCTTCACATGGATAAAAGCTTCCTAGTTACTGATGGAGTCTGTGAAATATATTCTTGTTTCTGTATTGGATTAGCTGCAAAGGACCAACATTCTTCATACCTGTGTGAATCCTTTTACATCACTGGCATATGGGGTTTTGCACAACAGTTGATGAAGGCTTCTCTAGCTTTGTACTATGTATATGGGTGTTTCTCATTTTGTGGGCCATGTTGCCCTTTTGGCTGGGGTCAAGGAAGGAGAGAGAGCAGCTGTAATTGGTGTAATGGCTGGTGCCACAGTCTGTAGCAGGAACTGTGGGAGAAGAACAGGAAGAGAAATCTGTATTTCAGCACAGCTACAACATAAAACTTATTGTTGGCAGCAGAGCTAAGTAGTGTCAACTAGTAATCCATCAACAAACCATTCTTGATTTAGTTAAGAATAAAAACACCTCTGGTCTTACAAAGTGTTGCAGGATTTCATAGAATCATGGAATCATTAGTCATCTAGTCTAATCCCCCTGCCACAGCAGGATCACTTAGACCAAGTCATACAGTCAGTCAGGGTTAGAAGGGACCACAGGATCATCCAGTTCCAGCTCCCCTGCTATGGGCAGGGACACCCCACCCTAGATCAGGCTGGCCAGAGCCTCATCCAACCCAACCTTGAACACCTCCAGGAATGGGGCCTCCACCACCTTGCAGGCTCTCACCACTCTCATGGTGAAGAACTTCCTCCTCACATCCACTCTAAATCTACCCATCTCCAGCTTTGCTCCATTCCCCCATGTCCTATCGCTACCTGACATCCTAAACAGCCCCTCCCCAGCCTTTTTGTAGCCCCCTTCAGATACTGGAAGGCCACAATAAGGTCACGTCGGAGCCTCCTCTTCTCCAGACTGAACAGCCCCAAGTCCCTCAGTCTGTCCTCATAGGAGAGGTGCTCCAGCCCACTGATCATCCTCGTGGCCCTTCTCTGCACTCGCTCCAGCACGTCCACATCCTTCTTGTAATCAGGGCTCCAGAACTGGATGCAGTGCTCCAGGTGGGGTCTTACCAGAGTGGAGCAGAGGGGGAGAATCACCTCTCTTGACCTGCTGGCCACACTTCTCCTGATGCAGCCCAGGATCTGGTTTGCCTTCCGGGCCGCAAGTGCACACTGCTGGCTCATGTTGAGCTTCTCGTCCACAAGCACCCCCAAGTCCCTCTCCCCAAGGCTACTCTCCAGCCAGTCACTGCCCAGCCTTTATTTGTGCTTAGGATTGCCTCGACCCAGATGCAGGACCTTACACTTGGTCTTGTTGAACCCCACATCAGGTTGGCTTGTGTTCACCTCTCCAGCCTGTCCTGGTCCCTCTGGATGGCATCCCTGCCCTCCAGCGTGTCTGCTGCACCACACAGCTTGGTGTTGTCAGCAAACTTGCTGAGGGTGCACTCAATGCCTCTGTCCATGTCACGGACAGAGATGTTGAACAAGACTGAGGACTGATCCCTGAGGGACTGTGCTTGTCACTGGCCTCCACTTGGACATGGATCCATCAACAACCACTCTCTGGGTGCGGCCATCAAGCCAGTTCCTTACCCATCTAGTGATCCACCCATCAAAGCCATGTTCCACCAGCTTGGAGACCAGAATGTGGTGTGGGACAGTGTCAAAGGCTTTGCTCAGGTCCAGGTAAATGACATCAGTCGCCCGCCCCTCATCCATTAATGTTGTGACCTGTTCATAGAGGGCCACCAGGTTTGTCAGGCAGGATTTGCCCTTGGTGAAGCCATGCTGATTGTGCCCAGTCACCTCTTCACTATTCTCCTGTCTCAGTAGTTCCTCCAGGAGGATCTGCTCCATCATCTTACCGGGCACAGAGGTGAGACTGACTGGCCTGGAGTTCCCTGCTCCTCCTTCCTACCCTTTTTGAAAATAGGAATTATGTTTCCCGTTTTCCAGTCAGTGGGGACTTCACCAGACCTCCATGACTTTTTGGCATAGAATAGACAGGGGTCTGATAACCTCATCTGCCAGTTCTCTCAGGACCCTTGGGTGTATCCCATCTGGTCCCATGGACTTGAACACTTTCAGGTTCTTCAGGTGATCATGAACCTGATCTTCACTTATGATGGGCAGTTCTTCCTTGCAGTCCCTGCCATCATTTTCCATGACTCCAGGAGTGTGGCTGGAGGCCTTTGCAGTGAAGACTGAGGTAAAGAAGTCATTGAAAACCTCAACCTTTTCCATGTCACTTGTAACCACCTCACCTGTTTCCTTTCTGAGGGGGCCCACACCTTCCCTAGATGACTTCTTACCATTCATACACCAGTAGAAATCCTTGGTGTTCCCTTTGATCTCCCTGGGCAGGCCCAATTCAAACTGTGCCTTGGCTTTCCTAACCAGATCTCTAGCTGATCGGGCAGCGTCCTTATACACCCCCCATTCCAGTTGTCCTCCCTTCCACTCCTTGTAGAGTTTCTTTTTGTGTGACAGTGCGTCCAGGAGCTTCTTGCTCCAGCTCTGTAGTTGGAGCTCATCAAGACATTACAGATAGGTCCAGGCCTTTGCAATAAGCACCAGAAGGTCTAGATGTCTATCTTCAACTGTAGTTGATTCATATTGGAGAAAACAAATAGGAGCAAGGATAAACCCTACTGCGCTGTGAAGGAAGGGTTTTTGTTACAGTTCTTTATGTTACGGAAATGGAGAAACTTAAGAAGTTTGCTCCGTTAATTAGTGAGCTCCTGGATAGCAGTTTGTGCCCCAGAGTGTTATAGCACATGGCACAGAAATGCTGTCATCTGCCTGACCGTTCCTATTTGTAATAGCAATGATAATGCAGCAGCCCCTCAGGATCCCAGATTGCTCCTACCCTGCTTTCCCTCTGCGGCAGGGAGATGGAGTATTGGAAACCTTATTTCATCTTCCCTGTTTACAAAGGCTGTTTGACTGCTTTGCTGAGACTTGAGTTTCTGACATCATCCCAACATAGTGGAAAAGTTTACAGCTCTTGGGCGTGGAAGGGTCAAGAGGACAGGACAGATCAGAGACTCCCAGAATAACGCACTGGGAGCTGTGGGGCTGCAGGTGTTTCTCTGGAGATCTGTGGTGAGGAAATTTCGTTGAGTTCTTAGGTGCGTTTTAAGTTTTAATGAAGTAAAGTTTTATGAATATACAGCTTTTACCATGACATCACTAAATGCAACACAGATCATGGTTTTGGTCACCAAGCACACTGAAAACAAACCACTTGGCCAGTGTTTTCTTTGGCTTTTGAGTGTCCTGAATGATGTAGCTGCATATTCTGGAAAAGCATTTAGAGCCACAGGATATGCAGCTCCGCTGCATCAGTGGGCTTTCATGGCATTGGGGGTTTTTGTATGTTCAGCTTTGACTGTGGTTAGTTTGCAGCATGGTATCGGTGGCAATGGAAAATGTTGCTCTTCTCAGCAACAGCTTCTCTGAATTTCTTAATGGAATATTTTGCACAGATTTGAATATTGGACTGTTTTTTGGAATGGACGTTTCTCACCTGGTGGATTTCTCTAGATCTGCATTCCTACCTCATTGGTAGGGTCTTACTTATAGCTGGTTTCTCAACAACATTGATTTCCAGGTACCCACTTGTCCCCTTCTTTTTTTATTAAAATGTCTTATGGGAGAATCTGACCTGGAGACTTCAATTAATGTTAACTTTGCTGTTGTAGTATTCAAGCTGTAGCTGCACTGGTCTTTGGGTTTTTAATGCAGGTTTTAATATATGTGAATTTCTTAACTGTCTGTATTCTAACTCGGTATTTAGCATATTGTGCGTGTGTTTGGGTTTGCCTATACTTTTAGCATAGTTCTGGCAATATGCTGCAGCCCTCATCTGCTTTAGTCTCTCAAAAGAGTTTTCCAGCTTGCTTGTTCTAAATAGGTTCTTAGCTTTGTAATAATGTCAAATACTCATTGTAGCTTAAAAAATGGGTATTCTTTCAGTCAGTAGGAGCTCTGATTTTTGTCTCTGTGTGCTCCCCCTGGGCCAAGCACTGTAAAAATGTGGAGCTAAGCTACCTTTGCTACTTAAGTCAGATGAAACTCAGACGACTAATTCATTTTTTTAAAGAAATCTTTAAGGAAAAGATTAAACCTACTAATTGTATAGGGTTGACTTTTCATGGAAGCACCTGGTGAAATGCATGAAAATTTGGAACTGCCTTCAGTTTTCAAGATGAGCAACACTGTGGATTGAATCGTCAACATTTGGACACTTCTCAGACTAGTGCTCACTCCAGATACACGTCGGGCAGAGTATTTCAAAAGACAAGCAAGAATGAGGCAGTTTCTGATGAGACCGAGTGGGAGCAAGTCCCTCCAGGCTTAATGCATTACTGCCTTTTGTTTGCATTTAGGGGATGATGCCCAGGGCTTTCTAAGAGCATGAGTCACATGTAATTGTGCTCTGACTTTCAGGCCCTTTTGCAGCCTTCCTGAATAGCTTGACATCTGCTAGAAAATTTCACCCAAATTTCACTGAGATTTGCAGAAACTGACTTGTCTTTGGACATTTAAACTGTTGTTCCAAGTTGTGCGATTTCACTGCCAAGTGGGGCAGTGTGATCCAGGTTAGCTCCTCCGCTGAGAAGGCAGCAGAGTTCATATGGCTCTAACCCCAGGTTAACCTGTGTACACCCACTAATGCCCAGCAGAGGTGGGAGCAGGGATAAAGGTGCTGGGTTTGGGTGAGGGGGAGCACGGGGATGGAAAGGTCCATAGGAAATCAGGTGTCATTTGCTGCTCATGGAACAACTTGTTGTTTTTTCTAAATCTCCCCTGTAGTCCAGAGGCTGTCCAGTAGAGGTGAGTATGCATGGAGCACGCACACCAGTAAGCACTGCTCACTGGCTTTCTAACTGCCCTCTCCCTTTGCCTCCTAAGAGCCCTTCTCTTGATCCTTCCCAACTGCCACCCGAAAAGCTCTTCTCCTTTTGCTGCCCCTCAAATGTTCTCCTTTTGCTGCTCTGCAACTGTCAAGCTTTGCGTATAGCTTAAAGCCCTAACCACCACCGTCCTTATTTAGGATCGTTAGTTTGTGACTCTGTAATTGTAGTCATCCTGGAAATAACTGTGTGATGCCTTTATGTGAGAGCTGTGATAGAAAATAAAAAAATGTGGGGGTCTTTTTTCCCTTAAGCAATAATAATGTTCTTCTGCCTTGGAATGTTAGGCATGGTAACAGGATTCTGGGAAACTGGAGTAGCAGTTTGACAAGCATCACATTCCACCTACACAACGATGAGCTTCCACTGAGGAAGTACCATCTCATCCTTGGGTGGGGCTAAGATTCCTGTCTGTGTGTAGTTAGGAACTCCCTGTGAAACAGCAGTTTAACCAAGCCGTGATGTTAATGCATGGCTTCCTAGCGGTGCCGTGTATGGGTGAGAAACCCATCAGTCCCTTATGAACGTAACCAGTAAAACTGGAAATGGTGAAAGTGCTTGTACACCACTCATTGTGTAAAACTGTTGCCGTTTCCTGGGAAGGCCAGAAGGAACCAGCAAACTTAGTGCTGCTTGGTATTAATAATGGCTGGGACTCTGGAACTGCTGAAATCTGTAAGTACTGTGTATGTTCAGCAGTGATTAAGGATCATTGTAATAAAGCTTTTGTAATAAGTTTGATTATTTTTCCACAATTCTGATGTGCCTTAGCAAATTGCATCCAACCAGCTTTGTTCTCTTGGCTCCAGGATCTCACAACATGTGATTTAGTAAGAGGAGGTAGGTCAGTGGCCTAAAAAAGAGAAATCAAGTGTTTGCTGGGTCTCATAACTGCATTTCAGCTGGCAATCAGAGCTGGGGAAGGGTGTTAATTTGAGAAAGGGTGTGTCAGGAGAGAGGGAGAAAGAGCTGAGATTTGCTGAAAATACAGAATTGTTTGAGTAACTGTTTGGGCTTGATTTTTTTTTTTTTTTTAAAAAAATCTGTCAGCCAAATCAGAAAACCAGTTCCATATCATAGAACTTCTTGTTAAATCAAAAATTAGTATTTTTCTGTTATTTTTCTGGTCCTTAAAAATGAATCTGAACATCAACTATATATAAAAACCACACGGAATGCTGTGGGATGTACAGTACACTTACAGCTCACATCATTTACTGCAGTTGGTAAATATTGCTGTTTTTGGAGAGATTAAGCTGGGCCAGTTTAGTTCTTCCTGCCCAAGACATCTGCCTTGGTCTGATTCTTCAAGTACCAATGATTTTTCTGCTTCATCGTAAATCCAAGTACTTCTGAGATGTTTGCATTTGAAAGGCTCATAGCATCAAGCCCATAAAATGTGAGAAAACAATTAAGTTTAGGACGACTGCTTAAATATTTCAGTAATTCTGCTATCTTACATATGCGGTTGCAGTTATAACTGTCTCTGTTCTTGCCAGGTCTGTACACTGACGAAGGAAGACAACCGGAGAGTGGGGGTGATTCCCAGTGATGAACAGCTCCATGTGCTGCCCCTTTACAAAATCTCACAAACAGATGAGTTTGGCACTGAAGAGGGACTGGAAGCCAAGATAAAGGCTGGAGCCATACAGGTGCTCACAGCGTTTCCCAGAGAAGTACGGATGTTAGCTGAGCCGCTCCGAGCTACAAAGAAAAAGAAACCAGACACAAGGAGAACCCCAACTGAAAAGCAGTCGTTAATAGATAAAAAATACTCCACACCAGTAAAGGTGAAAACTGAAGCCCCAGAAAATCTTGGCAATGCTTTGCATTGTTTAGGTGAGTGGTAGTTACTAAATTCTGCCAGTCTCTTATCCCAGAGGAAGGAAAAGCTTCTGAATACTCCGTTTTACAAAATACTTCTAAGTTCAGCCTCTTGGGCGCTAACGGGCAAGTCATCGTAGTCAATGTTCTCTCTTGGCCAGGATGAAAAACAGGTGATCCTTGCAGAATAGCTTTGTGGTGGTGCTTTAGCAGTGGTGCAATATTTTCAAGTTCCCTTATCCAAATAAGTAATGGAGTAGGATCATCTGTAATATTGTCATAGGAACGTTTATCTAAATAACAAACGTTAATTCAAGTCATTTGGAAGTACAAAACGTATTTTATGCTTGATATGAAAGACAGTGGCTTTCTTAGAGCCTGAGCTGACGGTAAGTTCCATCGGTGACATGGATACTGCAGCAAAGCAGGGAATTGGCAAAAACAGCCCCAGGTTTAATCCAACAAGACAGCACTTCTCAAATTGCCCTTGAGATATCGCTGGTGAGGGACAGAGAGGTAGACTCTGTCAGCAGCTGGACAAGAGGTGCAAGTGTTTGTTCTGTCACAAGAAGATTGCTGTGGCCAGCCCCCTGATAGGGGACATGTTTGTGTAATACACAAGTGTGACCTGGCTGAGCTGCACGGAGACACTTCTGGTCTGTGCTGTGGTGCCTGGGTCAGATTTCAGACCAGTTCTTTAGTGGGTAGAACTAACCTATGAGACTTGGCAGGAATGTCAAGTAGAAAAGAAGCCATGGACTTTGATTCTGTCATTAGAGGGGAAAACATAAATAAAAGCAATTACAGTGTAGCCTTATCTGCCTTTTAGGAATAAGGAAAATCAGCCAACCTGTGGTAATTTTGACTTTTCTTTATGTGTATGTTGTAGATATCAAGGCATCGGTAACATTTAAACATATTTAGAAGAACAACTTGCATTTTGAGTTGAATTTCTTTTTTAAAAAAAATCAAAAACTCGAGCAAAACTAAAATCTGTTTTAACACTTTTTTGTAATTTGAACTGCTTTGTCTCAGCTGTATTGTCTGTATTGGATGGAGTAGGAAGAAGCAAAGTAGTGTTACTCACAGACAAATTAAATGGGCATTCGTTTCATCTACTGCAAATTTGGGAGAGACTGTCCAGGCTTTTAAACAAATACAAAAGAACTCCTCAGGCTGAGGATGACATCCTATAGCAGTGCTGAAGCAGTGGATTAATAACTTCCATTGTGCTCAGGGTGGACTGGAAGCCCTGGAAGCATTGGAGGGCTTTGGCTTAGGAAGAAATTTTGAAGTTGTCTGATATCCCTGGAAAGTTGTGTTGAACGCTAAAATAGTTGTGATGATGATGGCATGTGCTGCTCTGGTTGGCCATGGGCTTGGTTTCAGAAAGCCTTCACCAAGTGGACAGTGTGGCAGAGGAGGTTCAGCAGGCAAGGTGCTATACTCTGTGAGATAAGTGACTTGAAGCACTCATGCGCGTTCTTTTGTGTTTGCTCCAGTTATACAGGTAATGGCAATTAGATTGCAAAGATCTGTAAATTGGGGATTTTGAATTAATTAGTGATTGGCTCTGCCCACTGTGTCAGTCGCGGGTATCCTGAGGAATGGGAAATGCTAGTCTAGCTGAGACTGTTAGGCTTAGTATGAAAACAAAAACAAAGAGCCTGTGAAACAGAGGAGTTGGAAGTAGATGATCCTGGAGTTGCTCCCAATGGCAAACGAGAGGAAACAACTGATGATTTAAATCAGGATGCCTCCATATTCATGGTGACATTCAACTCTGCTCACACCATTCACATTTCAGCCAAAAGAGAAAGGATCAAAAAACAGTAAAACAAGATAGAAAAACTGATTGGGGAAGATGGAAAAAAGCACTGACCATAGCTTTAGGTAAGTGGTGAATAAAGTACTGCTAGATGTACATCAGGCCAGTCAGATACTGCCCTTAAATTTTCCAGTGTAAGAAGAGAAGTTACTCAGCTACACTTCATCTGTAAAGGAAGAGCTATTGATGAGTGGTGTATGTAATGTGTGGTACTTGATTTACTTGTGAGAATGAGAGTTTAGACTATTGGTTTGGCTTTTTAAGTATTAGAAAGAACATGGACAATGTGCAGTTGGGTGGGATAACTGCAGTATGTACCATCAGGTGAGTGTTTGGCCATGGGAGGCTGTCACTCTTCGGAGTGGCCTGAGAAGATCATGGGAGCTGCAAGGCTGCCTGTGCCATACTGCCTGTTATGTATGGGTAATACCTTCTTCCAAAAAAAGACCTGACCATCAGTCCGGAGCCACTGTGATACCCCAGAGACTCTTCTAACCTTCAGGTCTTTCCCATGTGAAGAACTGAAAATTAAAAAGGGATTTTTCTTCTTGTTTTTGTTGTCTGTCACCAAGAAGATGGTGAGAAGGACCTTGTGAGAGCTGAAGACAATTAAGTCAGCCTGGTAGAATATGTGTACGTGAAGGCGTGGTTTGAATTTCATCTCTGTAGAAACATAGCCTATTAAACAGGGTGCACCTATGCCAGCAGCAAGCAGCACAGCCATCAGGTTTTAAATTTGTGCTAATGCTGAAAGCCTTTGAAATCCTAAATTACACAAAATACATATTGAAGATAAAGGCTTTGCATTCTGGATTGAATTGCTCTCCTGTTTAACCACTTGATTCTGGACTAATAATTTTCAGTGTCAGAAAGATCACTTTTGTCTCTGTGAACAAAAGCAGTTCTTCCTGGGCCATACTGGACAGGAGATGAAGCACCAACTTAGAGACTGTTTGTCAGCTGGCCCCAGCAGAGCCAGCAGTGCACCAGGCTGTGTTTGAAACAGGAGGCATTGCTGAGAAGCAGTGCTGCCTTTGAACCATTGATTTCCCTCTGCTGCCTCCTCTGAACCACTGCTGATTTCCCTCTGCCCCTTTGTCTGAATTGACTTCTCTCAATCTCTGCTGCTTTGTCCCACAGAGCAAGGAGCTTCTGGCAAGAGATGGGGAATTTACTGGAGCTACTGGTACTGTGAGCTGTTAAAGCTTATTTTCAGAGGATGTAGGTCTCTGCAGAGATGATAGAAAATGCAGTTCTTGAAGGCTGTGCTTCAGATCTCTTGCATGAAGGCCTTGCTGTGAGATGGGCAAGTTACCTTAATTAAATTGTCTGAGTTGGATGTCACAGAACCCTTTTTTAAAAGTTGCTGTGGTTTCCCTGTGTCCCTCCACAAGTTCAGTATTTGCATGCAAAAGTAGTTGTGCCCGTCATTTATCCCACTTTGCCTGTTTTGTGTTCCCATTGAAGGAATGGGTTTTTATTCATCACTACTTGTAAATTATTAGAAGGCACGAGAAGGAATAGTTCTTGTATATTCTGTAAAGCAATTAAACATTCTGCCTATTTGTGAAACAAAGAAGAAAAAACACTGACAGGGAGGGGCTTTTATGAGATTATATGAGAGTTCTCTGTGGGGTGCCAGTTAGCCAGCAAAACACGCGTAGAGCAATTTCAGGGCATGATACAGAGCCCGTCAAAGTGGGTGGAATTCTTCCCCATTACTCCAGTGGCCTCTACTTTGATCTTATCCGTGGTATGAGGAAACTGTACCAGCAATAAGCACAAGTGCATGGTGCCAGGACCAGGAATTGATTAGGGGGCTGACAGGAATCAAAAACAAGTGCGTCTCTACCAAGATGTGAAATAACTAGTGTGTGGCGGTGAGGTGGAAGACAGTCAAATTGTGATGCAGCTTTGTGAGGATGGACTTAGCTGGAGTGTTACAGAAAACAGCTGAGTAGTTATTTGCTAATGCACAAATCACTGTACTCCAGGAGCTTTCTTCTGTGACAAAGAAGATCTAGAAATGCGCTTTTTCCTCGGATCATAATACAGGGTTAAGGCAGTCCAGAATTGTGATTGTTTCACAAGTTTAATTTCAGGAAGACTGAATTTCATCAGTTTATGTAGAATTGTGTACCTAGTGCTTGATGCAAGCCTGGGCAGTGCTGAAGGGCAGCGGTCAGCTGCTGGGATGTGCTTGTGTAGAATTGGGCTGCAGCATGAATCAAGACTGTGGATATCTCATGATTTTATTCATCCCTCTATGCAATACTGTTCTGTACAAAGACAGGTCTGACTGGAAAATGCTACGGTGTTAATTCAGCAAAGTTCTGATACGGATATACTGACTCTGTTTGTCATAGAGATATTTAGAAAAAGCTATCAATAACTTCTGAACAATGTGTCACCGTCTTTTGCCTCTTTCAGATGAGAAACCCGAGTGAGAAAATGTTTCAGAAGGTGTATTTTATCTATTAAGAAAAAGTACTTACGCTTTGGTGTGCATTTTTTTTAGGGAACAAAACAGATGCTTTAAAACCTGGAATAAAAACGGAGACTTCCGATCACCTCTATGCCATGAAACATACTTCAAACACTGCTAAAAATTGCTCTTTACTAAAACAGTATTCGGCTTCCTCCCCTTTCAAGGTGGACAGTTTACATCCCTGTTCGTCTTTAGCACATAAGCCTGGCATAACAGCAGTGACCAATATTCAACAGGATTTTTCGGTTCCCTACGGGTATTTTGAATGCAGTGGTAAGCAACCTCACATGACACCTTATGTGAATTGTAAGAACTTTGATGTGTCAGTCAAAGATTATACTGGAATTTTGCTGAATGATAAGATGAATGGTGTGCCACCCATTCTTCCAGAGGTCACTGCGCCAGGACCCCCAGCCCACAAAGACCCCCTGCCCACTATACTTGAACATCAGCCAGCCAAGCAGAATTGTCAGCCTCAGTTAGACAACTCTGCTTCACAGATGCTCAGCTCTTGTGATGCCTCAGTACCGCTCAGCTCCCTGGCAAAGGATGCAGTCAGCAATGGAGCTGACTGTTCCCGTGGATGCCCAACAGAGAAGGGCAGCTCCCATCCAGAACAGTCGTGTCATTTTGTCTGTGCTGACGAAAAGCAAAACAGCACCCTGAGACAACCAACTGATGCTGAAGAAAAAGCCGAGGAACTGTGGTCAGACAGCGAGCACAATTTTTTGGATGATGACATTGGTGGAGTTGCTGTGGCACCTTCTCATGGTTCTATCTTAATTGAATGTGCAAGACGAGAACTCCATGCTACCACGCCTATTAAAAAACCCAACCGCAATCATCCCACAAGAATTTCTCTAGTTTTCTACCAACACAAAAATTTAAATGAGCCAAAACACGGTTTAGCCATGTGGGAAGCAAAGATGGCCGAGAGGGCGAAAGAAAAAGAAAAAGAAGCAGAAAGATTAGGAACGGAGAACAGTGAATTAAACTCCAGCAGCCGGAAAACAAAGCAAACCAGTGAAAACAGAGAGATTTTTTATGAAGACAATGAGTTCAACCAAATTCCTTCACGCAGAGCATTAACAGTAACTAAGGATAACGTAATAACCGTATCTTCTTATGCCCTCACACGAGTCGCTGGGCCCTACAACCATTGGGCATAGGTTTTCCCATCAAACACCTCCTCTCAGTGCAGTGTTAGACAGCATTTCTTTACGGTGCTGTTAAAGAACAAGTCTCGTGTAGTTTACCATTTGCTCATCTCAACCATTTTAAGGCTGAGGTAAAAAAAGGGGGGGAATTTCTTCTTAAACTGTGACTTTAACATTTGGTGGTGCTCAAGCACATTTTAAGCAAAAAAAACCCCTGTTGTATAGTTTTAATACACTCTAAAAAAGATTTTGTTTAGGTTATTAACCTTGATTGAATCATTCAGTTTATTACCTTTTAGGAATTTATATTTTGGTGCTTTAAATCAAGTCTGTTTACTACAAAAATCATTTATAGCGATTTTAACAGGTTCACATTATATGGTGTTAAATCAAGTTATACAGTAATAGCTCTACACAGCTCTTGGTGCTTAACCACATCAAACAGTTAAAGAGAAATAAGCTGAATTATTACTTCATGGTGCCATTGCTTTAGCAACTTCCAACCATTGCCATGTAGTCTAAATTACCGATGAGTCTTTTAGCAAAGCCAATGATTTTTTTTTTCTCTAGAGTGGTTATTATGTATGAAATGAAGTTATTGGTAATGATGGCTGGAAGTTGTTTTTAAGCTGTAAATATATATTTTAAAAGCACTTTCTATTTTTAAAATTAACTTGAAATAGTATAGTATAAGGATCATATTGTCTAAGGTTTATGCATACTCTACAGAAGAAATCATTTTATTCTTGCTGTGTAGAGTTCCATATTGTTACAGCTGTGTGTGTGTTTGTTCTTTTAGACTCGCCCTTTTTCAAGGAGGATTTTATGTTGCATGTAAACAGCAGTTGGAAAGATACAGAAACTGTTTTTGTTTTCCAGAGAGTGTACAAACAATGAATGGGTAGGCGTCTTGTCGATACGTGTGTTGCTATTGGCAGTTAGGAATATGATTTGGTTTCTTAAAGGCAGCGTTGGTTATGATTTCTTTGAGCAATAAGTGCATAAGTTGCATTCGTTTGGAGCATTGTAACATGACAACCAAATGTTCCTGATGCCTCAGGGGAAGGATTGTTTTGGGACAAAGAAAATACCCCCTAGAGTTGCCTTATTCTTTCTGGGAAAAAAAAATTGATTTTGGGAAAACACAAAGGCAGTGTTGGAGAAGTATGACATTTCAAATATTTAACCACACATTTTCCATTAATAACAACCTACTGTAATATTCACCAGTTTTCTAAGTTTCAGGTTTGGGTTTTTTTTTTACAGAAACGTTTTGTAAATGTCTTAAGTGATTTATACATTTTGTGTGGAAAGGGTTGTATTCTTCCTACCAAATGCATGAAATTTCTGTTCTGCATTTCTGTTGAAAAAGTGACATATCCTGAAATGAATTTGCTAAACCAGAGGAAAAACAGACACTCGATTGCTTTTAAATACTGTAGTATCCCAGTCTTCTTTCTGATTCTCCTCTCCTGTGTATTTCTGTTGTTAAACTTATTTATTTGAACAAAGTACCAAATGACAATGTTAGCTAAGGACCAACCTCATCCTGCAACTTCTTCCACAAGAACAGCTCTGCGTAGCCATACCTGCCTAGTCAGAGCAGGGAGGACTGCTCAGGCCAGGACCCCTCTTGTGACTGACAGCTGCAGGATCAGGCTCCAGAGACAAAGCTGTACCTTAATTCTGCCTCTGAATCCTCCCCGGCTGGGTAACCCGTAGGTATAATGAGGTCAGAGTTCTCCAGTGCAAAACTATACTAATGATATACTTGATAATGTTGTAACGTAGTGGTGCTGTAACAGAAGAATAGGAACTATCTAGATCTGCTTTATTTAAAACCTAGACAAGGTGCTTTTTCCTTGTAGAGCTGAACTGTAAATGCTGTCTTTGGTTTTGGTACGAGAAGTACAGAAGTAGTATTTTTAACATATAGTGCCAGTTAGGACCTTGGTGCTACAAATACTTAAATGTGGCTGTAGATCGCTGAGACCGTTCTCCTATACAGACGAACACGCGTGTAGCGTTCGCAGGAGCGAGGTCTGAAGTAGCAATCACTATGTAACGACCTTGGGTTCAATTCTACAGATCCCTGGCAAAATGAACAAGACAGTTAAGTGTTACCTCCTGGTAGAGGATGGCCAAATTGAACCCACTCTTTGTTTCTTACCTATGTTAAGTCAATTTGTAAAAATGGGGTATGCTGCAAATTTTAGTTGAAAGCTTCATATTAGTTCAAAATAGAGGATATGAAGGGATTGTAAATAATAATAAAGCAAAACCAATATGATGCCATCATTTTGTACCAGCAGTTTTATGCTTTTTGACTATGTAATATACAGTATGCATCAGATCATTTTGGTATTTTGTGTGCCTTAGATTACCATTTTAAAACTTGTCTGGTTTTGGTGAGCCGAAGATTAGTAAGAACTCCAGCTGTAACTAGTACTGTACGGTCTCTAGCTGTTCCAGTCGTGTGTTTGCTATCTAAAAACTCATCCCACACCACAATGGATCCTTTACAGAAAAGTGTTTTGGTTTCACCGATAGCACTGATAGCTTTAGTTTATATAAACTGACAAACAAAACTCTATTTATTGTTCAGTGCTCCTATGTGAATAAGAATTTTTCTACAAAAAATTCCTAAGTTCCAGAGCCGTCTCTTGACTATTAAATTGTTCAGCTCATTAGCGTGGATCTATTTTGCTTGACTCTTCCCCTATAAATGCCCATCTTTAACTTCATGGACAATTGGAAACCTAAAAATGTTCCACTGAAAAACCAGCATCTTCCCGCAGAAGAGTAAGCAAACTGTGTGGCAGATCTGAAGGGATCCCTCCAGCACAGCCCCTGGCATGTCACTGCACAAGTACGTTCAGGTCTACCTTTTTGAAACAGCAAGTTTAACAAGGTGTATCTTCACTAACAGTTAACGGTATTAACTGATAGGTGCTAAAACTCACAGTTACTACTTTTGTTATTACTTACATGAGAAAAATATATCATCTGTACACTAAAGTATCAATTGTGGTGCTCTTTCCTTGGCTATCTGTCACATAACTCCTTTTCCACAGTGAACCTAACAGGCTGACTAGCTGACCATGGCCATCCCTTTCCTTGGCATGTGGCAGGTTGCGATCTGAGAAGCGTTTTCTGTGGCTGTACTGCAGAACAGTAAATGCAACTCCATTGCGTTCTTACAACTGTGTGCTATTTATTGTAACACTTCCAAATATTTATCAGTCTTGTACACCAATTATGTTGTTTTGAGTAAGGTTATCATTTTATAACAGTATTTGTCTCTTAAAATTTGCAGAATCTGTGGGTCTGTTGCTTTCCTTTCCAGCCCACACAACTGCTTGTAATTTGCTCTCACCCCGTAATGAAGTCCTTCCAGGATTGGCCAGAGCAGGAGCTGGATCTAAAATTAAGATAACTGGCTAGGCCAGACCTGCACCTTTTACTTGGTTTCCCATAGCTGATGTTAGCTCTGGGTTAAAAAACAGACAATGGATTCAGGCGAGGGCTGGTGTAGGGGTGTGGTCGTGTCTTGATCCTTTCTCACAGTACGCTAGCAAAAACTGTCATGATCAAACATGGGACACCTTTGACTTTCCAGAAGAAATGTCTCTCATCCTTTTCTTTACTGGGTCCAGTGCCACCACTCCACCCTTGCTCTGGAGGGGGAAGGAGTAGTGCTTTCTGCAGGAGCCACCTCCATCTGAGGCCCTGTGGGAGTTGTGCCCAGTTAACTAGTGAATTTTACTCCTTTCTCTGTGCTTACTGGTTTGTAACATGCTATTGTATTACAGAAAATAGAAACATTTCTCAAAAAGTTTTAGTCACAAGTTCTAAAAAGCTTTTTAAGAACTTACAAGCACTTGTGGCTCTAGCTGTAACAGCTGCATTCAGATTGATTTTTTTTTTTTTTTTTAAGGACTTTAAGCTAACTTTCAGTTGGGACTAACTGCTGTTAAAAGTCCTTAACTTATATATGACAGTGCTTCTCTATACTTAGAACAAGAAATAACTAGTATCTTAAGCAATGTTTTATATTAAGCATGGGTAAATGACAACTTCTTTAGTACTTAAGATTACTGTAGCATACAACTGTTTGGGATTCATTAGAGACTTTTTTATTATCATTGCAGTATTAAGCTAAATCTGATTGCTTAAATTTGGATCCTGTTTACATAGTTGCAGCCCCATTTACTGCAGTGGGTTCTTCCATTAATCTTTCATTTAATTTTCATATTTATCTGGATGGATATGAATAGGAGTTAACCAAAGTGCATGCCAGCTCAGACCCTTGCAACGCTATAATCAACTGGTTTTGCAAGGACAAATGGAGAGAGATTTGGAGGGAATGTTGTACTTGGAGTTAAACACAAAGGTTATATTGTTTGCAGTGTGAGAAGTGATTTGAGGTCTGTAGAGAGACCTCATACCTTCACCTCTGGTGTCAGACATGCAGCCAAGGCTTATTTCAGACCTCCCTCAGACTTGTGCTCCTGACAGCTCTTTTGATTTTTCTTATCTGATAGATTGTTCAATAAGAGAGATCACAGAATCTGTTTGGTTGGAAGAGACTTTTAAGATCATCAAGTCCAGCCATTAGCCTAGTACTGCATGGAAGCATGCTAATAAAACTGTATCTTCTGTGGTTTTATGTTTAAAATTAAAGGTCAGTCTTGCCTTTTCACTTATCTTGGGAATCCTCGTTTGAAATGAACTCCCTTTATCAAGATGTTCCCAGCTTTGTAATCCATTTATGTGTGTGTATATATATCTATAGATATGATTTTTCTTTTCTGCAGAAATCCTGTAGTTTCTAGGTTAACAGGAGGAAATAACTGTGCCCTCATATATGAAAAACTAAATTGCATGTCCACTTCTACACTTTGTATATGTTAACAGCAGCTGCATTCGGGCAGTGTGGAACAAACTCTGTCAGGTCTGTTGCAGTCACTGAAATTCAGATCGAGGTCTTTGTGACATCTTCCACAAGAGCGTGGTTTATTTCTTGTGTGAAAGATCTCTGCCCAGCTGTGACCCATGATGCTGTCTACATTCTGATGTTAGATTACACAGAGATGAGGAACAGTCTCATCACAATTAATTTTACCAGGTGTTGATCTGACTTTCAGGAGGAAGTGTAGAGGGAGTATCTTTCCATAAAACTAAACTAGAGAAAGCTGCCATTGATGGTTGTAACACCATGGAACACACATTGCAGTGTCTGTGTTACAGTGTTGTTCCGAACCAGTAAGGATAAGGATGTGCCACCATGTCACACAGCTGTGGATACAAGATTCATCTCTTTCCACAGTTTGACTGGAGGTAGTAATATCCCACCTTTGATCGCTGCCTCTGTATACTGGTTTCAGGAAAAAAACCAAAAAAATAAAGAGGAGGGAGAGACTTGCACCCTCTTCCTTTAGTCTGTGTAGATGAAGTTAGTGAGCACTGCTGTCATGACCGTGCTCCTTCCAACTCTTCCTTTAGTCTGTGTAGATGAAGTTAGTGAGCACTGCTGTCATGACTGTGCTCCTTCCACAATCAAGGTAGTGACTATGGGAAGCTGGCGGGATGCACAGCATGCGGAAGTCACAGGTAAAGAAGGTACAGTCAAGAGGCTTCTCTGCAAAAGTGTTGTAGTTGCCCAGGTACTTCTTGACAGGAACGCTTTTTTTGGTACATCCAGCTTCAAATTTGTAAGCTTTTAATTTAGTCTGTGAAACATCTGTGTTCCACTCTAATCGTAGACAGAGTTGCCGGTGTCAGAAGGCCTGAGGATGTGGCCTTCTGTGGAGCAGTACAGAAGCAGCTTCTGGAATTACCTGGTGTTTACTCAGGAAGTTTTCACAAGCTGTCTATGTGCTGCTCCATTATGTTGCTGCAAAATTCTGATTACATAAAGATTGTATACCTGAGGTTTTCTCGGAGATCTCTAATAGCAGTATCTAATCAGGCACCAGAACACATACTGATCACTTCTTCTAAGGAGTGATTGAAAATATATTTTGTGTTTACTTTATTACTTCCCTATTAAAACACTGCTTATTGTCCTAGAACAGTGAGCAACACTTTTTGTTTAATACTGTCATTTACATACTGGACTAAATTACAAGGAGCTAATTTTAGGCACTGCTGTGTTGTCTCTCTGAAGAACACTTACCTGACTAGTGTTGATGAGCAGATACTGCTTTCTGCTCTCTACAGCCACCTTCTCACCCCTTGGTCTCTGTTGTGGTTATTAGCTGTTTTCACATTGTAACCTGCTGCCGAAGGCTTTAAGTGTTTGTAACTACTCCAGAGGTTCCTTCCTGTCCCTCTGCAGATGTGCTTCAGTACTCAGCATTAGCAGTATAGCCATCAGCCTGCTTGTGAATTCTGCATTCCTTTTTGTGTAAATCAGCCAGCCTTCATCTCAGGAATATCATTAGAATTTATTCTCCTTCTTCCAAAATGTTTATTTCATATTTCATTCTATATGTGACACTTCTAGGTGATCTTTTAATTCATGTTCTCTTATAGGGAGCCCAGAATATTGTAGTCAGGTATTTTTCCCATTGCTGTCACATTATCTGTCACAGTTAGTGTTTTTTCCAATTTTCTAAATAAATAACCTATTTTCCAGTTAATTTTCAGATTTTGTGATGTTACACTCTGTTCTTCTATCTGCAAGTAGCCAGACAAATCTTACAGACTACAAAACCACTCACACCCCAAGAAGAGAAAGCTGTCCCTGCTCAGAGTTTCTGCTGCTGATGTCTCTTTCTTTGCTTTGCTCAGCTCAGCCAGCTCTGCTCAGATGTTGTTGTAAGAAGGTGTGGCACACCCTGCACAATGACAAGAGCAGGAGCATTTCTTTACGTCTTCTGTTTAGATCAGTTATGATCCCTGGGAGAAACCCAAGTATCACCGAAGTTAAATGCCTTAGGTAACATAGGACTGCTTGGAAAAACATGTTCTTCCTTTGTAGTGGCAAGTGGATTTGATTGAGCTTGAGCAGAAAATAATTAGTTACTGCTTTTTATTAAAAGGCATAGGGGTGTCAGTATGGCTGTTTTATCTAAGGCATAAAGAATTTAGGTTTCTGTTTTCAGTCCAGTTCATCATCTCAACACTGCTTGCAGTGTGTAACCACATACTCATAACTTTAGTTTGAAAAGATACAAGATGCTTCTCGGTGCTGTATTCTTAAATCATCCCATAACAGTGTAATTTTCTCTTTTTCTTATACTGGACCATTACGTGTGTGATTTTTCCATACTGATATTAAAATGCTAGAACCTCCCCGCAGCATACTTGCAGAGAATGCAAGATCAAGGTGCTAAATAAGCTAGTGTGAAGGTGACTTGCTCTCTTTGGTGCAAATCATTAACGGTGCTGCTTTCAACACCTAGACACCATACCAGCTTTTCTCACAATCAGAGGATGCAGGTGTACTTAAGAAGAAGGAGAGGTTTGAGAGTTAATCTGCAGTTACCAGTTAGGGCAGATGGACTGTATTCCAAAGAAGTGCTGTTGCAGTGGAGCCAGGGAAATGCTACTTTGATGTTCAGTATTGCAGTTGTTGCCCAGTGCATATTAACACTGTTGTGGAAAGTTTTGTGACCTGATCAATATTTTAACATGTATATCTGTATTTTTATTATAATATTGTAATGGAAAAGGGTCCAGGGTTTGGGAGTAGTCTCTAAAATAAGAATGAAGGCCTTGATTCTCATTTATGCTACTGTCATTTGCATCCCATCAGAAGCACTAAAAGGGCCTGAAATGGATGTGGATTTAGCCTGTGTCTTTCCGAGTATCCCATTACACTGATAATGGTATAAAGGCTGGTAGTATAACCCCTAACTGTCACCAAATGACTGATTTCTTCCATCACCTGAAATTAATTTAATCATACCCCACTGTGCAAACACTGGCCAGTAACATCAGGTTGCTCTTAGTTTAGAAAGAGAGTTTGAAAAGGAACTGGCTTGGGTTGTATCAGATTTTAAGAATTCATTTATATTGGCTGGGGTTTTCCCAATATAGTCTACAAAGAAAATGTAAAAACTTTGTACATTTAGGAAATGGCCTGGCCAGAAATCTCACAGAACTGTCAGTAATGCTCTTTCTAAGCCTGGGTAGTTTTTAATAATATACTGGCTTCCCTTTATTTTAACTTGATCTCTTTTACTCAATTATAGAAAATTGGGGTAGTGACCATCCACTGAACTCCATTCTTTGCTGACTCAAGCCCCAGCAGGATATGCAGTACTGTGTTGTGTTGTCATGCTGTGGTGAGTTTTGAGACAAAAAGCTAAAAGCCAACATTTTCTGACTGCCCTAACTGTGGTGATGCTCAACACGAAACTTTTCAGCAGCGTCCTTGTGTGCTCAAGTCATGCAGAGCTTGCCTTGTTGCCAGTGGAAGCTTTACATAAGCATCGAGCCCCACTGCACTTAAGTTAAGCGGTGCCATTCAAAGCAAAATTCTCTTTCAAAAAGATTTGGGGACATTTTTAAATTTTTTAACTGCTGTGATACTGCAGAGCCTAATGAGGACAGGTTTTGTGAAAACTGGTCTGACCCATGCCACTCAAAAGGCAGAGTCTGGACTTAGTGAATCTCTTGTCCTCAAAACAGTAGCTGTAGGCAGCAAAAACAAATGTGAAATCCCAGTGCCACCAAGTCAGTCCTAACCAATATAAACATCCCGGCATTTCAGTCTAACAACTAATTATTCTACAGTTATTTATTTTCTTATTTGACTTCTGTCTTTTTCTTCCTTTCTTTGGGATGCATTTGATAATTTATTTTTCAACTTTGTATTTGAGGTATTTTGATTATTTCCAGTTTCCCGCCTTTGATACTTCGATCAGGAACGTGTAAAACTAAGTTTTAAACAAAAGATGCTGTACAGGGAGAAAAAATACCAACAAGAGAAAGCACTTCATCATGTAACAGTATTTACAGGAGAAAGTATAAAAATTCCTTTTCTCAAAACAACCCTTAGGGCCTGATTCTTTCCTTGTGTAACTGAGCACAGCTGCCTGGGGCTGCTGGAACTGTGCAGAGTTACACCAGCTGAGAAACTGAACCTTACAATCTTCTTTGCAGACAAGGGAACCCTTACCAGCAGTACTTGAAGACTTGTGAGTTGTGACTGCATGTTACTTGAAAGATCTAATTAAGCTAAGTTTTTTGGTGCAAGCAGTTGTTGTACATGATTTCCTGTTTATGTAGCAAGATGCATTGAAATGTTGATACTAGTATTGAAGCATACATGTAAAAATTGTCGTTGTGGAAATTGTCTGTTCTATTTTTCTTGTGTGTCTCATCTGTTTAGAACGTAAACTTTCATTTTTTTTAATTGTCCTAACTGAATAAGGCTAAATGAATACTGTAATTGAAAATATATTTTAAATCTTGTCATGAGTTTTTAAAAAGACTATTACAAATTGTATCATTCCTGATTACACAGAACTTTGTGGGTGGTTTTAAATAAATTTTATACTTCTATTTTGCACTCGATTGTCTAATTTTTCTTTCCTGCATTTTTCATCTGGTAAAATGCTTTCAGCAATTAAACAAAGTTGTTTTTCCAACCATAACAAAATCATCATGAAGTATGTTAACAAATAAACATTTAGGCCAGGAGGTGCCCTACTTCATACTACAGCTGGTAACGCCAGGTTTGCCCTATTCAAAAAACATTAATTCTGTGGCTGGAAATTTTAGACAAGGATTCAGAATATTACTGATTCTAAAGCTAGAAATGGTATAATCTTGCAGCATATCTGAGGGTGCTAAGAACCTGGCAAGAAGTTACTCTAAAAAATACCAGTCTTTAGATTCTGTATATTGTTATCACGTACCCCATGATCAGTGAAACAAAAGTCAGCAAAACGTCTTGCGAAGGGGGTAAGAAAATAATCACTAATAAAAGATTTTCATTTCATAAGACACTTACAGAAAAATTTGCCCTTAAGGCTAATAACCCTTGTTATACTTAAAAATACATTTATGAATTTACTCAGCCCTGTACAACTACAGTGGGTTAAACTCAGGGTTTCTTCTGGGATAGGCATGGTCTCGTCCCTGTTGTCAGCTTCTTTTGCTTCATGCAGGCTTGGTCTGTCTCAGGCAGAGCCATACAGCAAGAAAAGCTGCCAAAACATTCTGAACTTTAATTATTTTTGGACTAAAATGGACAAAATGGTCTGTGAGTGCATCTACACAGCGTTTCTTTTTTTCTGACAGCCTGTCTGGCAGAGCAAGATTATGGAAATCGTTCACTGTGGCTCTTCATTCCCATCCAGTGGACATAGCCCAGTTTTATTAGCCTCAAATCAGAGGAGGATTTTGTCAACAAAAAACCACCTCTATGCTAGTCTGATTTACTCTGTGGCATCACTACTAGACAGAATTCTTGTTCAGATATAAAAAAAAGGAAGCATATAACTCCAAACTTCATATTTGCTTCTTTTCCTTCTCCTGTAAGTGTAACGGCAGCTCTTGCTGTAATCTTACAAACCTCCTAGATGGCAGATGAATGCTGGTTTCAGTAATTCCCTAGGAATTCCATTCTCAACCCATTTAATTTTGTCCTAACATAGTAGATCATAAAAGCCTTTCTCACCCCGTGCCTCGTTTGTTTGTTTATATTTACAGTCTGCTAAACCTGATGAGGTTGATTTCATTCTGTAATGTCTCTCCTATGTTCTTGAGGGGTCTAGTCATCCAGATACACTGTTGTTAAACAATTTCACAGAACATAAGGGATTGGAAGGGACCTCGAAAGATCTTCTAGTCCAATCCCCCTGCCAGAGCAGGACCACCTGGACCAAGTCGCACAGGAACATATACAGGCAGGCAGCCTGTTCCAGTGCTCTGTCACCCTCACTGTAAAGACGTTCCTTCTCAGGTTGATGTGGAACCTCCTCTGTTCCAGCTCACACCCACTGCCCCTTGTCCTATCGCTAGATGACACTGAGCAGAGCCTGGCTCCATCCTCTTGACACCCACCCCTCACATATTTATAAACATTAACGAGGTCACCCCTCAGTCTCCTCCAAGCTACAGAGACCCAGCTCCCTCAGCCTTTCCTCATAAGCAAGGTGTTCTGCTTCCTTCATCATCCTCACTGCTCTGAGTTGGACTCTCTTCAGCAGCTCTATGTCCTTCCTAAACTGAGGGGCCCAGAACTGGACACAACACTCCAGCAGAATGTATAAACTTATGGTACTGCATGTGTTGTGTTTGGGAAAGTGTAAGGCTTCAGTACCTATGAGCACAATTGTAAAGACTACAGAAGAAATGGTTATGCAAGAAAAAAACTTATGATGGTGTGCTCTGAAGGTCACTTGCTGCACTTGACTTGCACGATTTGTCTGAAAGCCCATTAACAGAACTGTGCTTATCACCAGGTATTCCTGGGTGTGTAGAAACGTAAAAGTGTGTTTGAATCTCTGGAGTGATCTTTTCTGATTGTCATAACCAAATACACAAACCCATCAACAGCTACAAAGAGCATGATCCCTTAGTACTACGTATAGATTTGAAAGTTAATTCAAGAATTGAGCAGGCTGTATAACAATGTTATTTCCAACAAGACCATTACATAAAAGTAATATAATGATGTTTCAAAGGTTCAAAGTTACATCATCAAACTTCAGTGAAATAGTCAGTCACTTGTAACTGGTAAAGGCTTTGCATTCAGCTGCACAGATCCAATAACAGCCCTGTTACCGATCCTCATTAGTTTTCTGCCCAGTAGCTTCACGGTTGGTCTGAAACACTAATTTCTGCATCTTCTCAACTGTACAGATTGCCAAAGCTATGTGTATTATGTGATTATACCTTTAGACTCCAAAAGCCCTGCAGCACAATCTGCTGGGTGCGCTTAAGATGCAATCACTTTATGAGACACTTCAGGAGCACTCTAAACACAGAAGTATTTGTGACAAATGCGATTCTTCTTCCACTTCTTCAGCATCTCAGGGACCTGAACTTGGGAGTGCTTAGGTTTGCTAAGGGCAAATGTGTTTGTATCTCTGAAATTAACTACATGATTTTGAGGTGTTTTTTCTTTCCTATATGAAAGATATGCACCAAACAGCAAAAATAGTGTGGCTAATGTTGATAAATTTCAACATCCATGCAGTTCCAAAACTTGTCCCATATTGCAAAAATGATACAACTGTCATATTGCTTGTGCCGATGGAGAAACAACTCCATCTCAAAGCAAGCCATGCACTCAGCATTTGAACACCCAGTATGCTCACTGGAGACCTGTAACACCCACTCCTCAATCTGCACTCCACCTACAAAGATCAGGTGCTCTTATTTGCTACTTTAGTGTTTTCACTTGTAATGCATTAGCTGTTGCTTCTACAGTGCTGGTCAGCAATGCCAGGTGCTGTTGTGGTAGTGCAAAAAGTGTTTCTATGACAGTGCTAAGGAGTATACAAAGAGGTGATGTTTTGGAGAGCTCACTTTAGTCCCAGACCCTTACAAAAACAAACCAGAAAGCTGTTAGTTTAAAACCTTATTAAGCAACTGTATTTCATCAAGTACCAAGTGAGCTTTTGCTCAGAGTACCTAAGTGTTCTCACTCCAGAACCTCCAGTCAGTACAGAGCGTGTAGAAGGGGGCATGAATCAACTTCATGGCTTTCCTGAGCAGAGGTCAGCCAGCCAAAGATCCGAAGGCCAAAGATCCAAAGTATTAACTATGTGACTTTAGTACCAGGTAGCAGTTCCTGATACCAGAATTATTTCCCTTGTGTTTTTCCACTCCTCTTTCTTAAATGCACTGACTGTACCAAAATGCATATGACATTCTTTGATTATAAACTCTAAGGAATATAATTTATCTCCACAATATCCACAGCTTGTCCCTGACTTCCATAACCAATAAGAATGTAAAGCAGCAAAGCTTTACATATTTTGCCTTCTCATTTTCTCATTTTCAGCTTGCCCCACTATTACAGGGCAACCAGTAGAAATGGTCTTAAACCTTTCAGACCTCTGCCCATTCATTCAATTTTGGATGAAATTGTCTAATGTACTCAAAAGACACAGTACTTAAAATTTTAACTATATGAAACAAGAACAGAACGGCTCACATTTTTCCACCGTGGTTTCCATTACAGCTGCTCTTCATCACAATGGCATGGTCCATCTTGAAAAAAGGGAACAGAGACTTGAAGAATGCAAAGGGGCTCATTAGTGTACTGTAAATGGCAGTGGAAACATTTGCCAGCTACTGGCAGCAATGTGTACAAAGTAATGTTCTGCCTGAGGTACAGAAAGTCAGGCTTGTGGTTTCCCATGAGCTCATATGGCTTTCTTTGAGAGCATCACTTAGAATTCTGCATCCTCTCATAAAAATGGAGTTAGTGTTTGCCATGGTAGCTGGTGCAGGGCTAGGTTTGGGATTTGTGCTGGAAGCAGTGCTGATCACAGAGATGTTCAGTTCCTTATGAGCAGCACCTACACAGAGTCAAGGCCATTTCTGTCTCTTGCACCACCTTACCTGTGAGCAGGCTGGGAGTATGCAAGAAGTTGGGAGGGGCCACAGCCAGGGCAACTAACCCAAACTAACAACATATTCTAGACCACATGATGTCAGGTTCAGCTATATAAAAGCTGGGCCAAGAAGGAGGAAGGGGAAGATGATGGCACTTTTTTCCCCCAAGTGGCAGTTACACATGATGAATCCCAGCTTTCCTGGGATGGCTGAACACCTGCCTCACCATGGGAAGTGATGAATGAGTTCCGTATTTGCTCTACTTGTGTATGAACTTCTGCTTTAGCTATTAAACTGTCTTTATGCAGCCTGTGAGTTTCCTCACTTTTGTAATTCTTCCCCCACCCACTGTGAGAGAAGTGAGCGACCATGTGGGGCTCTGTTACCAGCTGGGGTTACACCACAAGAGGGCCCTGGGCCAAAAGACTGAAGAATAGAGTTACTCCATAAAATGCTGACATTTGTTGGAAGCTATTTCCTCCTGTAATAGAATTTTGTAACTGTCTTTTTCATTTATAGTGTGGGAAACAGACCTGTTACTTCTTGGCCTCTAATCTTATTTCCAGGTTAGAACACTGATTCCGCTTCGGTTAACTGAGTTAGGTGGAGCTATGGTAGGAAGACGCATGATTAAGGTTTAAAACGTGTATACTTTAAAAGAGCTATGCTTATTAGAATTATTAGAAGAATTATGCTTATCTAAACTCTCATGTAATATGCACTGTAAAGGAGTAAGACAAAGCTCTTTGTAGACAGAACCAAACATTGACAGAAATCTACCCACACCTAGCGGTCTCCTCTTTCTCTACTTGCCCTCCTACAATATAATCCAGCCCACTGCAAGCGAGAATAGTCACCTCTCAGGGCTGTATTCCATTAATTTGTTTGTAAAGACAACAAATAGAACACTTCAATGTGCCATTTTCAAAGTGGTTTTTGTTGACTTTACTCTCGGGTAATATACTATGTGCCCATTTCATAGACTCATTGAATGGTTTAGCTTGGAAGGGACCTCAGAGATCACCTAGTTCCAACCCCTTGCAATGGCAAGGGACACCTCTCACCTGACCAGGTTGCCCAGAGCTCCATCCAACCCGGCTGGTAGAAACACTTCGGATGATACAGAGGCAAAACCTTTGTGTAGCAGCGGAACAGTTTAATGACAACACACTGGATCTGACAAGGACGAGGGATACCTTGCAAGCACCAGTAACGACTGACTGGGATAGTTTATAGGGTTTCTAATTTACGTATCTGATTGATTCATACATTCTATTAATTCTTCATTCCTCTCCCCTCCCTCTGAAACTGCCAGAGCTCT
Organism: Rhinopomastus cyanomelas; assembly: GCA_013400115.1. NCBI lineage: Eukaryota > Metazoa > Chordata > Aves > Bucerotiformes > Rhinopomastidae > Rhinopomastus > Rhinopomastus cyanomelas. The sequence goes on from VXBP01002424.1 coordinate 148,355, forward strand.
GCTTTTTGTCATCTCACAGAGGCCTTGAGGTTTTCTGGTAACATGCTTCCCTCCCTTTCCGACAACTTACAACTTAACAGTTTACAACCCCATGCTTCACACATCTAAACACCATCCAATTAAGAATTCCAACAGGCCACAGTAATCCTCCCTCTTCTTGTCAAACTGTGACAAGTAGTTAGTTTGTAACAAGTTCATTAACTAGTCTGTTATTCTATCAACCTTTAATAAAAATCTTCCCAACCCATCAGTCATTTTCCCACACCAGCCTTGAACACTTCCGGGGACCCTCTTCTAGTTTGAAACCCACGTCGTCTACCTCAGGTTTGTAAAAAACCACAAAACCCTAAAACGAAACCACAGCTGCTGAAGGGATGCGAAGGGATGGCAGGCTTTCTGTAACATCATTTAGAGAAGGAAAGTGCCTGTGAACCACGAACATGCAATTCGTTTCACAGCATCTCCAGTGCTCGGGTGAATCTGCTCGCCCTTCACCTCGGATCATCCTGTTCCGCCACCTCCCGTTACCCTGCACGTCTGGGTGCCTAACATGAGCTACCAAGTGCTCATGCCCGGCTTCACACCAGGCTGAGGGCTATTCCCCTAGGAAGCATCTGATAACTGCCCAGCCTGAGGCCAGCTACGAGTCCGTTGTGGCGCCGGGGGGAAGACCATGCCCGCGGCGACCAGAGCGGTCTGAAGGGGCGCTACCACCCTGGCTACCAGAAGCAGGACCACAAGATGGCGACCGTGCAGCTCCCACACCGCTCTCTCCGCCTGCTTCGGACAAGATGGTGCCGGGGGCCCCGCCCTCTCCGCGCGCAGCAGTCCACGCGCGTGCCCAATTGCCGGCTCGTCGGCGCCTCGCTCCTGCTCCCTCGCGTCCGCTGGCGCCGCGCAGTCGCGGGTCCTGACGTCAGCAGCACGCGCCGACGCCTGTCCGCCGCGCACGGTGGCGGTCGCGCGTGCGCATTGCTGGAGCGCGCTCGGTGCGGGAGGCGCGCGGAGGGGTCGGCGATGGCTGCGGCCGGGGCCCGCTCAGGTACCGCCGCCGGCAGAGCCACGGGGCGGGGTGAACCCAACTGGGGTGTGGAGGCCGCTGCGGCTGCCTTGGCTGTCTCGGAGCGGGCCCCAGTGTCGACTGGGCGGAGGACAGCGCGGAGCGCGGGCCCACGATTAGGCCGCATTGTTGGTCGGGGGTGGTGGGAGGAGGAGGAAGGAGGTACGGGGCGGGCGGCGGCCTGGCCTTGGCGGAGGGCGGGGAGGCTTCGACTTCTCGCTCGTTACCGACTCCTTCCCTTGTGGCTTTCCGCTCCTCGGCGGGGCCCGGTTACGCTGCGCGCGTAAAAGCCGGCCGGGGCGGGGAGCGGAACTGAGGGGGTACAGCCATTTTCCATAGTGGGTGCGGGGTGGGAAGGGCCTGGACGGGTTTCTGCGAATCACTGCCCTTGTTCGAACCACGGCTGAGCGCGTTTCTCCTCTGTCGGCAGCGCTTCCCGACGGCGGCCTAGCAGTAGCCCCAGAAAAAGAAATCGGAATTAAAAATAAACTTTCCCCGCCATGCGGAGTCACGTTTCCCCGGAATCTTCACTGGAAACGATTAAAATGTTGCGTTTAAATAGCATCAGTCCCTTGGTTAAGGTGGGGAGGGTGGAGATGACGCCTTACGAAATACAGCGCTGATCTCGTAACTTTTTGTGTTTCCCGCTTCAAATGCGCGTTGTCCTCCAGGGTTAAGAGTGTCACGATGATATTTCAACCTTCTTTTTCTTTTTCTTTTTTTGACCCAGAACTAAAATAGCCTGATGGTGTATGTTTCAAAGACTGTAGCTGCGCTTTATTTTAATAGATTGCAGTTCTAGAAGATAAACACCCAGGACACTCTGCCTTTCGCCATGGCTCAGTTTGGAGGACAGAAGAATCCTCCTTGGGCTACTCAGTTTACACCCACTGCAGTATCTCAGCCAGGTCAGTTTACGTATCGCCTAACATTTGAACCCTGACATCTAGTAGATTTGGAGTTTCTGTAGTCTGGTTAGCAGGCACTGTACTAGTTACCTTATTTAGATTCCATTGAAATGTTTTAAGTTGGGAGTTTTTCACACCACAGAGTATGTTAAAGATCGTTGTCTGATACTGGCTGTTGGGGTTTCGATTTCTTTTGTAAGGGATTATAAGTAAAATCCCATCTGAATTTTTATTGGTTCTTTTGGTTGGTAAGCAAAATGCTAAGTTATTCATAACCACAGATGTGTAAATTAAAGTACCCGTCATCATACTGCATTGCTGTAGACAAAATAATAACTGCACCAGTGAGGTATTACAGATTTAAACTTTTAAGTGCTGTCTAATTTCCCAGGAAGCTGAAATCTATGTGTACAAAGTGTTTACCTTTATTAAATTTTTAGTTGTGCTTCATAAAGTGAGCAGGATCTCTGAAAAGTGTTTCCTGGATGGAGAGGGCTGTTTTTAAATTCTTTTTCTTCAAATTAGAACTTGAGAGTTTTTTATAAAGAGAAGTATTGCCCTGATAAGTCAAAGGGTTTCCTTTGATTGAGCTAATAAGCCGTATTTAAATGCAAGCTAATATATTTTAAGACCTAGTGGCGTGGATTGTCATCATCACATTGTTTTATAGCGCATCGTTCTGAAGCAACAATGTGAAGCTTGCTGTGTGGTGAATCTTGGTGCTTCCATTTCCAGTTTTGGGCTGCCATTTCTTGAATACAGAGTGTTTCCTAAATATTGTCATTTCATTGATGTGAAAGGGCTTCAGCAAAGCTGTGGTACTTCGAGGATTGCAAAACGTGAGCACAGGCGGTAACCTTGTTTAAGAGTCCTCCTCAAGAATTACATGCATTTAGCAGTTGTCCTTTGCACCTTGTTTGATGTGAAATTGATGTACCTCTTGTGTTAGTAGTTTTATGTCTGAGAGCTTAGCAAAGGTTGGAAATGGCTGCTGTGCTTGGGAGGTGCTTGTCTAGGTTGGGGAGAAAAATAAGGCTTTCCCTAGAGTGTTTTCCTTCCCCAAATGACTGCTCCATCTCCGTTTTTTACACAGCTCCAATCTGAGCTCAGATCTTTAAGGGAACTGCCACCCCTGCACCCCCCTTGATGGGTTGTCTGCTTTTTCCTTTTCCATCCATGCCCATTCATTTCCACTCTCTGCCTAAATTGTTTGCTGTACCTGACCAGCTGCCTACAAGTGTGTCAGTAGCTCACAATTCCCTTACTCCAATGGCATTCACTCTGCTCTTCTTGTAAGAAATTGCTTATCAGCTGGAAAAGGTCAGCCTTGTCAGCGTGGGAGAGACAAACCTTGCTTTGGGTCTTGTGGGTAATCAAAGGAGGGCAGCGTCTGGGCTGAAATATTCCTGATGCCTTGGCTGACACGACTGTGAGTGCATCAAAAACAGTGGTGGAAGACTGAGGGCCTGCATCGTGTTCTGTTTCAGACCTATGCCTAAAACCTGCTCAGGGGGAGGAGCTGGCAGCCATCTTAGACCTAGCTGAGTTAGGACCAGAAGGGGGCCCTTGGAGAAGAGGTTGATGGAGCAAAGGCGCTAGAAACACACACCAATTTCTTACTCATCTTTGTGTTTCTGTGACTCTGCCTTTGGTTAGCCTGTTTTTGTGTCTCCTTAAATTAAATTAAGTGCCAAATGTAATTGGGATAGGACTGGTTAGCATCAATTGCTGTGAGAGATTTTTTACCTGCTCAGTGAAGACCGTATCTCCAAGGATTTTTTAGCTTTTCATTTGATCCGGCAACACCTGACTTAGACATGAGAGCCATTAAAGACAAATATGTGTTTGCACTTTTGCCTTCTCTGTGTTAGAATCATCTTTAATGTTCCTGGCATCCTTTTTCACACTGTAGTGTCTTCTCTCATTTAGAATCATAGAATCATTAGGGATTGGAAGGGACCTCAAAATATCATCTAGCCCCGCCCCCCCCCCCCCGCCACAGCGGGATCACCTAGACCACGTTGCGCAGGAATCACTTGAAGGACTTTAGCTCCTTGCAGGCTTCTCTGTGATCTTGTTCTTACTGAAATATATTGTCACTCTGTGCCCTCTTTCTTCTGTAACTGCCCTGCTGAATCCAGTTTCTGGGATTTTGCTGCCCATTTACCCTGTTAGTACCTCTGTACATACTTGTTCCCCTGCTTTTCTTATCAGCAATTCTGATACATAATACAGAGCACAGGAAACATCTTTTGCAGAGTGTGCAGTGCTCTTTGGCCCCACTGAGAGCTGAAGAACAGTGTTTACCACTGAACTGCAGCTAAGTGGTCACCTTTTGTGGACCTTTCAGCATGAAGCTGTGAATGTCTGGTTGGGTCGCTTGGCTGATGAGGAGATGTGGTCACTGCTCAGAGAGACATGCTGACTAGCATCTACTAAAACTGACTTGGGGCTGCACTTAAGAAGTTGTGCAGATGGGCTTACCCTTGCAAATCTCACTGTACGTCACCTAATTTTTAGCAAATACATTTACCGCATTTGTATACATTCTCAAGGATTGTCCAAAGGTGTTACACGTATTTATTCATGCCAGCTGTTTTTATGCAGTTGGATTCTTTATATTGTGGATTTGGATGCAGTCTTGGCCACCCTGGTGAAGAGGTACCTAAGCTAAGGCTTTTCATTAAGATGTGACACTGAGGTAGTTTTGGAGTGACTTGCTGTGTAATTAAGGGTTCCTGGGATTCCTTTGTTCACTTATATATATATTTTTTTTTAACTTGTCCATGCCTGTGGCATTAGGAGATAAGTATTTTAGGTGCTAGCAAAGATCTGTGGGTGAAGAGAGACTCCTACGTGTAACACAGTGAAATTGTTTCTGTACCCCTTGCCTGAAAGTTTTTGTGCGTCACTTGATTAAAACCAGAATAAAGAGTTATTGCTAAGCATTGTTAAAACATAAATTAAATCACAGCTCCCACAGAAAATGAAAGTTTAAAAAAACTAAAAAGTATAAAATTCCAAGATAGCACAGATTGAGTCTGTAAATACTGCCTACGCTTTTAACTAGCATCATAATGTGTGAGTTCCTGAAATGTTTGCTAAGGAAAACCCATCCTGTTCTCTCAGCTATTAATTTTTTTACCTGTATTGCCATGCTCGGCATACACTGTGCCCAGGGTCATGATTGGTGATTGCATACTGAAGCCTGTTTTTTATAGACCTGTAGTCAAAGGGACATCCTACCTATGCTGCATGCTGGCTGATGGGTGCCTTTGTCTTTGCTGTATGTCATTCAGCCCTTCACTGTGTTAGAGTGAAGAACAGTGCATCTGATGAAAGCAGAAGTGCCTTGAGTATCTTGTTATTGCTGGTGGTCCCCATGGGTAACTCAAGGAAAGAGTAGAATAGGACAAGCCCTCCTTGGAGCCACTGAGAGATAGTAGTCGATGCACAGTTCGCTGCCTTGCTGTAAATATGCAGAGCCTAACTTGTGCCTGTTCAAAGGAATTGTTTTTAGTAGGTTTGGGTGGTGTTTGTTGAGCTTGAAGAGACATAAAATTCCAAGAACCAAAACTTATAACTTCTGACAACTGTGGAAGTGTCCCAAGGTCTGGGTGGAGTAGACTTTTACTGTAATCCCAGTAAATCTGTGTCACTTACAAAGGAAATAGATGTAGTTATATATCTGGAAGATGCTTCCCTGATCTTAAAGGGTCTATACAGTTGAGACACAGCAAGAGGGAATAAATGCTAGTTTGTGTTTGCCACAACTCAAGTTTCTGTTGCCTAGAAAAATGCATGAGCTGCAGCCTAGATTCCCAGCTCCAGTGCAGTCCCTTTCAGATGGTTGTGCCAGGCAGTGTTTGGTGCGAGAGGAAGTTGTTTCGACTGCATTTGCAGGAAGACCTCTCCATCCTTGTCCTTACTGAGATAATTACAAATCCGAAGATGCTGTTGTTTCCCACTTCACATACTTGTTGCTGGTAATAATACGGCAGTTGGACGTCAAATACACACTCGATCTGCAATTCATTCTCCATTTCATGATTTCCTGTGTGATTTCTGCATTTTAGAAAAACAACTAGTAATACAAACATAGTCACTTATTGGAACAAGTTGGAACTTGTTTGACTGAGATGACTACATGGATGTAGTACTCCAGGAGTTTAATTTTACCAAACTGCTAAGAACAAGGTACAGCTTTGTACAACTTGTAACTACAGGTGTTACCCTTTGAGGGGATCTCAGCAGTCTTGTCTTTGCCCTTGGTAAGTAAGTTGATCTGCAGCGTTGTAGATGACATATTAACTTATATACATTTTATGTAAATATCTATAAATATGAAATGCTCATAAAGTGACAGTGGAGAGGGCAGAAGTTGTATTCTCCTTGCTCCCTTGACAAAATGGGTTAAGAGTCTGTCTTGGGGTGAGCTGAGAATCATTTGAGATAATTATAGGTTATGGTGGAGGGGAAATTGTCATAGTGCAAAGTAACCCCAGGATCTGGTCTGAGAAGTGAGTATGTTAATGTTTTTGTGGGTATTCTTGGTACAAAAAGTACAAGAGAACTTGTGAAACTTGCTTGATGACACTTCCAACTCCATCCTCTTCTGTTGGAACAAGATTGGAACAAAACATTAGCCTGAATTGCAATAGGTGGTGTAGTCCGATTCAAAGGTAATAGCTTGAAGGGAGTTTCTGCACTAATAGCATTTTCTACCCAGTGTGTGGATGGAAGAGGAGAAAGATTGATGGATCAGTTATTTGTCATGAGACAGCCAGCACAGCAGTGCAGCGAAAAATGCAGGTTATCCTAGGATGCAGCAGCAAAGCATTTTCATTAGATGTAAAGGTCTGCTTAAGTTGTGTCATGTGTGACATTGGTGAAGTTTCACATGACTGGGCTTCTGGATGGTTGAAAACGGACAGTCAGACTGGAGCTGTTGGACAAGCAGGAGGCAAGAAGATCAAGGGAGGGCCTATCACAGGAGAAGCCTCAGATTCACCTTGCTTGGCTTCTAAAGAAACCCAAATGTTGGAATTTTCCAGGGGAAAAAAAAATCAGGTCATACTGGAAATACTGTAATTTTGCTGTACTAGAGAATGTTTGCTTTTACTTCCTGGAAACATGACAGATACAGATCACAGTGGTGGGGATTATTTTCACAGTTGCTTATATATATATATTCCATGTTTCACCCCAAAACTGTAACACGATCAGTGCCATCAGCATGTTTTCTGAGGAGGACTGCAGTTTGTTGGAAAGAGCGGTGTGATAGAGATTACCTTATTCAGCATCTGTTGAGTTGGTTACAGCGTTTTTCTATTTTCTCTGGTGACAGTCCTCAGCTGCAAGCAATCCCTTACTGCATCCCTGGGTCAGGAAGGAGAGCTTTGTTTTTGAGCAGTAAGAGCAGCGTGAAGCATGAACTGCAGGGTGAATACTGTAAATCTCTTCATTTCATTGTGCCCCTTTAGTAGCTTTGGAAGAGAAAGGAACTCTATTCAGTTTGAATGTTCTGACCTGTTTTTGCTGGCAATGTGTTTCCTTGCTGAAGTCTTTTTGGTTTTATGTGGACTAGACCAATAGCTTGAGGAAGTTATATTTGGTCATGCAGCTGCAGATAGCTTTTTTTAAAACTTCTTCCAAAGAGGGAGCAGGTTTCCAGATGGGTTTGAAGTTCTGCACTCAGATTTACACTGTGTGCGGTTTTCTTACCTAAAAGCTCTGTAAGGCTTAAACAGACCTTGTTCATCAGCATTGTGTGCCTAAGAAGCATGGGCGTGTGGAAAGCTACTCCTTGAAAGTTGATAGGACAGTAACATAAACCAATCTTCCCTTTCAGGCAGATTGAGTCTGGGCAGCACAAACCCTTCATAGTAAGAGCTGCAGAGAGCTCAACTTAGCATCTTTATATGTGGGGACCAACTAAACTCCCTGTTGTTCTAAGGCTGTTCCTTCTCTCCCCAGCCCCCCAGCATAGTTGGTGACAAAGGCAGTACTGAGTGAAGCAAAGCCTTGTGTGTTTTCAGAGAACATGTTCCATGAGCCTCTGTGTCATAGCTGCTATTACAGTAAAGATTTTGCTTACTGTCAGTATGAAATATATAAATTACTCGCTAAATGGAGCAACAGTTCTCATCTGCTTCATTCGAAAACTGAAATACATTCAAGCAAGAGTAATCGTGAGAGAAGGCAATTAAGTGGTGTCTGTGCCTCTGCTGTGGTCTGGTACTTCTAAATGAATTTGAAAGAGAAGCTAACGAGGTGTGAGCCTTTATCCTGAATTTTAGAGTTGGATTTAGGTACTTGGGAGACCTTGTCTCAGGAGTGAAGCATCACATACTGTGTCTGGTGTCACTGTGAAAAACCTCAGCTGTTTGAAGTTGTTCTTAGCTCTCATAGTATGTGTTCTCTTTTCAGCTGCTCTTGGTGTTCAGCAGCCATCGCTGCTTGGAGCCTCTCCTACCATATACACCCAGCAGACGGCACTGGCAGCAGCAGGACTAACTACACAAACTCCAACAAACTACCAGCTCACTCAGACAGCTGCATTACAGCAGCAAGCTGCGGCTGCAGCAGCAGCATTACAGCAGGTAAAGGAGCATTTGCCGTTGATGTACGGTCTTTTAACAGCATAAAACGGGCATTGCAAACCTAAAGCATTCTGGAGAAGAGCAGAATGAGAAGTGATGAGCACTGCATTATAAACATGTTTCGAGTGGGATTTGAAGTGTGATTTTAGGTCTACAGCTTTCAACAGTATTAATCTGCAGAGGTGGGAGTTGTGGCTGTGGAGGTGCTGACTTGTAGCTGTGGAAAGCCTTTTGAGAAAAGGAGTTTTGCTGCACCTCAACTGAGACTCAAGTTCTAAGTATCTTCCATCCATCACTATAAGTATCTTTAATAGCAATTTGCATGATTTCATACTGCGCACTAGGTACAGGGTAGGTGTCAGGCTTAACAAAAGTTTCTGGTTTTGGCTAAAAGATTGCATCCAAGTCCTCTGTAAAGGCTAGGAGTATTTGTTATAGCAGTAATAATATGTTGATACTATTAGACATGTTTTATATAAGCATTGTGAAATGTGAATAGTTTTAGCTAAAATTTGCATAGCAGATAACTTGTATTTGGTATTATTGATGTAATAATACTTCCTGTTTATGAAGTATTCTGCTTTTATCTGTTTCAGCAATATTCACAACCCCAGCAGACTCTCTATAGTGTGCAGCAACAGGTTTGTCAGCTTCTTACTGTGTACATCACAAATGCCTTTTAAATTGATGTTGGCTGTGTGTCTTGTAGGATTTGTCTCCTAAATCATCCTTGTGTGGGAAGTTATTACAGAAACTAAACGATATACTTTTTGTAGCTAGAGAGAGCTCAAAGCTCATAAACTTGGACATGTGTCCAGTATGGAAGCCTGCAAAAATGAGATTTAAAAACACAAACTGTTCCATGTATATACAATTCCTGTTAAACTTTGATCTAAACAGGGCAATGTAATTTAAGTGCTGGAAAGGTACCGTCCAAAAAAGGTCCCTTTTACATTTTGTTATGGTCTTTGAACTTGGTAGGGTTTTGAAAAAGACTAAGGGACATTAACATTACAGGCCTAAAATTCTCCGGCTGCCAAAACTTTTGTTTTGGTGTTGCTATTAGCTTTCATTTGCAAAACCCCCACCATTTCTGCTCCCTGACTAAATCTGCATTTTACAGTCTTAGAATTAAACCACATGAGCACAACTGTATGCTTATGCAAGGTGCTGAAATGATCCAAACTCAAAGGACTATAAATTGACTCAGATTAAGCAAAAACTTTTACTCATAAAAAGGAGGTAAAATTGTACAATTTCCTTAAGCATATAAAATTAATTTATAACTTTATTTATTTTAAGTTGCAGCAGCCTCAGCAGACCCTTTTAACTCAGGTTAGTTTGGTTTTATTGTTTGGTCTTCATCCCCAAACACAGATAATGCAAGAGTGCAAATTTGTGACATCTTGGGTAGTTTAAACTGTAAAATGTTCTCATATGAAAGGACATTTAATTGGCACAGGTTTGTTTTATCCAGATGTTAAAACATGCCTTGGCTTAAAAAATGAATAGCAACCACTCTTCCTTAATCTTGAAGGGAATGTGTGTGTTGAGTACATGATGACTTCTTTCAGTTTGAACTTCAACTGCCCATTGGTTTGGCAGTAGGTAAAAAACTGCAAAAATCCTTCTCTTTGAGAAGGAATTTAAATTTCTGTATTAACAATGTGGTAGCAATGGATAGAGAGGTTTAAAAAGGATCTTGCTGAGCTCAACAGACTTAAAATATGCAACTGTTTAGTACAATCTTGTAAACATGCTTAAAAAAGGTTAAAATAGGTTACTTAACTATGTTCTCTTACTGCGTTCTGCTTTCATTAGAAGGCAAGAATGTGAATTGTTGAGTTAGGAAAGAGTTCATGCTAGCCTCAGCCTTTAGTGACTTCTAACACTGCAGTGGGGATTAAATGAAGAATAATCACTAAGCACATACTCCTAGCAAAGTCAAGAGGAACTGGTCTCCTGTTCAGGTCCACTGTATGAGTTAGCTGTAAAGAGTAATTCAGGCTTCACTTATTTCCAAGGCAATGTGTGTATTTTGGGGACGCTGACTTTTTTACAAGTAAATTATAAACAAAGCCAGTCTTCTTCAAAGCAGGGAAAAAGTAATCTCAAAGCACCCCCAACCAACCAACCAAAATGGAAAGCCCCACATCAAGAACCAAAAAACCTCCTACCCTCCGCAAGTCTCTGTTCTAGACATGTAAACTCCTGTCTACATGGGTAAGGGAACTGCTCCTTATAGGTGTGTCAGTTGGTTACAAGATTTACAGTTTTACTTCATTTTGCTTACAGCCAGCTGTTGCGCTACCTACCAGTCTTAGCCTGTCTACTCCTCAACCAGCAGCCCAGATAACTGTTTCGTACCCAGCACCCCGATCAAGTCAACAGCAAACCCAGCCACAAAAGCAGCGTGTCTTCACTGGAGTGGTTACTAAACTACATGATACGTTTGGATTTGTGGATGAAGATGTCTTTTTTCAGCTTAGGTAAGATGTAAATACTTGCCTGCAGATGCACTGTGTGATACCCTTACTAAATAAAGGTTTAGGTTATTGAATTTTAATTCTGTGACTCTGCTGAGAGCGCCTGCAGTTAGTATATGTTTACTGTCGACACTGAAAGTCAGCTGGGCAGATAAGTAAATAGACTCTAGATCAGTTATTTTTTGCAAATTCTTAAACAAAACTCAAAGCTGGGAGATTCTGCAGATATTAAGCTCCTTATAATAACGAAATTGCTGAACTTTGAGTGATTAAGTGCATGTAATTTGCTGTCTCCCTATCTTAACTCAGTAATGTTTAGCAAACTTTTGCTTTTGGGCCACAGACAGGAGTTAAATTCGTGTGTGTAATGCAGACTGAAGCAGAAGCAGCTTACACTGAATTCAGGGATAGAATCTATTTCTGGAAGCTTTTTTTAAATGTAACATGCATGTGTAAAACTAGCTCAATAAGACTCTCACAGTACATTTTCTGAAATGTTTGCAGTGCTGTTAAAGGAAAGACACCTCAGGTGGGTGACAGAGTTCTGGTGGAAGCTACTTACAATCCTAATATGCCATTCAAATGGAATGCACAAAGGATCCAGACGCTTCCAAATCAGGTATGTGGGATTACCCCAGTCTTATTGGAACGGGCTGCATCTAGTTTAAGCTCACTTAAAACTTGTTTTTCTCTCCTATTAGAATCAAACACAGGCTCAGCCATTACTGAAAACACCTCCAGCAGTTCTTCAGCCTATTGCACAGCAAACTGCATTCAGTGTTCAGGCACAACCCCAGCCACAGTCCTTGTTGCAGGCGCAGATATCAGCAGCTTCGATCACACCTCTGCTTCAGACACAGCCTCAGCCGTTGCTGCAGCAGCCCCAGCAGAAAGGTGCTCCTCCATGCCCAAAACTTACCATGGTCCTTCTGGTACTTTGTGTGTGGTTTGGTTTTTTGGTTTGGTTATTTGGGTTTTTTTTATGAGTCAGATGACTGAAGATCATAGTTGACATGTTATGGAAGGAACCCAATAGAATTTTCCATTTGAATATGTCTTCCTGCAGCTGTATGCAAGGCACATTGTTTGCTGTAGCTCACAAATCATCTGGCCTGTGAAGTCCCCATGGACTTCTGTTCATTATCAAATGTCATCATTTGAAAGGAAGTTCTTTTCATTATGATGCTTTTCACAGACAAGTTGGGGAGCTGAAAGTATTAATGGCAGTGTAGTTCTTTAGCATCTTCTGGAGTGTTGAACAAGATTGGGTTTCACACAGGGATGTTACAACTGTTCCCCTAGTTGTGTTACTTCAGTCAGACAAGTTGGCACCTGAGAGAAGGAACAAAGATGGCAAATCTAAAACAAAGGTGGTTGTGGGATCGCTTGAACTTTGCATGGCTGAAGAATCAATAATAGAATTGATAAAAAGATAAAATTGAGGCTTGCCTTACCCACAGAAGAAGTGAGGGATGGGGAACTTTAGCTATTACCTAAGCAGAACTGTTTTGGATAAATGCTTGTTACAGTGTGGTTAGACCTAATCATTGGGTTTTAGGAACATTTACTCCTTTTAGTATTCTCTCCATTTGAGAGAGAAGTGTGTGCTGGGGGATTGATGGAGTAGTATAGTAAAACTATTTAAGTTCTTGGTGTTTTTTCCCTATTATGAGTTAATCTTACACATTTTTATTTCAGGTGGTTTGTTACAGCCCCCTGTCCGTCTAGTATCCCAGCCTCAACCAGCTCGAAGATTAGACCCACCATCTAGATTTTCTGGCAGAAATGACAGAGGAGGAGACCCTATGCCAAACCGAAAGGATGACAGGAGGTATATTGTAGAAGACTAGACTATAATCAAAGTATTCCATAAAGACCTGACTTCAAAACTGAGCTGAGCTGCTCCAGAGTGAATCATTGATACACACAAATGGCTTTGCCTTCAGATGTTAGCCAAGAGTTCTTTAAATCTGAAATGAAGGAATTGCATAGTTAGTTTCTCTTATAAAGAGAGTGTGATGAAACATACCATGAAGAATTTCTCTCATTTTTGAGTACTCTCTGACAGGTTTAACTTCAGTTTTGCTATAAGCCATTTTGTGTTGCCAGCATGCAAAAGTCTTTCTATTCTGTGTGTGTTTTTAAGCCGTGAAAGAGAACGAGAGAGACGTAGGTCCCGGGAAAGATCACCCCAGAGAAAACGCTCCAGAGAGAGATCACCAAGACGAGAGAGGGAAAGGTCACCCCGAAGACCACGACGCGTTGTTCCTCGTTACACGGTTCAGTTTTCCAAGTTTTCATTGGACTGGTATGTTTGTAGTACAAGATGTTAATTGTGGGCACAGATTGTTGCAAGCTGTGTCAATGCACATGGGTGTAGTGAGTGTTAAATGATTGTCTTAACTTTAGAGAAAGATCAAACATGTAAGAGCTGAAACCCTCGTATGATAAACTTTTTCTAGATTCTATGTTGGTTTTGAATATTACTGCAAAATAACTCTATAAGTGGGTTTAATGAATATTGTGTAATATGCAGGCACCTTTATCAGAACAGCATTTAGTAGATACTTGTTTTTAAACTTCAGTCTGTGATGCTTTAACTCACATGTATTGCTTTTAAAATGTTGGTTTATAGCGTTAAATATACAGTGGTTGTATTTCCAATTAATACATCTCTTAATTCAGTGCTTATTGATGGTTCTTTTATTGTTGTTGTTTATTTCAGCCGTAGCTGTGATATGATGGAGCTGAGGAGGCGTTACCAGAACTTGTATATCCCAAGCGATTTCTTTGATGCTCAGTTTACATGGGTGGATGCTTTTCCTATGTCTAGACCATTTCAGCTGGGCAACTACTGTAATTTCTATGTAATGCATAGAGAAGTAGATCCTATAGATAAGAACGCAGCTGTCCTTGATCCACCTGATGCTGATCATCTATACAGTGCAAAGGTTTGTACAGATTTTCAGTGTTACAACTAGGTATTAGAAATTTTCTTCATTACAAGACGGGAAAAGTTAGTTTAACTGAAGTTAAAATACTCTGCAGCTAGTTAAATAAAATACAGCTTTTTTCACTAAAAGAGCTAGTTCAAAGAATCGGGACTGAAATTCAGTTTGGTTTTCTGTTACTATAGCTGTACTAGAGGACCCCCTTTCTCCCTTTTAGGGTCCCTTCTGTGCAGTTGGTGTTTTCTCGTTAAGTGATACTTTCTTTCAGGTTAATCTTTATTTTGATGATAGTAGATTGAACGTACTGGGCTTTGCTGAATGCCAAAACAGCTGTAGTGGCATATAAAAGACCTCAGTGTCAAAATGTCTTCCTAAAACCTGTTCCACTAAAAAGCTTCTTTCATTAAGATGGGTCTCAGCTTTCCAGGTCAATCTTTTGTGAAAGTATATCACATAAAGATGAGTCTAGAAACAAAGCTGCCTTTAACCCCCTATTTCCAGAAGACTTCATTTACTTGCTTTCTGCATATAAAAACTGACACCTTGACTCAAGTGTGAGGCATACTGTTTTTTTCATTTGGGTGACGCAGAACAAGACCCCTCTTTGAAAAAATGCGTTCAGTAACAGGACAGCATCCTGTTTCATTATAGTAAGTTGGATAGGTGGTTATAATTTGACTGGGCTGACAGGATGCAGATGAGTGTGCTGAGACTCCAGAGGAAGTTGAGGCAAGAGACGAGCCTGCCTTGGTAGATGAGGATTGGGTTATGGGTAAGTTGAGCAAACTGGATGTGCACAAATCCGTGGGCCCAGATGGGATGCACCCGCGTGTGCTGAGGGAGATGGCGGAAGTCATTGCTAGGCCGCTCTCCATCATCTTTGCTAGGTCCTGGGGAATGGGAGAGGTGCCTAGGGACTGGAAAATAGCAGATGTTACCCCAATCTTTAAAAAGGGAAAGAAGAAAGACCCAGGTAACTATAGACCGGTCAGCCTCACCTCCATCCCAGGAAAGGTGATGGAAGAGTTCGAGAGGCTGTATCCAGGCACAGCAAGGACAGGAGGGTCATTAGGGACAGTCAGCATGGCTTCACAAATAGAAAGTCCTGCTTGACCAACCTGATAGCCTTTGATGAGGGCATAACCAGGTGGATAGATGACGGCAGAGCAGAGGATGTGTCTGTCTTGACTTGACTAAGGCATTTGACACAGTCTCTCACAGCATCCTTGCAGCCAAACTAAGGCCGTGTGCTCTAGATTTTCTGGTAGTGAGGTGGATTGTGAACTGGCTACAGGTTACAAGCCAGAGAGTGGTGGTCAATGGGACAGAGTCTGGTCGGAGGCCTGTGTATAGTGGAGTGCCCCAGGGGTCGGTGCTGGGACCAGTCTTGTTCAATCTATTCATTGATGACTTGGATGAGGGATTGGCATGCACTGTCAGCAAGTTTGCTGATGACACAAAGCTGGGTGGTGTCGCCGACACCCCCGCAGACTGTGCTGCCATTCAGTGAGATCTGGACAGGCTGGAGAGCTGGGCTGAGAAAAATGTAATGAAGTATCACAAGGGCAGTGTAGAGTCTTGCATTTGGGCAAGAACAACCCCAGGTACCAGTATAGGCTGGGGACTGGCCTGTTGGAGAGTAGTGTAGGAGAAAAGGACCTGGTGGTCCTGGTGGCCAGCAGGCTGACTATGAGCCAGCAATGTGCTGTTGTCGCCAAGAGGGCCAACAGCATCCTGGAGTGGATCAGAAGGGGAGTGGTTAGCAGATCAAGAGAGGTTCTCCCCTTCTACTCTGCCCTGGTGAGACCACACCTGGAGTATTGTGTCCAGTTGTGGGCTCCTCAGTTCAAGAGGGATGTGGAGCTGCTGGAGAGGGTCCAGGCATAGGGCAACGAGGATGATGAAGGAGGTGGAGCACCTCCCTTATGAGGAGAGGCTGAGGGAGCTGGGTCACTTTAGCTTGGAGGAGACTAAGGGGTCACCTCATTAATGTGTATGAATATTTGAAGGGTGAGTGTCAGGAGGATTGGAGCCAGGCACTTCTCAGTGTCATCTAGTGATAGGACGAGGGGCAGTGGTTGTAAGCTGGAACATAGAAGGTTCCACATCACTATGAGAAGGATCATCTTCACAGTTGAGGGTGACGGAGCACTGGAACAGGCTGCCCAGGGGGGTTGTGGAGTCTCCTTCACTGGAGATGTTTCAGACCCACCTGGTTGTGTTCCTGTGTGACTTGGTCTAGGTGATCCTGCTGTGGCAGGGGGATTGGACTGGATGATCTTTGGAGGTCCCTTCCAGTCCCTAATGATTCTGTGAGTATGTTGCGATTATGACGAAATTGAAGGAGTCATTTATTGAGCCTGGAAATGTTCTTGGTGCCCTTTTTGGTGTATTTGGCATGTAGTGGTGGCAGGCAAAGCATGGTGCTTTCATGTGCTTGCAGCCTATTTTACCTTTTTTTTTTAGTAAGCTCACGCATTGCGACTGCATGGGACAGAGGGAAATTGGTCCTTGGCAGATATTTTAACTCACAGTTCTACCATGATATTTTAGTCTTACTTGTTCCGACATTTTTGGTGACATTAAGGAAAAAGTAGTGGTGTTGGCAAATAGTGATTGTTGTTTACCAGTCATAATAGGAGACCTTTACAAGGCTGATCTGACTTACACGACAGGTGATGTTGATGGCTAGTCCTAGCATGGAAGATCTCTATCACAAGTCATGTGCCCTGGCTGAAGATCCCCAAGAGCTTCGTGATGGATTTCAGCATCCTGCTAGACTTGTAAAGGTAAATATACCTCAGTGCCAGTCACTTGTGGCAACAGAGGTTGGTTATTGAGATTTAAAATATTTGTCAGTAAGGAAAAAGTTTGTAGGCAGCTAAACGACAACTTTTGTTTTTGCTGTGAGGGAGCCTAGTTTATGTATCGGAGTTTTCCAGGTTATAGGACTTCTGTCTTCAACAAAGTAGTAGATACAAGAGTAGAACTTAGGTTAATTATATTTGGATAAAGGTGTTCATTATGTAAGAATTACATTTTTTTAGACTTTATGTGGAAGTACTTAGACTTTTTTTTAAGGGCTCAGCTGTGAAGAGAATACAAATGAAGGAACAGTTAACTAACCATTGTATGCTGAACAACCTATGAGTGCTGTGGTGTTTCAGGGCAACAGACTTGTTTTCCAGTTGAACTCCATCTTTAAAGGAGAGTATTGCAATTTATAGGTGTGATGCTCTTGCGGTGCTTTGCAACCTTGCTTTATCACTTTTAATCGGGAACGTGTGCAACTCTGTATTGGAGTTAAGACACTACTGAAGTGTTAGTATCTGTTTGTCTTTTGTGTTTAGAATGCATTTAATTGCAAAGGAACAAGCCTATACCAGTAAGGAAACTGAAGGGAAAGTCTTGCAAACAAGAATGAGTGATGATGTTTTAAACCTATTCCATTGCTGAAATTATGTGTGGAAAAAAATAACTGAACTCTTTCTTGACAGACTTTCATTTTCAAAATAATCTGACAGTTTACTCATGGATTTCAGTATGTGTTGTGAAATGTTCTTTGTGTTTTGGCAAAATGATACTACCTCCAGCAGGGGAACATTCAGAAGACTCTCTTTGTCTAGTTTTTAGTGGGTATGAAAGGCAAAGATGAAGCTATGGCTATTGGAGGACACTGGTCCCCATCACTGGATGGACCTGATCCAGAAAAGGACCCTTCTGTGCTGATAAAGACGGCTATTCGTTGTTGCAAGGCTCTTACAGGGATTGACTTAAGTGTGTGCACACAATGGTAAGTACTGTCCTGCAAAGCACAATACCTTCTAGAAAAACTTGTCTCTTACCAGGCGTTTAAAAAACAAGATGGAAACCCCTCTTTGTCGGCCGCTGTTGGTAGCGCAGGTAAACTACGCAAAGGCTGTTGTTTTGTAATGAGCTTGATTGGTGCCAACTGTGCTGAGTACTGCATTAAGAACTAATTACACATTCTGGATTTATTTGGATGTGGTATGCTGTAATTTTTTAATGAATGTGTGTTGAAAATATTTTTCATTTTGTGTATAGCTGGAGAAGATCGTCAAGAGAACTTCATTTCATTATTCTTTTGTTATAAATAAATAGCTGTTCACTACATAGCCATATTTTCTCTTGGTGGGGTTCTCTCCGGTCTTAACGCTCACTACAGCTTTACTAATGCCAGGGAAGTCCTTTGTAGGCTAAAATTAAACTACTTCAGCCCCTTTTGTTTCTGCGTTAAACCTTAGCGTGCTAAATGACAAGAAAGAATTCGGTTGGTTTTCTTCCTTTTCAGTTGTGATACATTTTTCCAGATGTGCCAAAAGAGAAAATATGGCTTCCATAATTTTTTTCTTTAGATAAACTTCAAGGTCTTGCAGGAAAGTTTCTTTACTTGATGTGCTACAAGTGATCTAGGCTCTTTTAAATGTATTGTAGAATTTTTTTTCCAACATGCTTCTTCCCTTGCGACAGGTACCGTTTTGCAGAGATTCGCTACCATCGCCCTGAGGAGACCCACAAGGGGCGTACAGTTCCAGCTCATGTGGAGACAGTGGTTTTATTTTTCCCGGATGTTTGGCATTGCCTTCCCACCCGCTCAGAGTGGGAAACCCTCTCCCGAGGATACAAGCAGCAGCTGGTCGAGAAGCTTCAGGGTGAACGCAAGGAGGCTGATGGAGAACAGGCACTGAACGCTAATCCCTTTTTCTATTTCTGCTTCTCACAGGCGCAGGAACACAGGCACAAAATGCACACCACATACTACACCACATACATACACAGGAGGAACATAACTGGTAACAATGACTGGTAAACCAGCTTTCAGCAGTGTAGTGGATGTTGGTTTTTATTTTTATTTCAGCTAGTTCACTGACTTTAAGTGTGTATGCTGATATCACAGATGGAATTAAATTGTGCTTACGATGCGCAGAAAATTCTTCACCATAGATGTAGTTGCTGGAATCTGGGACCAGTTGTTGAGTGAGATGCAGTTTATGAATAGCTGTCTTTAAACATTTTGCCATTTTCTAAAATTTCTAAATTCTCTCTTGTGGCCAGTCCTAATTGTGTTATTTGAAATTGGACAAGCACTAGTCTGAAACATCTGAATTTCAGGCCACGTGGCTGATCAACATCTTGGAATAAGGGAAGGTCCGACTGAACAAAGAATAATTTTGGGGATTCAGAACCTGGGGGATGATCACACACTGTGTGGTTAGTGGAGACCAACAGTGTCTGTGTAACCCCGATACTCTTCGTGGTGTTGCTTATCACCCTTTTGTGTTCCACAGATCTGGCTTGTATTGGCTGAGAGACACTGTGATCATTTATAAAGTGGTAGAATGTGTGTGTGGACTTGTCGAAATAATAACTTTAGGAGAAGACTGTCTGAAACAGTTGTGACCTTGCACAGATCAGCAACAGAATTTAAAAAATAACTGAAATGCTTTCAAGCTTTCTGAATGATAATTTCTAAATTTTATTTGTCAGGATGAAGAGGAGAAAGATGATGGGGAAGCTAAAGAGATCTCTACACCTACACACTGGTCTAAACTGGATCCAAAAACAATGAAGGTAACTAACACTTTTGTTAGAATTTTAATTCCATTTTTAAAGCATGACGCAAAATATTCCCTTAACTGAGAAAAAAAGAAACTTTAGGAAGGTTTTGCTGATTTTCTAGGTATTAAATATGATATCGCAGTATGCAAGTTGTGACTCCTGGGTTTAGTAAGTGAAATGCAGCCATTTGAAACTCTGAGACTTTTGACCTTCGTATGATTGAAGACTCACAGACGTGACACATTAGCTGGAGAATTAAAGTTTTGCAGTAACCCCCAAGCTGAAATGCTTACCTGTTAGTTTAAAAAGGCAGTAATTCCACAAAAATGTCAGGAAACATAATAAAATGCTTCTTTGAAAGGAATAATAATAATGAACATTTTTACTACAGGAAAAAAATACTCTCTGCCCCTCTGAAAAGTTCCTCCAGATGAGATTGAAGCAAACACAAGTTTAAAGTGACGTAATGTAAATATGGTGAAATATTAGTGCATTTCAGTACAGATTTTAAAAATGCATGTGATTTTTCAGTGCTCCTAGTTTTCACTCCAGGTAGTAATCAAATAAATTTTCTGCTAATGAAATGCTTTACACTGTCACTGTTCGATACGACTTACACAGGTTTTATTTACCAGGTAAATGACCTTCGCAAAGAATTAGAAAGTCGAACCCTTAGCTCTAAAGGACTGAAATCTCAGTTGATAGCTCGACTGACAAAGCAGCTGAAAGTAGAGGAACAAAAAGAAGAGCAAAAGGAACTAGAGAAGTCTGAGAAAGAAGAAGAGGAAGAGGAGGATAGGAAATCTGAAGATGACAAAGAGGTTAGGATTTGGAAATATTTGGTTTAAGTCCTGTTAAATATACATAAATAAAACTCTGTCAATAACATTTATATAGATAAATATATGTAAGTATAATGAGTGCAGGAATATGCCTAGTTGTTTCGGGATTTTGTAGTTCTCAGGTGACTACACTGGAAATTCCTGCTGTAATTTGACCTTTAGAATTGGAACGAAATCTTGGTGAGTTTCCATTTCCGAGTATCAGCAAAGTTGACTGACATGCATTAAGGGTGTCCGAAGTAACATCAGACCTCAAACATAAGAAAAAACAACACCCAAACTCCTGAGAAAAAACTGCTTGACAGCACTTTGTGAAGATCTTTTAAACCTACGTCGAAAGCAACTGCTGCAATTATATTGGCTCTCAGTGGCACACAGGCCCTGAGGAATTACTGCGGAAGTGGGTGGAAGGCAGGTTTCAGTCTCTAAGAGTGGAGAGTAGTGTGTCTCAAAGTCAGGTTTCCTTGTGTGGCTAATGGTTTGCTTAGGTTTGTTTTCCCTGGGACTGTGAAGCTTACATTTTTGCTCGTGGATAAACTTCCTGTGTACTGAAGTTTCTGGGGTTATGCAGTTGGTGGTTTCAGTACTGCTGCTTCTGTTTTGCTGTTTCGCGAGGGTGAATGAGATCTGTGCAGTAAGGCCAGAGCTCAGACACAGAAAATGCACATGAATGCTGGGGGAAAGTATTATGTGTTAGCTGCTTTTGTTTATTACCTGCTAACCAGTGTGGGATGATCTGAAATTCTGTACATCTGTGTAACCTTGTGGAGGGGGGAGCAAAACCCAGGTACTTGCTAATGTACTGTCAGCTGCTGCCTTCTCTCACAGCTTGGATGAGCTCTACCTGTATTTGGGCTCCTTGACACAACTTTCTTTGAGAATAGGGGAAAGAACTTTGGTTGCACTTGCAGTTTTTAAAGATCACAAGCTCTGTCGTGACTTTTTTCCATAGTCCTAGTACTTTAATATTTCTCTCTTGGCAAGCAGTTACCTGTTTGGTATGTTAGATTTTTAACTTTTTGTTTGATTTGCATTAGTTATTACCTGTTGGGATTGTGTTTCCTGTAATAAAGGAGCCAAGTCAGTTGCCATCTGGCAATGGTTAAAGCTGTGTTGGGTATTTTTTAGGAACATGAAGTATGAGTAAGAGCTTATTGTATGGTTCTAAAAACACCCCTAAACAAACAAAAGACACCCGCCCACCCAGGAGCACTGGCTGCTCACATGCCATTCTTTAAGGTTAAATACCTCAAGTCCTTCTAGTGTCACAGGAATGTGCTGTGGTTAGCACCATAAGAGACTAGTAAGGTACTTGCTCTGTGGGCTAAACAGCACTGTGTGTCCTGCATTGTGTTGCTCAGTTCTCCTAGGTGAGCGTTGGCAGCGGACACAACGCGTGTTCTGGAAATTCTGGTCTGTCTGCTGTATTCAGCAGCTAAAGCTTTCTTTTGCTTTCTTCAAAGTAGTGACATCTAAAGCTACGTAGGCTGAAACCTGACGTTTGGAGCGTGCTGTATGGGGTTTTTATGCTGCTTTTTAGGAAGAGGAACGAAAGCGCCAAGAAGAAATGGAGCGTCAGCGGCGAGAGAGACGATACATCTTGCCTGATGAGCCAGCAATCATTGTACATCCAAACTGGGCAGCGAAGAGCGGGAAGTTTGACTGTAGCATTATGTCTCTCAGTGTTCTTCTAGACTACAGATTAGAAGATAATAAAGAACATTCCTTTGAGGTAATTTAGCTCTGCTACTTACAGTTAGCCATTCCTGAGTCTGTTTAGTTCTGCATGGTGTCCGCCGTGTTCCTACATTGCAAAAGTTGATGGCAGCATGCTTGTTGAAAACTGTCCTGTCTGTGGCGCGTGATTTATAGCAGTACGGTCACTGTATGATATCGAGATAAAATGCTCAGGTTTTCAGGTGTGGAACTGAGTTTATAATTCATACATCTAGTCTAGGTCCTAATCTACTGTGGTACAGGAAAGAAGCATTTTTATTAAATTAAGCTCTCCGTATTCAAAGCAGGTAGTAATAATATGGTGATCTAAAACCTTTTGTCAGTTCTCTTCTTGTTTTTTTACGTGCAGGTATCATTGTTTGCAGAACTTTTCAATGAAATGCTTCAGAGAGATTTTGGTGTCAGAATTTACAAAGCACTGATTTCACTCCCAGAGAGGGAGGACAAAAAAGACAAGAAAAGCAAAAAAGATGAGAAAAAAGAAAAAAAAGAAGAAAAGGATGATGAAACAGATGATCCGAAACCAAAGAGGAGAAAATCTGGAGATGACAAGGACAAAAAAGACGACAGAGATGAAAAGAAGGTCTGCAGCTTGCTCATGTGAAGTATTACCCTGCATGGATCAATGTTAAACTTTTTCTGTTTAAATTTTACTGCATTGCTGCCAAAAGCTCAGGTTGTGTAGTGTTAATTCATCCATTTGACTTACTGATCTTTTTTAATATGCTGCAATCATATTCAGTACTTTAGAAATTTTACAGGTCTATTTTAACACTTGGTTATACCGCAGATTTTGAGGGGAAGGTTTAAGTACTTAAGTGTAAACAAAAGCAGCTTTTGCATAAGTGGTAGGGAAGTTTTTACCTTCCTGTTCTTCAGTTTTGGCTGGATAAAGTTTTAGGAACTTCTGTTGCAGAGGGAAGATAAAAGGAAAGATGATTCCAAGGATGAAGAAGAACCTGAAGATGACAATAATCAAGAAGAGTACGATCCAATGGAGGCAGAAGATGCAGAAGATGAAGATGAAGGTATCTTGAATTATTAATTCTGCGGCTTCCAGAAGTTTTCTTTATTGCCACTGAATGTGTTCTTTCAAGCTGGAGAATGCACCTAAACTAGGCAAATGAAAATTGCATTATTAGACTAATTTTATTTTAGTAATTCTAACCAGATCTCCCAAAAACCTGAGTGCTGTTGTGCCAGGCACTGTATGAGCGTGGTTACTATCAACTGGCTGTGGTAGCCCAGAGCAAGGCGTGCGTATACAAGTGGTTTCATTTTTTTCAGAATGCAGACCACTCACAACTCCCACTGAAGTCAGTAGGAGATGTGAGTATTCAGCACCTCTGAAAAACCAAGCCACTTCTAAGTGCCTGCCTTGCTGTTCCTCAGTTCTGAAATGTCACCCTGCTTTTATTGGGCCAGAACAGTGTGGGGTGTTCTTCGCATAATGTGAAATGAGGAGCTGATCTGGTTTTGGGTAGAAGAAATGGGGAGAGGGGCTGGGAAACTTTCCTGTTCCCAAGAAGCAGCAGGAGAACTTGTCTTTCTTGCTCAGAGATTCAGAGGGGCATTAGACATGGTGTGCACTCTTCAGTTTCTACCTTTTTTGGGGGTTTTACCCGTTTGTGGAGAGTTTTTGCAAGAGATGTGGCTTTTGACTGCTTAGCTATTGCATTTGCAGCATTTTTAGTTCTCTTTTTTGGCAGAGTTTTGTGCCAGCCTTAAAACAATTACTGCTAATCATCTATGGTTTACAAAATAATTTGCTCATGATCTGGCTGTGAAAGCACCCTAGGCTTTTCTGTTGGGAACAAGTGCTGTTACTTCCCATAATCTGTCCTTCTGCCGTTCCCAGTCAGAGTTGCTGGGATAACAGTTCAACATGCCACGGGTGTGCAGGAGAAAGCTTGTGGTTCTCAACTGTGCACAGATAGACAGATGTGAAAATCCCCTACATATCACACTTAGCAAGTTGCGTGATCTGTAACTTCATACGTTTAGGATCTAAATCACTGAATCAGTATCTCACTCAGATATGAGTATAAATACTTGTGTGTTTAATGCTTTTAATTGCATAGTTGATGTGGGGTTTAGGATGTAGTACTGACAGCATGTAGGATACTGATTTTTTCCTGATAGGAGTAACCACAGCTGAATGCAGACTTTGCCAAGCTTCCTTCGGGAGGCCGCTTACATGGGGATTGTGGTGGAACTTACGTCCTAGGTCACGTTTGTTTCAGCTCTTCTTTTCCGAAATATAGGTAGGGAAATAATAAATGGATTCTAAATGAGAGCAGAGAAAAACCGAAAGCGAACACGACTCGTGTAAATTGCGCCTTTTGTTACTTTTCCATGAAATATTTTCATCTCAGCTGTCCGAGAGTTTGTGAACCTTCTTAATGGACATGTGCATTTTGAGGTAATGGTTATAGAACTGTTTGCTGGGGGTGTGTTGAATTTTCTTTCTGTTTTGCAGACCGGGATGAAGAGGAAATGAACAAGCGGGAGGACAGAAGAGAGGGAAATAGGCATTGTAAAGAGAGGTCTTCTAAAGATAAAGTAATTAACACCTTTCCTAACCTCTGTGTTCAAGCTTGTTAGAAGTGTCCTGATTAGAATGTCACTCTGATTTCTACTTGCTCTCCTTGAAAACCTACTTGCTCTCCTTGATTCCTTCAGCACTTCTGGAGTATCAAGTATATAGAGGTTCGGGGGCATGTGACAGCTTTGGATGAGGTGCTTACAACCTACTTCCACTTACAATTCAAAGTTCATTGGGTGAAAGGTGCTGGAAAAAGTTTCTTGCGTGAGACACTGATCTGCCTGAAGGACACGAGGACGAAGGCTGTGTGTGCACATAAGAGGCAGAGGGTTGGATTATTTTCATCCATTACTTTCAACTGCTTATTTGTAAGAAAAGCAGAGGCTTCGTTTGGTTAAGAAGTTGGATTTTCAGTAGTGAAACTTGGAATTGTGATTCTGCAGGGAAGAATGCTTTTTGTGTCGGGAGGAGCCAGTGTCTCACCTCAGCTTAAGGAACAGTAGCAGTTTCATTTGTTACACTTTATCCTGCGTTGGTGAGGAACGTTAAAAAGCAGTGGTCCTGATTCTCTTTATTTTTTCCTTCAAGGAGAAATAGGAGATGTAGGACTGGGAATAATGGAAAAATACAGTCTGCAAAACTGCTGTCGCTGTGAGAGCTGGATGTGTATGGGGATGCCATGTTCTTACTGTGCACTAAAAATGCAGGGGATGTTTACTGTTCCTAGTTTACTTAAGTTATTTCTTCAAAGTTTTTACATGTTAGCATGAACTAAAGGAGAGTGACTGCTAGATGTTATTGTGCATTGGGCTGTAATTCTTTTAAATATTTAGAAGACTTAATTACATGCCATAAATAACAATTATAACTAACATTTACCTACTGAGCTCAAACATATTAATCACTTGACTGAAAGTACGATAATGTTAACAGAGGAGAACTTTGAACTGAAAAAATTGGGCGTTTTTAATGACTTAGGGGAAAATATTCTTTTCAATTCCTAATGATCCCATAATGAATTCTCTCTAGGAGAAGGACAAGACACAGATGGTAACTGTTAATAGGGATCTTCTGATGGCTTTTGTTTATTTTGATCAAAGTCATTGTGGATATCTTCTGGAGAAGGACGTGGAGGAGATACTGTATACTCTTGGACTGCATCTGTCACGTGCTCAGGTACTGCAATAGAAATCTCTTTGAAAATATTCTGAAGGCTGTTGCCCTGATCTTTATGGGGATATAGTTTCATATTAGCCATTAAATACTATTTTAACCTTTGTTGGAATGAAAAGTGCATGTATTTTTTGTCTCAAGATTCTATCCTGGTGTCTTTCTTAGCTTGATTTTAAGCCTCGGAATGCAAAAGTTCAAAGAACTGAATTTCTCTTTAAGTTTTTCAAGTGAAAACAGTCTTACTTAGATAATGTTTATGTGTCAAGTAACACCCTGTGTCTTTCCTTGGCTGCTTCAGGTCAAGAAGCTACTTAATAAAGTAGTGCTTAGAGAATCATGCTTTTACAGAAGACTAACAGATACGTCAAGAGATGAAGAAAACCAAGAAGATTCTGAAGAGCTACCAGAAGATATGTTAGGTGGTTTGTTAATGTTTTTTAATGTCACAAACTTCCAGAGACTTGTTTCTGTGCTGGCGTTGAAGATTGTTCTGAGATACTTGCTTTCTTGTAGAAACTAATTCAGGTTTGGAGGGAACCTGCCAGTAAGTAAATTCTGTGCTGTTCATGAATTTCTGGCTTCCAACACTTCTTGTTGGATTTATAGGACAAAATTTAATATCCTGGAATGGGAAGGAGGACAGAGGTTCATGCTGAATATTGATGCACAGTGTTTCTCATTCACGACAGTTTTGTAGCCAGGAGGGAGGATCAGGGCTGTAGGTTGTGGAACAGAACAGTCTTGATTTTTGAAGACAAAGTACTGCAGAAAGAGGTACAGAAGAAAGTTGTGGAGAAGTGTGATCTTTTTTGGGGGCAAGGAGAAAGGAGAGAAAAGTGAGGGCTGAAGTTGAATCTATCTTTTTTTTTAAGAAGTTTTTGAGATTAATCACTAGAAATTAAAAGTGACAGAATTATTATTTCCTTATGCTACTTAATCTCATACAGGAAACAGACTACTGTTACCATCACCAACTATAAAACAAGAATCAAAAGCCGCCGAAGAAAACGTTGGCCTCGTTGTGTACAACGGAGCTATGGTGGACGTTGGGAGTCTTTTGCAGAAGCTGGAGAAGAGTGAAAAAGTGCGGGCAGAGATAGAACAAAAGCTTCAGTTACTAGAAGAAAAAACAGGTGGGCATGACTTTGAAGGTGCTGCTTACAAGGGCGGTAGATGCTAAGATTTTTTAAGTGGACAGATCTCTTCAAGTAATATTTGGGTCTAAATTTCTTAGCTGTCTGTTTACCATAAACCTCTGGTTTCTATTTCTCAAGCGTTTTGAACTTACCCTCCAACTGCTAGTGAGTGTCATTATCACCATGTGGACATGCTCTTATGTTTTCTAATCAATTTGAATGTAACTTCCAAAGGTAGTTAGACTTGAGCATTAGCAAATGGGAATGCAATGCAGTTTTGAATGTTATTTAAAAATTACTAGTTATGGTGTTAGCATGTAAGTAGAACATGAGGGTGGTATTGACAGTGACGGGCTTGTTTGTTTTTCTCCCCAAGATGAGGATGAAAAGACTATACTACAGCTGGAGAATTCTAACAAAAGTTTATCGATGGAACTTAAAGAAGTGAAAAAGGACCTTGGTCAACTGCAAGAAAACTTGAAGATCTCTGATGATAAAAAATTGCAATTTGAGGGTCAGCTGAACAAGACAATCAAAAATTTAGCTACTGTTATGGATGAAATACAGTGTGTTCTCAAACAGGTTAGAGTTGCTTAATTCCATTTTTTACTGTTGTGTGCAAGCTTCCTGTTGACTTAATTATCACTACAAGAACTTCAGAACAAAAAGGAATTCTCAGATCAGAGCAGTAGTATTTTAACATCACAGAGTGGCAGAAGTTGGAAATTACCTCTGGAGATGATTAGTCCCATCCCCATGCTATAGCAGATTCATTCAGAGCAGGCTGCACAGGATCATGTCCAGGAAGGTTTTGCATTATCTTCAGAGAAGGAGATTTGACAGCCTCTCTGGGCAGCTCTTCTAGTGCTCTGTCACCCCCAAAGTAGAAATATTTTAGCTTATGCTTGGTGAAAGTTCCTGTGTGTTCCAGATCGTGCCTCTTGACCTGTTTTTGGGCACCTCTGGGCTCATCCATTTGATCCCCACCCGTTAGGTATTGACAAGCATTTATGAGAACCCCTCTCACCCTTCAGACTAAACAGACCTAGATCTGTCTGCCTTTCCTCATAATAATGATGCTCTGCTCTCCGTGTTCTTTGTAGCCTACACTGGACTCTCTCCAGTAGTTCCGTGTCTGAGGCGCCCAGAACTGGACGTACAACTCCAGATGTGACTTAACTAGGGCAGAGTAGAGGAGAAGAACCTCTCTTGACCTGTTGATCACACTCCTCTTAATGCACCCCAGGATAACATTGGCTGCCTCGGCCACAAGCACACTGCTGGCTCAGCTTGTCCACCAGGACTCCCAGAGCCTTCCGTGCATAGCAGCTTTCAACTCCTGTTGAACAAGACTGCACCTAGTATTGATCTGTGGGGCACACCAGGCCTCCTGATAGACTGCCGCTGATCACAACCCTCTGAGCTGTCACTCAGCCAATTCTCAGTCTTCTTCACCTTCCACTCATCTAACCCAGACTTCCTGATCTTTCCTACAAGGATGTTATGAGAGACAGTGTCAAAAGCCTTGCTGAAGTTGAGGTAGATGGCATCTTCTGCTGTCCCCTCCTCTGTCCTGCCACTCATGCCATTGTAGCAAGCTGTTGGATCAGTCAAGCATGATTTCCCCTTGATAAATCCATGCAGACTACTGCTAACTGTCCTTTCCTTTAGAGATGACCTCCAGAATGATCTGGACACATAAAGATTCTCAGTGAAATAACAAAATCTTCTTTTTCTCAGCTTGAAACTTGTGTTCTTAAGTATTTTTTTAATGTATAAATAATAATGAAAATATCACTTCTGTTTAAGCAGTTAAGGAACAATTTTTCAAGGCAGAAATTAAGTGCTTAGTGGTCTGGAGCATTTCTGTCTCTGTATGACGAGGTACCTGCATATTCCCTACGGATGCTGGTGGGGCCCTTTAAGCTGAATAGAAGTAGATTATGAAGGCTACTGAGTGGCAAACGGGTCCTGTGAGGGGCTCTTCATTTATTTTGAAAAGTCAATGTAGCATCTACAAAAGCTTCAAATCTAAAAGAAAAGTGCCCCCAAAACCCCTGAAAACTTGACACGCACTAGAACCTTGTAGGATACAGCTGACCACACAAGTCTCTCTCTAGCTTGTTGAACTGGCCACACCTTACAGCCATCTGTCATCTGGATTGTCACGTGTCCTGTGCTTCCCTGCATGTTGTAGACTGGTTGCTTGAGTGGACCTTGCAGTTAGGGGCCCTGGGCTTTGACCGTTCTAAGTATTTCATGTCAGAAGTATTGAGGTAAATCATTATCCTAATTTAAAGGATTTTGCAGAAACTATTCTCACTCAGAGCAAAACCTCACCAAAACGAAAAGCCCAACGGCCTCCAAACCATTAGGTCGTAAGGTAAAGCTTCTGGAGATGTTTTTGGTTGTTCAGTAGTGTTTAGGTCACAGTAAATTTCAGCCACCTCAATTTTCTGGTGTCTTCCTAAAAATGTCTAAACATAGTATTTAAAGGTGACACTGAGCAGGATCTTTGTCTCCTGCTGCTTTATAGTTCACGTGAGAACCACCACTGCCAGAATTCACGTTCTTTTTTTCTTTTAAAGGATATTGTGAAGAATGAAGATAAAGATCAGAAATCCAAAGAAAATGGAGCAAACGTATGATAAAACTGCTGCTGTCGAGAAGAGTGGTGTTACATAATGTAATATAAATCATGAATGTATGGGAAGTGATGCATGTTTGATTCTAGTAGTATAAATATCTTAGTTCCAAAAGATGTATAAAGTTTTATGAATGTGAGTGTCAGCTTCAGAGGATGGCTTGTAATTCTTAGCATTCAATTTGAGACACTCCTCAAGTGAAAATAATTTTGCATTGCAAAATGTTTTAGGATGAACTTTGTTATAGTTTTAACCCTAATAAGGTTCATCAACATAATGAACAGTAGCAAGTATTTAATTACCAAATGTTTTTCATTAAAGTATAGTGGAATCAAAATGTTCATTATTTATAGAATTGCCATTTGTAGGTTTTTATTTTTATTTCGATCTAGTTAGTCTTTTAAATTCAAATATAAATCACAAAATAGCATGCTGCTTCATCTTGCAAGTAAATTCGTTTGGTTTTTTTACAAAAGCTTCTTGGATTTTCTTTCACTTGTCACAACTTTCTTTTCCCTTCCAAATGTAACTTTCTTCCCCAGAGCTGCTTGTATTAAAGCCTCATAATATACAGTAGTTCAGATGAGTTAAGAAAGCAATAGAAACCTACCAAATCACTGGTGGAGTTGTGAGGTTTATATGAAAATACATGGGCCTGTTTTAAATGGATGTCCTTTGTGTTCCTTTAATTGCTCTTCTCTTTGGATTAATATATCTGCTCCTTTTTCACAACAGCTGCATTGTATTAAATGTACAGTTGGATACCAGCCCGATAGATGTCAGAGTGCTGCCTTACATGGAGAAAAAAGTACCATTGTAAGCCGCCTGTCATTAAATTGGGACTTCTTTCTTACTACGTGTAATTACTTCAAGTCTTTAGTCCAACAGAAGAACAGATACCCAAGTACCAATACTCCATGTTGTAATTGCTGAGGACTAGAACACAACCTGGTTTGAGAGCAGGCAAGATTGCCTGCCTTTGCCTTCGCAAGTCGCTGGAGTTCTAGACTTTACCCGGTTGTCATTGTCAAAGGCAACTTGATCAAATAATGTGAAATAGGAACAATTGTATTTTGGTGAGAATTAAGGGGTTTGAAGGTTGAGGCAGGAGTACTTTCTTACAGAAACTGTTTATTTTAGCAGGCCCTTTCATTTTTAGCCTAGATGTCCTAGGTAACTAAATACCTGTTAGAAGAGTCCAAGTGCCATAAGATGTACGAATAACCTACATGGAAACTCATGTAGCTTTACTGAGATAAACATTAAAATGCCTGAATTTATGTTCAAGAGAGTTGTAAGCTGGTGCTTTTGTCACTTACAATTCTTGGCTCTTTTGGAGCTTGGCAAGTCAAGTACCTTTTCACTAAAGCAACATGCGTACGCTTCCCCCTCATTCACCTGAGTCACTGTGTGATGTCTCCTCTAAAGTAAAACACTAATGACAACACTAACTATTGCATCTGAGTACACAGGCAACGCATGCTTTGTGACTGAAGAGTGAACCTTCAGCTCATGTGAATGACTGAGTCTTAGGAGTGTACAGATGGTGTTAACAAATCCTTTTGTAACCAGATTCTATTTTTCACTTTTACCTTTGTACAGACGGCTGCCGGCATTGTTTCCTTTTAGATATTGAGCATTGTTTATCGAAATGGACTCGAAAGAGTTATGTTTGAAATGCTTTGTTCAGGAATTTTCAGCACCACACGTGAACATACAGGAAAAATGATTCTAGAACTCGAGGTAATATCCCTGTAGGCACATTGAAGCATCTGCTGACATGTTTTGCTGGGATATTTCTACCCTAAACTGCTGAGGTGAAAGCAGGTCTCGTGCTTCAGGGAGTGGCCCTGTGAGATAGTTGCTAGAATGACACAGATTTTTACAGTATCTCAGAAAAAAGGTAATTGTTGGAGTGAGTGTAATGTTCCTCTATATTGCTTTGATGTAATGTTTTTTCAGATACTGTGTACAATCTGCATTTATGTTGGAAAGGTAAAGAGTAAAGGAGGAAAAAAAGGGAAAGTTTTGGAACCTCCTCAGAGCTTGACTAGTCTCCTGAAGCACAACTACTCTGAAGGACAGATACTTGGTGGACTGTTTTACGTTGCTTTACCAGATAGCACGTGGTTCTGTGCATACACAGCATTAATGCCAGTCATTAGCTAAGGCTTCTTTGTAATATTGCCAAAAATATAAAGAAATCTTAAGAAAATGGAATACAATGTCAGTACTGGAGGTTTAGAGAAGCAATCTTTTCTCAGTTCCGATTTATGAAGCATGGTTTTGCATTTCATGCCCACACTTACCACCTCATAGGACTGCAAAGTCCAAGTCTTTCATTATGGATCAGTTATTGGTGAAAAGCTGGTGCAAACTGAGCATAAACCAGGTATTACTTACCTCAGCCTCCTATTTGAGGATTAAAATGCATCTTTCCAAGAAGAAAGTTGCAAGTGATTAATCTGCTTGCAAAATGCTCCAGAGCAGAGCAGAGCAGACTGTCTCGAGCCCCATTTGCCTGGCCATGCAATGAAAAAATGCAGTGAAAGCAGAAGCGTGCTGTTTCAGTCGTACGCAGCAGTGGTGGCAAAGAGACCAGTGGTGAATTCCGTGAGTTTCCTGAAGCGCTGAGGATTACACACAGGATAATGGAGCTGCTTTCAGCACTGCCGCACGTTCTCCTGTCATGAAGATGCGCCCAGTGCTTGATGCTTGGACTGCCTGAGCGCTGCTGCAAATCACTTCCCACTTGTTGCCTGGTTTGTCAATGTCCTCTGGCTCAGCCTGGGGCACCCCAGAGTGTTCAGTGGAGAAGCTGGAGCTCGCTCTGTCTCTGAGACAGAATTTCCACAGACCCAGCATTTACAGTGGAGTTGTTTCAGAATCTAATATGAAGCCTAGCTCTTCGACAGTGTTTTTTTTCAGTGTTTAACTGCTTTGAGAGAGACACATGAATTTTTGGTCCACCTTTTTGCTGAGTAATAGACTGTTAGAGTATCTGTTTGGATTTATGTAATAGTTGACTTTCACTGATTCTTTTATCAGGAATGTGCACAAAACCTGCTTTTGCTCTTGCTTCTCTGTAATCTTTGTGTACCCAGGTCAGGTTTTACCTTGAATGCATTCGTTCAGCACAGGTTATATTTAAAAATAGACAACGTAAAATACACTGTCACAGCGCGCTGCCATGGCTCTAACTTACTTTGAATGACCGAGTCTTGCGGCCAACAGTGGGTTGCAGAATGTGCAAGTAGCACAGTCGGTACCCTTATGCTAATACTTTCCAGCAGAGGTGTTTCAAACAGAAATGAAACTTGAGTTGTATATTGCCCTGTAGTACAACAATAAAAACAGCATAAAGAACTGGTACCTCTCCTCAGCTATCTAAACTGCCAGTCTTTTCCTACCAGACTGTTGTTTCTTCATACTGGGTCTCTCTAGATATGTTGCAGCAAAGTACTTGGAGTAAAGAGCTTTGATAATTTTCAAGCTAAAATAATTTTCCCTGTTTTATTCATTTATCCCATCACAGTACAGACCAAAATTGAGAGTTTTTGAAGACACCAAAAATCACCTGAGGCTTTGTAGTGTTTTACAACTGCACTTGGGAACATTTCTTTGGTAGTTCTAGGTCTGTAATGGCAGAATTTGTATTGAAAAGTGACCGTGTGCCACTTTTGATTCCCGGTGCCCTGCTGGTTTGCAAATTGTTGTTCTTAAAGAGAGGATTGTAACTTGTTTGAGGATTCAGGTGAAGTACCCTGCAGGTCACGTAAGAGCAGCATTACGAGGTTAAACTTCTAGATGTTCTCTAGTTCTTGCAGTACTTTTTAGCACTCATGCTGCTTACAGGGCACGTTAAGCCACAGGTGCTCTATCAGTGGCAGATCTCCCCAGGCTGAGGAAGGGTAGTGGCTTGGTTTGCAGTGCCCAGCCTGGCGTGTTCACATGAACTTCCCACAGCCTCCCGCTGTGGTGAGGTTTGACCATTTAATTTCTTTGTGAGGCAAATTACACCATCCGTATCGTCCCTCTAAGGTCCCTTTTCATCTGTAGAATCTTCCACCTTAGCAACTACTGGAGTGTTGTAGCGATCCTTTGGAACCAGGAGGTGATGACAATCCTGTGAGAGGGCTCTGAGTATTTGGAGAAAGTACTTGAGCTCGATTTCAGCTAAGATGAGAAGGTACCCAAAGCTGTGTGTTTTGATGGGGATGCGACGCCTACGTTATTTCCCCCCTGTCCCACAAGGGGCATAAGGGAAGGGGCCTCTTGACCAAATTGTTCGTATTTCGTTGCAAACAACCAGCTGGGTAGAGGGGAAGAATGGAGAAGAGGAATGCTGCAGAGAATCCCAGCCTGAACTCTGCCCACTCTGCCTTTCAGCAAATACTTTGACTACTAATTTGATTTATTTGCTTGCTTTTTAGTGGTAAACAGGAGGATTAGTTCGGTGTGAGGTTTAGTTTTTCATCCTCCTGAGAAAGGGTGGTTCCTGTTCTGTCACGCAAGGGGCAGAAATAGCCGGAGGACAGTAACCTGTATTTTTAGTGGGTTTGTAGCAGGGCTGGATAGTGGCCAGCAGGTCTGCCTATAGAAAAGCTGAAGCTGCTGCCACGTGTCAGACTGTTAGAAATGAGCAGTTGGAGATGGAAGCACCTTGCACTGCTGGGCTCGACAAACACTTGTCTCTCGTAGACCCACCTGACTGACTGTAAATCAGTCCATTGTGTGCGGGGGAAATGTTACGGACAGGGAGGTGACGTTCACTGTAGGTATAGGGAAGCTGTGGGTTGGGGATGTGGACTGTTACACTTCAAGCTTGGCTTGAACAGGAAATCGGATTATTTTGGAAGTTCTCTTAAACATCTGCAAAGTCCTCTGTGTTTCACCAGAGGTAGTTTAAGTCTCCCATAAGAGACTTCAATTTTCAGCTTGTCTCTTATCAAACTCTCTTCAAGTCTCGTCATTAAGTAGGTCACATCACATGTAACCATTTACTTTACAACCTTGAAAATCTCAGGGAGGGGTTTTTAAATGCAACCAGGCAGTCATCTTAAAATGTTTGTTTACAGTTAAAAGCTTGTCAAGTAATGTGACTAAACAGAGGAGAATGAGGATTAGCTGCTTCCCAACACTGAAGCTGCTTTTCTGCCTTAGTGTCTTTCTTCAAATCAAGCTAAAGGACTCTTTTGGGGGTGGGGGGGTACCTTTTCATTGCACTGAAGAGAGCAAAAACAGATTAGTACTGAGACATGTGCGGGTGGCAGCACATCTAGAAATCCTCCCATTATCCAGGGGATCTGGTGATACATTTGCAAGGAAGGTGCAGTCATCATTTTAAGTCTTGTGACCTGGCCAGGTAATGATGGACAGCACAAAAGGAGACCTATGGGGGTAGCACAATGTACAATTGTCATCAACCGAGGGGAAAATGAGAAGTTGTGCAGCCTGACCTTTGAGTAGCTGGCTCAGAATAGGCAGGGCTGGTAAGAGATGGCAGTGCAGATACTCTGGGCCATTCATTCATTCTGGTGTCTACTTCACGCTTAAGGAAAGTGAAAATTCATCTGCCTTAGGTTGGTTTTCTCTCATTGAGATGGTTTGAAAAAAGATTATTGTTTCTAGAACCTACACAAATTCCTTAAAGAATGCCCAGAGTTGCTCTGTGAGCAGCAGGTTCCGAAAGAAGCAGGACGTTGAGCAGGTCTGTCCAGGATTTTGCACAGTAGATGAGAAGATGCACTCTGTAGCTTTGGAGAAAAGGAGTGAACGGGGGCCAGTAACGTAAACATTGTGCAGAGCTGTGTGAAGTGGGGCTGTGAATGTTTGTTCCAACCACTGCCTCTCCTGCCTGCTCTGCCAGGGCCTCACCTCATAGAATCATAGAATCATAGAATCATTACGGATCGGAAGGGACCTCGAAAGATCATCTAGTCCAATCCGCCTGCAACAGCAGGATCACCTAAACCAAGTCACACAGGAATCTGTCCAGTCGGGTCTTGAACATCTCCAGAGAAGGAGACTCCACAACCCCCCTGGGCAGCCTGTTCCAGTGCTCCGTCACCCTCACCGTGAAGAAGTTCCTTCTCAGGTTGATGTGGAACCTCCTATGTTCCAGCTTACAACCATTGCCCCTTGTCCTATCACTACATGACACCGAGAACAGCCCAGTGCCATCCTCCTGACACCCACCCCTCAAATATTTGTAGACATTAATGAGGTCACCCCTCAGTCTCCTCTTCTCCAAGCTAAAGAGACCCAGCTCCCTCAACCTCTCCTCATAAGGGAGGTGTTCCACCTCTCTTATCATCTTTGTTGCCCTACGCTGAACTCTCTCCAGCAGCTCCACATCCCTCTTGTACTGAGGAGCCCAGAACTGGACACAATACTCCAGGTGTGGTCTCACCAGGGCAGAGTAGAGGGGGAGAAGAACCTCTCTTGATCTGCTAACCACCCCTCTTCTAATCCACCCCAGGATGCTGTTGGCCTTCTTGGCCACAAGAGCACATTGCTGGCTCATAGTCATCTTGTTGTCCACCAGGACCCCCAAGTCCCTTTCCCCTACACTACACTCTAACAGGTCAGTCCCCAGCCTATACTGGTACCTGGGGTTGTTCTTGCCCAGCTTCAAGACTCTGCACTTACTCTTGTCATCAATGCATAATGTGAGACAGGGCTGGTCCTGGGGGAGGAAACTCATCATGCAAAATTTCAGTGCAAAACAGAGGCAGGTTCCTGGAGCCCAGAGTGGGATTTTGTGAAAGAAGAGCGTGTCCTGCCTGGAGTTGCAGTGCTAGGGGGTAGCACACAGCCAGTACCAGAGCCCTGCTGTGCCACTGAGCTTCCATGACTGTTTCTGCCTTGCTGCCTGCCGGTGTGATACTGATGGCCGGATTGTCTCTGTTCTGTGGAGCTGCTGGCCTCAGCTCCCATCAGGGGCTTTATCAGCTGGAAGTACCAAACCACTCTCACAGCAGGTAATGTTTGCCAGTGGCACTTTGCAATTAGTGGGATCAGTGTCAATCCTCTCAGGCAAAAATCCTGCAACTAGGCTGGCGAGAAAGACGGCTGCGAGTAGGGCATTGCCATCGCAGCTTTGTCCGTCAGTACGGGCGCTGGGAGTACAGACTGGGTTTTTCCTCTGCTGCTCGGCTGGTATGAAGTCAAGTAACTGGTGACCTGGGGAGTCATTGCAACGAGGGCAGTAGCTCTTTCCACAACAGTGAAAAAACGACAGGAGGCAGGAGAACTTGGTGTCAGTGCTCTGTTGTGGGGAACATTTTTTTCTGGAGCAGCAAATGGATATAACATGTCCAGACACTCAGTGAACTGGAGATGCCTTAACAACCAGCAGAACACATGATCTCATTTGCCATGAGCGTTTTCAGACAGAGGATGATGCGTAGAAAATAACGCTGGGGCTGGCTGTTACAGACTGACGCAGCAGGAAGGTTTCTCTGACGAGAGCTACAGAACACGGTGCCACTGGAGGAGGTAAAAGCGAAGGGCCTACAGCAATGTGGGTGGTGTGACAGCGTGTAACTACATTCAAAACCAGAAGATGAGAATTTAGTGGAAGGTGACCTTACAGCACTGTCTCGTTTCTGCCTTAAATTGAGTTTATCAGCTTTGGTTGGATACACAGATAACAGGCTGTCAGATCTGTCATTAGCAACAATGAAAAAACAACCTCAAGAGAAATGTTTCGAGGATATTAAACTAGACTGTACTGGTGGACATCTAGCCATTATTTCTCTTTTCTATCTGCAGTCAATTAAATGAATTGAATCAACTGTGCCTGTCACACATTTCCCTGAGGAGCTAACATGACATGTA